>NTHP01000365.1:68198-95770 GCA_003416845.1 Oplegnathus fasciatus | reverse complement strand
AAAAAAAAAAGAAGAAGATGAGAGGACTAAATGACATGATTTGATTATATTGTTCTGCTTGCGGCGAGTGCTCCAGCTGCCTCGCTCCAGGAAAGTCACCTTGTCTCGCTAAGGGTGTGCGGAGATAAGCGGGGTCGATTGCACTTGGCATTACATCACTTGTTTGTTTAACGCTTTCATGCACTGTCAGACAGATGGAAGAAACAAAGAAAAAGACTTTCAAAAAATCCACAATAGTTATGAGGTTTACCTCTGAAAGGAAACAAAGGGAACACTAAGAAAGCTTCAGGCAACTGTGACTCTTCTCTTCTTTAACAAGATACCTGCTCTGGTAATGTGTGGCTGACAAGCTGCAGCCTGACAATGCTCTTACAAAAGGCAGCATCTTTGTCACCACGAACATTTAGTCCCAGGGAACAAATGGCCTGTCAGATTTACAGCCCTCTGGGGAATGGATTTATGATTAGCAGCCTTTTTCTGAGATGACCACATCCTCCTTCAGGCTTACACACAACAACACATACACCAAGTGATAATGGATGCACTACTGACAGACTTAAACTCACTAAAGCACCAATTACAAACATCATTACATCCCACATGGTCACCTCTGGAGCGAAATGTTGCCATTCGTTGTTTTTGCTTTCACCTCCTCAAGGGGCTAAACAGACTGCCCATTTAGTAATCCTCCCATGCTTTTCATGTGTACCATGATCTATCGCATCACATGGATCACAGAGTAACATGTTTGGAACAACGCTGTAAAGTCTCCTCTTCAAACTCAAACAAGCAAGGGGTCGATTTTTTCTCTCATCTGAATATAAACGGTTTCCTATTATTTAACGCAGTCAACCATCACGTGGGAACAGGTCTGGGTCAGCAGCACCACTTTGCCATGTGGCTGCAGAGCAGTTTGCATTAGTTGCACCACACCCTGACATGTCCCCAGCTGAAAATGTAGACATTTCCACTGGGAGGCTGAAAAGCAGCATTCATTAATCCGCGGCGGAGTGAGAGGACCACTGATGTTAACAACCAGCAACCCGCTCTGACACGACGGGTCGTCGCTTGTCTTAAACGGACGTACCGTAAATGTGGATCAAACAGTCTTTGCAGGTTATCTGAAAAAGTTCTTAATGCAGAATTTTATTATAAATCATTAACAAATAATAGGACATTTCCATAATTTCCATGAATAAGTAAATTTCAGAGAACACCGTCAACCTCTGCTGCACTTTCTGTTCTTCCAAAACAAACTGAGCAAAGCTTTAATAGCAACGACAACAGCAGATGGTGGAAAGAGTGAAAGGCTGATGGAGTGATGCACGATAATGTTTATTCACCTCAGTAAAGGCAAAGAAAGCCTCTGCCCCACAAACCAACACCCTCTTAATAACAGGAAAAAATGACTTTCTGGGAAAGGAGCTCTCAACTACAAGCGACTATTGCACTGGTATGAGACGGGGGTGATCGTCATCACTGTCGTCATTAGCAAGTCTCACCTTGCTTCGAGTCACACTCTGACACTGACAGTACACTGACATTTGCTGGCAGCACCGTTAAACATCACTCTGAGAAGACACTCCCACTTTATTGTGTCCGTTCACTTGGAGCAGTAGACACACCTCACGGAGCAGTCGATAGCGGTCTCATGCTGATCTGATTTCTAGCCCCTACCTTCTTCAGAGTCTGTGTAGACAAAACAGTCCAAACCTATTTCACCCAAGCAATACTCATGGCAAACGAGTGCCAACAAGTAACCCAACAAACACATCACCAAGTACGGCACCTAACAGAATGAACAGGATGTGACAAACCTAACCTCCAAGCCAAACATACCAAGCAGTATTTCAGAGGCAGTGGCTCGGCAGTCATGCAGAGTCCTCTGACGAAGCCCGCGACTTCAGTTAATCTGTGGACGCAGTATGGGCTCATTTAAGCAGGTTTATTTGGTATCACTCCAGATTCTTTACCAAACCCCCTAATGTTAGTTAAGATGTCTGATACGCTTAAAAGAACACTAATCTGCAGCCCCCCTATCCATCCCTCCGCTGAGGTCTGTGCAGGGCAGGCCAGACCACTGGTTCTGAAAGACCTGCAGCAGATGTGTTGTAACACATGCCTCATGGTGCAGGCTGAAGAGCCTTTTGCTCCCGAGCCATAGCATACCACACATGAACCAAGTTTCTATTTGGCAACAGCTGTTCAATCAGGTCTTTGTTGCAATCAAAATAGCGTGTATGGGAATGTAGCACAGAGCTTTTCAATCACAATTCAAATCATTCGGTGAAATGAGATGGTAACTGGCAAAGCACAGAGACTGTGTGCTGGTGAATGGTCTTACAGTGAATTGCTGAGTACACTGGATTAGTGGAGTGGGCTGATAAAGAGGTTTTGGGCAAAAATGCAAAAAAAAGAGGATGCAGGGGCATCCCCATGGCCTTGAGGTCTAAAGCCAGATTTATGCTTGACCAAGGAGTTACTGGGAATAGATACCTACAGAGTAAGTTTTGATTTATACTGCAACGTCAGACTGTACCAGCTGATGGTACCCCCGCAACGCTACACACATGTATCGTACGTGATCAGGCCATATCGTGTTTTAATTCTGTTCCCCTCATAGTGTTTCGGTAGCCGCTGTAGTTACGCTTTGAGGAGGCAGCTACGTGCGTAGGCTCCATAGCTACACCGTAACCTCATAAGACACAAATTCAACTTAAGAGGAATACACTGTAACTGCAACGCCCCCGTTTGATTGTGGCTGGGGACCTTTGTTATACATCACCTGCGCGCTCCCGATTTTCCCTGTCCATCTCTGAAGGCAAAATGCACAAAAAATTATCTACTAAACAACAAAAAGAGACTGTTCTTATAAGGATGAAGGAAGTTTGGGAGTTACGGTAAAGTTTTCTATGGGTCTGTCTTAGCCTTTTTTTACTTAATTTATATCTGAACTACATAGAGCTGTAGGTTATATCAAGTTTTTATTTGTAGAACTGCACACTTAACAGTGTGGCTGGTTGCTTTGGTATTTTTCCTTGGAAATGAAGATTTTTCAAATGCCCCAGTCTGTCGAGTACCAAAAGCTGGCACTGAATTCTCAAACAGTTGTTTAATCTTTTTTATCAGATATTTCCTGATTTCAAGCCTGCTTTTTCATTTTAAACTGTAGTTTTTAGGCACAGTTCTTGCACAGTTGTCAGTGTTAAGACAACACTAAAACTTGATGCATTTGTGAAGAACTCTGCTTATTGTATTACATGAAAATGTAGAAAATAAAACCGAAATAAATCATGCCTGGATGAAGCCAAACAGAAGATCCACTTGAATGTCCCACCCTGCTTTGTGTATACTTTTCCTAAATCAAATCAGACGGTTGGTTTCAGTGTGGTTTCAAGGATTCTGAATAACCTCTTTCTTTAACACTGTAATCTGTCTTTCACTTTGTGTGTAGGAGCACCTAACTTGTTAATGACACACTCTGCGTTCTATCAAACCCAAACATGTATTTTAAAATGACACCATTACATGGTCTGGTTGTTTTTGGTATGAGATTGTCCGTGGTAAGGAAGTACACACACTGTGAAACACACACACTCACACACACACTTGTCCAAATACACACCTCAATCTCCTGCAGTGTTTCCTGTCTACCCTGACTGATCATTTCCCTGTAATCTAATGCTCGGCTGCTCATCTCCGGTTGGCCTTAGCTGTGTGTGTGTGTGTGTGTCATGATTTTATTTTCTGAGAACAATAGCGAACCAGTAATCCACTAATGACGACAGCAACGCACATGATTAAACTTCACCCTATTCCCAAACTAACCTGACTCAAAATCACAAGTATGGAAACGTGTGTGTCCAAGTGTGTGTGTAGGCAAACATGAGGCCATGCATATTTGAATGTTTTGCGTGTAACACAAGGTCAAGTGTATGACCTGTTGAAGCAAATGAGGTGTGTGTGTGTGTGCTGATCAGATGATTAAAGACAGAGAGGTGACAGTGTTGAGCTACTGGAAGTGGAGGGGTGCATGTGTGGCCACAGACAAAGTGAAAACACAGCATAACCCTGCTCCAAACCAACAGGTAAGTGAAATGTGTGCCCTGGGGTCTTGTAGAGTGAACCAGTTTTCGAGGTGTTCACAGGCTCAGCTAAGTGCTGAAAACAGGTAGAGTTCATGTGGACATGAGGTGACTCAATGATAACCCTCTGAGAAGTGTAGTAAGCACGTCCATGTCCTTTTACAGAAATGCTGGTAACAAGACAAGAGTCCTAAGAGGAGCTAGTTGAAGCAACCTGACAACAAGATAAATGCCGCAATGTTACGAGACACACTCATATGCACCAGTCCCACTTTTTGGAGATGTTCATGTCAATTATAATTAATAACCCATGTTAATTATATTGTTCTCGAAAGTCGAAAGTGTATTGTTACAATTTTGTAATCCATCCTCATCCGATTCGAGAGTCTAAAGGCCAGAGGCTGTTGTATGCTGTGCAGACTGTAAAGCCCCTTGAGGCCAATTGTGATTTGTGATATTGGGCTGTATAAATAAAAATTGACTTGGCTTGAAAAAAGTGACGTGGTGATTAAAAAAAACGCATTTAATGTAGATTGATCACGTCTGGCTGATAACCGAACAACTTAATGAGGTCAGTATCTGCGCCGATATGGATCCATGTACGAGATCAGTGCATCCCTGTTTCTGCTACGAAAGGAAAGCTGAGAAAACTGATTCAGTCCAGTTAAAAATATACCAGAAGAGTTAGCAAACATTTCACTGGATGGACAAACTGTGCCATAGAGCACAGAGGATTACCATATATCAGGCTTTGGATACACAAAAAAAAAAAACTGGTGGTGAGATCTGTGGACACCTTGCCACCTCTGTGAACATGATTTTTCAGCCACTGTTATTGACTCTGCTCACTGCACAGTACTCCTGCTATAAAGCTCCGAAAGCAAGGATTTGGTGTCTCAATGACGCTTCAGCAGGGTGTATGCCTCCCAAAAAAGGGCAAGAGCCTCGGTCCTCCAGCCGAAGGACAGTTGGATGGTGTCTCAAACTACAAGGCCGGTGTGCTACCCTGTGAAAGCCAAAGCTGAATGATGGGGTTTTGGTTATGTGCAGAAACTGCTGACAGTGGGATGCGACCCTGGGCGTCATGCTTATTTGAAACAGCTGGCTGGATGCATGGTCCACAAAGAGAGGTTATGAGAAGACATAAACAGTTCACCCACCAACACCATCCGCCTGATTCAACCACAACAGCTTCCTGGCTTCCCCCTCTCTGGTTTATCCTCCAACCGGGTCCTCCACGCTACCCCAGCCTGGGAATAAATAGTCCTGGCTCCAATTTCACAATGTAATCAAAACACTGGGGTTTGTGGGAGCGCCCAGAGGATAGAAGCCTGGCAGAGCAGTGGGACAGGGAGGAGGAGGGCTTCGATAGGGAGGACAATCAAGGAAGGGGGATCAGGCGTTAGTTTATGTAACCAAGGTCAGCTGGAGGAAAAACACAATAATCCTTGGCGAAGGCAAAAACAGTAAGAGCACAAGGGAGGAAGGCTGACCGAGGGAAGGGAAAAATGAAAACAAACAGATAAAAGTCGCAGTGGGGAGGCCTCCGTTTGCCTGAGCTTCTGGTTTTTGGCATGGGGAGGAGTAATTGGGAGCAGCCGCTGACACTTTAAATAGCTGCTGAGTGTGGTGGGATGCGGTTTGGGGGGAAGTGGTCTTGACACCGCAGGAGGAAACTCAAATCCCACAAGCCATTGTATAATTCAGATTAATTGTAGATAATAGTTAAAAAAGCTTGAGTGATCACCCCCTAGACACACCTGGCTATTTTGGTGTACAGCATCAGCAACCGACAAAAAGAAAAATCCCTTTTATAATGATTATATGAGAATAAAAATGAGTGAGGGCTACCATTTCTTTGACTATGTATCATTTTTGCATTAACACAAAAAAAGGAGAGATTTAGTTTCCTACCTGTGAAAGTTCAGTGCTCTTTTCCTGCCATTTCCAATCCTTCCATGGCTGCCATGAGGATTTGACCAAACCTGGAGGAAGACAAGCAGTTAGAAAATCCACAGAGAGCATTTTCACAGCTTTCTTCCCTAAAAGCCAAAAGCACGACATAAAGTACAACACAAACGGTCACTGATGAACCATAATGTGCAAACAGACGATGATAGCAGGAGTCTGTGGCTGAAAAATTGTCCTCTACAAAGTGAGTTCAAACCATTTGCAACGCCTGCCACGTCTTCTTAATCCATGCTGCGCAGGTGAGGGCCCCTGTCCTTCATACAAGGCAACTATTGTTCAGTACAACAACAACAAAGACCTTGCTGAACACGCCGAGGCAAGAGCAACCACAAAAGTCACCCTTTAAAAACCAGACAAATGGCTGCCACAGAGAAGAGAGCCTGGCACAGCATGAAACATGACCTCTCTGTTGCACTTTCATAACACATACTCAAAGCTACGGCCAGGAATGGTTAGGAGATAACCAGAATTTAAAAAGCAGTGAAAACATGTATGATTTCAGTCTGAGGTTTAACATTTGCTCTGAGAGGGAATGCCTATCTTCTATGGGTGTAAAAATGAACCGATGTGTTTTGGAAAAGCAACACAGGCCAGGGATATGGTTAAATACCACACATTCAAACCAAATTCTGTGAAATTCGTCTAAAATTGATTTGACTGTCAAAAACCAATTATTCAAATGCCACTCCTCTCCTGCTAGCTAGCTATGCTAGCCACTAGTCACTACCCCCTTCCAAATATCCACTGAAAGAAATATTAGACCCTGCCATGTCTAACTGTGCCAGAAATACTGACATTGCATTTGCAGTCTGTATGACGCACAACAATATCACAACATATGCTCACAACTTATTTAATAAGGCGACACGGGCACCAACAGTATCATCCAACATACGTTGCGTAACAATAGCATTAGTAGCCAACGTTCCTTACTCCTCCCAGTCGGAGGCAATAACTGAAGCCATACCAAATTTAGGTGGATGACTAATGGATGGAATTGAGGTCACCAATACCCAGTCAGCTGCATTTCAGTGAAAAATTCATCCTCCTTGAGAACTTACTTGAAAAATAATTGAAAATTTAAATTTAAATTTTTTAAATTTAGTTAATGAAACCTAATACACTTCATTTATGAACAAGTTAAAGTATCAATTACTTTGATTCTATTCAATACTATTAGCAAATATGTGTGAAATCAATTCAGTATCATTTTTTCATCTGATCGCAGATGTCTCTAGACCCATAATGCTTAATCCTAAACTGTGACATTAATTGATGCAGCTTTGTTAAATCATAGCTCCTCTGCTGCCTCGCTCGAGTGACAAGCTAACAGAGCCTAGCTAGCCTATAGCTCTGAATCATAGCCAACGTCTCCGATATGTTTAGCAATTTGAAGTGAAATGAAATTCAGTCTGATTAACAGGCAAGAAACAAGATGACTTCAGATTTGTTGTTGTGGTAATGTTACTGTAGGGCAGTTGCAAGAAGCCTCAACTTTATCCACAATTTTCCCATCTGTTGAATCCAAAACGCTTGCACACATTACCTCTCAGATAGTTTGGTGTCATGATTGTTCATGGCTTACTAGTTTCGTCCATGTCACGTCCATTTTAACAGCAACTGTCTAGTTTAGATAAGGTAATAGAATGGCGTTCACGGCCTGTTGTGCTAATACACAGCGAATTTTGGATCAAGATCATTACAGGTTGAATATTTAGGTTTTTCCATGTTTGTACGGTAGCTAAAATTACAAATAAAAAGTGAACACCGTGGTCTGGACTACATTTAATACACACACACAATGTTGAACAAAATGACACTGAATTCTACTAAACTACTATTTACCAAGCTCAAAACAACCATGCATGGGCGTCATTCTGAAAAACAGATGAAATGAAACCCGGATTCTTCTCGGCTTTTGCAACCCTAGTAAATTCTCATTTTATGCTTGTCCTTCACCGCAGGTGTCCTGAAGCTGTAAGGGCAGTATCATTCCCTTGCCACAGGAGATCCAAATGACAGTCATTGTCAAGGAATGCTGCCTCAACTTGGACGAAGCTTGGTCAAACCTGGAATTTTTCCAATCCACCCTCAAGGTTGTAAAAAAAAAAAAAAAGTGCGCTTAAACAGTAGAGCCTTCTGCCAATTGATCCCGCAGCTCCTACCTCTGCCCTCTGGCTGAGATGTGTTGGGTCTTGTTTTATGGCAATTCCCTCAGGTGAGAAGCTGGCTCTGATGCGAGACACTAGCTAACTCATATTATTCCATTTGTCTTTCACCCAGACTGTGAGGGTGAGGCTTGAAGCTGAGCTGCATGAAGACAAGTTTGAAGCTGAAAGTGCAGAGAGCAGTTTGGTGGAATTGTGGGTAAGATTGATGGGCTGATAGGATTGACGTGACAGGAACAGGAAGGATTGTGGTCTTTGCTCAAATGTTTGTTCCCATCAGTGAGTTTCCTATTCAAGGATTAAAGTTGACTTGTATCACACAATGGTTCATCAGGTTGAGCAAACAGACTACAGAGGAGTTATCAGAGAGCCTGGAGCACCTTTACTTTGAGAACATGGGTAGATACGTTCAGCTTTCGACGACTGGAAGCAGTGAAGCCGTGTCCTTCAGCCAATAGCTTTTTTGACACCAGGCCAAACGAAGAAACCTTATGTAAGAGCACTCACACAACAAGAGCCAGGCGCACTCTCTCACGTTAAGGGGTCGACTTGAATCCGGATGCATTTAAGCCTTAATGGCTCCCTTTGTGGCCATGAAAAGGGACTGTGCCAATTTCAGCCAGGCTTCCCATTGTTAGGAAATGTACAGTGATTCAACTGGTGACATGTGTTCACTCATCCTTGCCAAAGCCAGTGAGTCACCAGCCAAAAACAGACCCTCATCCCACCCCACAAACTCTATACGGAAAGACATCACACCCAGGAGTCCTCTCAAACTCGTCCGCAGCTCCAAATACACAAGGACCTTTCGACAGCGCTGAGAGCGAACAGATTCAACTCGAATCAGGTCAGATTAATATGAGAAAGAAAAAGGCAGGGGGGCATGTTTTCTCTGCATCGAAGACACGTCTCTCAAAGCAACTAAAATTGTCATAAAAAGGATTCTCGTGAGAAAACAGACTTCAAAAGGAGGCCATTTCCAGGCATTATAAAGTCCTAAAATTAGTGTGAGCTTTCACCATTGACTTGGTGCACATGATAGCACCATAATGTTTTTTTTACTGGCTTCTTAATTTTTTCTGTTCAGTGGAGCTGGAACTCGTACAAATCCCAAACACATCAAATAACCCGGCTCTTCTCGGGAGGAAATGACACAGCGTCACTAAAACCAACAGTGCCACCATTCCTGAGGTTGTGAAGCTGTCGGCCTTAAAACTACCATTGACAGTGTGCCTTTGGCCAGGGCCCTCTGTAATTAAATACCAGAAATTTCAGCTTTTTTCCCCTCTCTGTTCCTTGGAAAATATATACGGGGTCTAAATACAACTTCTGCCCTGCCCTCTCAGGCTTGTTGGCATAAGGCCGATGCCATCCTGCTTCATTCCTCAACCCGCATCTGGTCATTCAACCTCAGAATGAACAAAGGTTATACCAACAAATCCCACCAGAAATAAGGCAGAAAAGGCAGCCTTGGTGTCAAACTGAAACAGAAATAGTGTTGTGGTTGAGGGCCAGAGGTAAATGTGCCACTGAATCCAAAAAGCAGAAATCTTCCTTGGAAGTAGTCTTTGGCAGTGTAAGCACGGGGATTAATCTTTTAACTTTATAGTAAACTAATGAGAGACTGGGCATCTATCTCTAAGCCTTAATGAGATAGAGGATGAACGCTTTCCAGCGACAGCTCGGTCATTAAGTCTAATTGTGTTCTCACACTGAACATGACAAGCAGCATGCTGTCTCTATTGCCAATTCATTCATTTGCAGTACCATGTTTTCTATTGGTATGCAAAAAAGGATAAGCTCATCATCGTAATCTGACAACAACACATGGCATGTGTGCCAATTCCCCCAACTCGTATTAGCCATGATTGATTTTTTTAAGTCAGTGGGGGAAACACACACAAGGGTCATCAGCTATGCCTCATCTGCCTACTTTAATTACCAACGCTTTTCTATCCATCCTCACTGCTTCATGCTTTCACTCCAGTGGGACAAAAATTCCGTAAAGAAAGAAAGCTTCAAATACACACACTCCCTTCCTATCAACTAATGCTGAATTTAATGCCTCAATCCCCTTTTTGCAAGCTTAGAACACTGTTCAATATACCTTAAATTAACTCTTTGAATCACTGCCTGTGAAAACAGCAAAACTTAGCATTTAAATGCATTTCCCCCTTAATGGATAACTGTAGCGTATTACAACTTACAGTAGTTCTGGCGATGTCATAATAACCTTATACTCACCAATGTAATTGCTCAGATCTGGGAACACAGTTACACTGCTACAATGAAGCCCAACAAGGCACAATTTACTCAAATTATCTAAGCCACTTTATCATCTTCTTCTTCCTCTAGGGGCCATTAGTGTCTGTACAAAAGATCATGGCAATCCATCCAATAGTTGTTGAAATATTCCAGTCTGGACCAAAGTGGTGGACTGACCAACATTGCCATCCATAGCGCTACGGCGCTGATGTGGCTAAAAATAAGACCCAAGTCATAATAAAACTGGAAATATGCTTTAAAAGTTTCCTGTTCTGGCATTATTCATCTTAAAAAGCTAACATTTTCTAAAACTTAAAAATCCAGGGGTTTTGTAACGTAATAACAGCCCTTTCAGACTGACACAGTGACACATGGTAATCCTGCATTGGTGGCTGAACTTAATGGGTCAATGCACATCATCTGACCTGGCTTTGCAACATCCTTGTTGCCACTGAACAATATTTTGCTTTGGTGAACATTATATAAAACTATTATAAGGGGGAATTGAATTTAATGTTATTGAGGTTTAAACATTTGACCAATGTCCTGACTCATTTAAAAAGAGACAGGACGATAGAGTGAGATTTTCGAGAGAGAGAGAAATAGAGAACACGTTTGGGCAGGCCACAGATAGAAAGTGTGTGGAAAGCTGAAACTGTATTTGCTACTTATGTGATACAATTTTGTGTATTCAGCAGAACTACAGTTGCAGACTGGAGTCTCAACTGTGGTGAAAAGAGATTAACCTGTGACAGCAGTCTCATATTAATAACTTAAATGTAAGTTGAACACGCTTCTCTTGTATGAAGGGGGCATCAGTGGAAAGAGTCACACTCCTTCTGGCTGTTACTCTTGCTTCCATCCTTTCTGTCTCATGGTTTCACTCTCCCCCTCTCCCCAGGCTCAGTAGCCTGGTGTGTCCCTGCCATGCCTGTCAGGCACTTTCACACATCTCCAGAGCTCACACAAAGCCAAAAACTACAACAGTGTTCTGAATCAATCTGATTTAGCAGCAGCAGACAGCAGGTTTGTGTGGCTGTGTGGCCCGCAGTCACCAGCAATCAATTTGCTGAAGATGATGTTGTGCTTAAATCATCAACAGCAGCCAGAAAAATCTTCACCTGCCTCACCAAAAGATGTGTTGCAAAAATTTCTCTCGAAATTCATACAAAGTAGAGCAAATAATCAAGTGTGAACTTGTTCTTTTGCTTTCTATGACGCTCGATGATGAATCGGATATGCAGCAGCACAGGCCCAGGGGCAATCAATGAGGATATCCCACACTGCGACTGTGCCAAACCCATGAAGCCCACAATATTTAGTCCAGTTGTTCAAAAGGCCAGACCCCCTTTCACACAATCAGGACTATAAAACACACTTCACTTATAAAGTAAAAAAGGTTTAACTATTTTCCATTCTTGGAAAATAATGTGTTTTAAACTGAAATTATAAAACTGTGCCTGTTCTGTAAATCTGCCCACGGATGACTTACATCTTAATCTATCTGATTTGGAAACACAGAGCCCGGCTGACGCCTAATTCACTGCAGGGCATGGTTGGTTAATTTTCATTTCTTTCAAATTATGGGAAGAAAATCACATCACGTACGTGCAGTGTTTCCACTACATTCAATCAGCAGTGGCAGCCACTGCAAGACTGCTACCAACTCTCCCATGGGATTTCAACATTTTAAATTTGATGAAATGTCAGTCACACAAGCAGAGCCACTTCTATTTTAGCCACTTCTATTTTGTGTGAAAGTGAGGCTCCACACTGTCCACAGTGGTAAAAATACAAGATTGTTCATGAGCCGAGGCAAAGTTGCAAACTAGAGTGACATGAAGCAATGGTGAGGCAGGCCTAAACTGCACTGAAGGTAACTGCAAATGGCAGATAGTGGCTGGATTTCATACATAAACAGTCATAAAATATCCTCTAAAGTCTGATTGCAATACATGTGCACTGAAATGACTTCACTTTATCTCAGGCTATTTTTATTTTTATTTACCTAAGCGTTAAAGGATTTTTCTTACTGTCAACAAATCCCATGAGAAGCGAACACCAACAATGAACTGATCCCACTAATAAGTACTGTGTGTGTATCCAAAGCCCGATATATCTTATGTGCCACAGAGCTCCATTGTAGTCTAACTTTTACAAACACATCAATGAGTCACACTGTGGCACTGGGTGATATGTTCCTATGTTATTATGAACATGGGCACTGTGATCATGTGATCAAAAGCTCCAGAACAGCTACTAAATGGACCTTGAGGTGAGACTGTTTTGTCAACTGTCAGATGGCCACTGTAGTTTATTTCGACTCCATCCCACATAAACCGTCCTGATGTGAATACTCTGTAGCATACTCACAAATGTGTATTAATCCACAGCTGAAAATAGTCTCCAACAAATGCACTATTTCCTCCTGTTTGAGTAGTGTTTGCTACAACCTACAGCGCACAACTGAGACTATATATGTGTGAGCAGCCATTAAATATATTAAAGGTTTGAGTGCCACAGCCATGGTAGGGAAGTTGAAAAGCATTAAAGAGGTAGACTGACACATTGTGGGGTTTCGTCTTTTCGTGAGATCTGTTGATGATTAGAAAAACATATGAATGAAAATGACATTAAAATATATTTTTTATGTCTTGTCAACAAGATAATTACATTTAGAAAGAGTACAACGTTTCAAGCCCAAATTGGCTCCTCATCAAGTACAAAGGCATAAAGTTTCTCTGTACCTGATGTAAAGCCAATTTTGGGCTCGAAACATTTTTCTCTTTGTAGATGTAATGTAATGTAGAGATCATTATGCAGTGTAGGGAGTCCTTGTGAAACAGAAAGTATAGCTATTTGTCAGTGTTTTCAGTATTTGTCAGCACCTGGACATAAAGATGTGCATGTGGACACTGATTGCTCGTCAAAAAGATGACACACACATTCAGGGTTCTGAAATACCATCCAAGCAGCAACTACATAAATCTACCGATAAGTACATACATGTTTGCCAATTTCAATATAATACAAAGTTTGAAAGTGAAAAGGAAAAAGGGTGCTCCAGAATTTTCCACTTGATGCAAAGAGATCAACAGGAGGAGCAGAGACTCGTGGTTAGATTATGGTCCACATTCTGAGAGGATTGCTCATTTCTTTAGCCGCCCATACCTGTAATCTGCTTTTCCCGTCAAAGAAAATCCATGCGGGAACTGCTTGCTTCATATGGTGCTAATGTTGTCACTCTAACTATGAAATGCTTTTGGGCTCAAGTAATGCATCTCAATAAAACTGACATAAGAATTCCACTTCTTGAAGCTTAGGATTTTTGCCTCAAACTCCAATAAGAGATTTGAAAAGCAAACTTTCACGAATCAAATCTATCAGAGATTAGAGTATGTACAATCCTGCAGTAACACTAATGAGCATGAGATCTAAATGAGGCCATCGCCTTTTGTTTGCCTTCTACTATGCAGTACATCGGGTCACGGGGTCGTTATAGTAATCAGTTTGTTGTCCATGATCAATAGGCAGCAGACTGAACATGTGTAATCGATAAGGGCCAGAGGAGGGCAGGGTCAGTATAGTCTGATGATGTCATCAGTATGGTATAGACCAAGCAGCCAGATGGGCTTTGGGATTTTATTTAACATCCTGGTCTGAAGTACAAGTCAATCAGCAGATCCTGAAGATTTAGAGTTTGAAAGTATTGTTACATTATGATATTTTTAGATTCACATTTATATTGCTGACTGGTCTGACTACATGTCAGATTAATTCATCACATGATCTGGAAGCAAAGAACCAAAGCAAAAGATTAACTTGATGAAGATGGAGAGCTTTCTACATGGCTTCACCTCAACCAGTCACACTGGCTTCCCACTGTCTCATTTCATCACACATCAAGAGGTAATATGAAATATGAGATAATATCTGTGGGGAGTGATCTGAAAGCATTTCAGCTGCATTACAGTCCCAAAAGATCTGCCGTGTTCTCTCAGCATGACAAATGCGTGATTTTGTTTTGGACTCACAGTTTAACATGTTTTGGGTTAGGGGAGTGAGCTGTGCCAGAAACCATCGTCCTGTGTGTCTGGATGGTAGGAGTGTGTGTGTGTGTGTGTGTGTGTGTGTTTTTGATGTGAGTGAGTTGTTATGGAGGTCCTGACACCGTGTTCCTGCTACCGAAATCCACTCCGGCTGGAGCCCATTTGGAACATCTGAGAGTGTAATGATGTGTGTTGCTCAGAATGTGTGTGTGATCAGGAAACACATGGATATCTAAAAAAAAAAAAGTTAATAACACTAAATTCATGTTAGAGAAAAGTGAGAGAGTTTGGGTGCAAACTGGTTTTGGAAACTTTTGTGCGACCACATGCTGACTGCCAGGGCGTATTACATCACACCTGTTTGATACCCAATAAATAAAAGTTTAGGATTTCTGCCTGAATCAGTCAGGAAGGTTTAAGTTGACAGGTGCTGAAAGTAGGCAATTCAAGAATTTTTCAGGGCCTTCAGAGAAGCTGTAACTTGTGAGAGTGGCAGTTTAACAGCTTACATATGTGCATACCTGCTCTGGTATGTTCAGTTCCATAGATGACACCCATTTCCTTTAAGACAACGTCCTTATGTAAAATACGTCTTCGTGTAAGAAATCTAAAATTAAGTAAAACATTTTATAAAGGAAAGTACGAGCATTTTATGGGATTTCTGTTGAATTGAAGAGTTGATAACTTCTAATAAAGTTAATAATTACTCTTCTCAGGACTGCGTGGGCATGTGCAAACTCTTTGTAATGGTAATTTGTAGCATGGCTCAGCCTACCTTCAACCTGAGCAGAGGGCTAATCAGCCCGAATAACTCAGGACACCTGTGGGGGTGTTCAGGTCCTTTAAGGATTTGCTGAAACACTAACTACAGGTTGCAAGGTATCCAACAATAAGAGGTGTATCCAGTGTAACTTAGACATTAATGTTATATCATTATTCCAGACCTTATTCCAAGCTATCATATAAAATAAAAAATATTACACACAGAAAAACTAAAGAAGACCACGTATTCTATCCACGTTTACCCTCTGAGCTAAAACCCAACAGACCTGTACAAAACCAAGATAACAATAGTACACAGTGTGCAGATGACTGTAACAAACTCATTGTCAAAAAGGTAAGGCACATGCTAATCAGTCTGAGCTACTCCAGTGGAAACAATGTCTCATGTGTTTCTGTAAAACACAGCAATAATGTCAAAACAGGAGGGGTAGTTTGTGCTATAAAACTTTTACGGCTCCTTTCGCTGATCATCGCTCCTGCTGAGTAACGCATGAGGTAAACCACCAACACTTTACTGCCCCGCTCTTTGTCTGTATAGAGAGAAACTAAATGAGGGGAAGCCAAGCTGGGTCGATTTTAAGGATGCGAAACAGTTTTTTAATGTTTATTTCAGCCAACAATGATGATATTTTTAATTTAATTACAGGAGCACCATGTGTTTCCACAGTCTCCACTGTTGGAGTTAGCCTGTAGACACTGTTTTATTGCCTCTGCTGATTTATGTATCACTAAACACTACATTGTTTCCAAATGTCTGCAATAACCAGAGGAAATGCGGACAAATAATATAAAATCACATTAGAATAATTATTATTTTGGCATCATCATTGACATTTTGTCTTTAGCCAGTGACTCCTTGAAATCTTTGCTGAGTTAAAACACCTTAAATGTTAAAAAGGGAAATCCTCCTGCCTTTCTATGTTCACTGAAGTATTTCATGCAACAGTACTTCTTTAACATCATATCAATATACTGTGATCACAACAGTCCACTGTGCATCTCTACCAGCTCTGGGGGTCCGGTTTTATCGGCAGGACCCCTGCAGGTCCCAGGACTTGGGTTGTGTTGACGTTTCAATGGAAGGAATGTTAATGGCTGACGGCCTGAGATAGTCTACTGACTATCTGCCAACAGGACAGCACAGGAGGAGAAAATCTTTAGAAACAAATAGACACAAATAAAGGATAAGAGAATACATTTAACATTAGATACGTTTCCATCAGCTACACACTAACAAACAGGCTTCCAGTCAAACCATAGCTATATCACATAACACATGAAATAGGGATTTTTCAAGGCTCGAATTATCTTGAGTAAGTTTTTGTTATTCTGTGCTGCCTGTAATTTCCAAGGAAAACGTAATGCACTTGAGACAGTCTGTGCAACTTCTGAGTTTACAGTGGACTGATGTTTCACGGCCATTTCTAAATCAATGCTTATTTGACAAATGTATTTACATCATTATTCACAGAATTTCTTTGTTAACAAAAATCTTATACAGAAAGTATTAATAATAACGTTTTCTTAATTTTTGATTTAATACATTCTTCACCATGTAAAAAGCTGCTTGGGTGGGTGGTATGAACCTGAACATGCCATTTGCATGTCAAACAGGATCTGCCTACACTTGTGCTATCAGACTGTTTTGTACAAGGTCACCATCCACACTGAAACAACAGTATATTAGGTGTTAGTAAGACCTAACATATAAATCTCAATGCCAAAAAGACATGACATCTCTGTGGGGAAACTGGAACACAACCACAGCAAACAGCAGCAAAGTAAAATACAGTATATAGATACATTAATGAGAATTAAATTAACAGAGAGGATGAAAGAGAGTTGAAACTATGAATAAACACACATACAAACAACTCACTTTAATGACCCCAGCCTATCTTATTCTATGCTAAAACACTAGCTAGCTCCCATAGAGAAAGGCTCGTGGGAAAACCCAACAGCATACAGAGTAAAGGTAGGCCAGGGGAGGTGGGGCGAACAACACACCAACACATACACACTCACAACCCCCCCTCAGAGTGCTCCATAACCCTGGAAACAGAGGCCTGGTTCAGCGGGTGGAAAAGATTATTCCTAGTAAGCAAGAAAAAAACCCTTAAGCTCTCCATTAATAACATGAAGAAAGTGTTATTTATGAAAGCTGTCTCAAGGCTCACTGGTATACGCACACAGAAGTCTAGTATGTTGTAAGCTGAGCTACAACATTACAACTTTTACACCGACACGTGCCCAGCACTGTGTGCAGGCACACAGCACACATTCTGGACTGTGAATTAGTCGCACAGTGTGGTTCTGGTTTTATTCACCAGGATTACAGTACAGTAAATGAGGAATGGAACCAAAATTTCAGATCAGCTTAAGGAATGTCTAAATCAAAGCCTTGTAAATCCAACCCAGTGAGGGCAACAGTGCAGCCTGTATACTGCGACACTGTGTGCCGCAGCTCAGCTTACCAGCAAGTGGCAAAGGTTGCCAGGAAACGCTGTGGGCTCACAGGGCGTTCACATTCACACACAGATGCACAAACACACAGATGCAGTCACATATTCATACAAACATTTCTACATGAGTCTGAGTACCTCTGTGCTGTGAAAAGCTTCGGTAGGTAAAAAAAAAAAAGTCCTGTTGAGGGAGTATCGTGTCAGTGCAAGGATAACAGAGCCCCGTGACCCCTGACCCCTGTGGGAGTGTGAACCAACAGGAAGTGTCATGGTAAGAGCACACATGATAGGCAGGTGGTAAAAATACTGCTCTGCTGAGGCAACATGTCTACTGTCTCTAAATGACGAGTAAGTGACACTTTAACGGGATAAATAAGGTTGCCAGTAGCCTAGCCATGTGATAACAACAGCGATCATAACAAAAAGTTAGGATGACAACTTTAACAATTCTGAAAGTGACTCATCAAGTTCAAAATACCAAACATTGACTGGTTGTGGCTTCTTGGACATGAAGACTTGCTGCTTTTTTCCCCATTTCATACCACTGCAAACTGAGTACTTGTAGTATAACACATCTTAACTCAAGGTCCACTTACTAGCATTTTCAACAGCATCTTGTGGTCTTCATCACTGGATGGAATTAAATGCTTTACCTCATGTTTTTAGTTGACTACACAATTTGCATGTACGACTTTGAGCTCTGGCAACTTGTGACGGGCACGTATCATTTTTTTGATAAAAAACTATTTATTCAGTAGTTAATCATTTAAATGACTGCAGTGCTAAAAGTTTTTAACTGTTCTAATTTCAAATTGAGGCTGATTTTTTTAAATGCCAAATTTGGCGTTTTTTTCCTTTTACTTTAACTGAAGGATAACATGACCCACTATGGGCTGGGGAAAATTTATGACCGTTGCTTATGAGCCCATTTTAAAGCCCACTGTATCATTTCAAAGGGCATAGCTTCTTTTCAGCCAGGAACAGTGATATTCAGCTTGAATACCTAAAGCTAGGTAAGGTAGTTTCAGACATCCCAGGAACATTGTTCTGTACTAGTGGAGTCCACCAGCAGCCGGCCAAGGTCCTGAACTTTTAACACGCCTGTCCAACATTCGTCTTTGGCTTTCCATAGCAACCCCCCTTTTCCCAGGACAGAGGGTCCCTCCCCCCAAGGCATTTAAAGGGAGTTGGGGGGGGTGAGTCGATTTAGGGGGAGCTGTCTTGGGAAAAAGGGCGTTTCTGGGGAAACTGAGCGCTCACTGTTCTCCAAGAGCTTTCATGGTTGCCACTTGGCAACAGTCGGCTGTCGGTATTTCAAAATGCTGCTTTTCACGCTTGCCTGCGTGCCACGAAAAGCCACACACACTCACACGAAGTGAGAAAAAAAAAAACCCAGCTAGTGTCACCGCAGCAGATGCCTCTTGTATTGTTGCCTCTGGAGTCAAAAGCCAAAGCTAGCTAGCTGCCTGACGTCATGTAAATGATATTCAATTTCAAGCGTGCTTCTAAGTCCATTCATTTCAAATCATAAGCCAGGATGAATGGCCACCTGTCTGACTGCAGCCATGCAATGCAAAGAACAATTCAGCAAGAGCTAAAGTGATTTTCACACCGATTACCAGTCCTTAAATCTGCCCATAAATCTCCAAGTTTCAAAATTAACATGTTCCCATAAATGCTTAATTAACTTTCAAGGTAACTTCACAAAGTTTATTTTCAAAGGAGTTGTTTGGATGCCGAAGCCCGGACGCTTCCAGATGGTGGACACTCCCTCTTCAGCCACACCCACTCACCTGTCCTTCCTCTGAGGAGACAGAAAAGGAGTCTGCAGTAAACACCAGCTGTTTTCCAACTGACAGACAGGGGAGGAGACACTCTGACATCCCCCCCTTCCCTGTCTTCCCCCTCTCTCCTCGAGGTACGCCTTCACCTCTCTAGCCCCCACTTTTTCCTCACAATCCCCCGCTCTGGTTGGCCGGTCTTTTCAGCCTCCTCTTCAACAAAAGAAACAAAGGAGGCAGGGCCACTTTCCCTCTTTCCCCCCCTGCAGAGAGAAGTAGAAGACCTGCAGACCACCCCTTCCACAGATGCAAAGACCGAGCACAGCAAAAAGTGTCTGCAAGCAACATTCTTGCACCAACACACGCAAAGTACATGCAAATAGCATTTTCCAGCATCTTTGTAGAGTATGCACAGGAATGTGCAGGTGCAGACAGTAACAGAAAATGCAAAAGCACAAACCATCAGACCTGTTTATTTTGTCTACTGCCAAGTCGTTTACACATTCTGGATCAGTTTTCCAAATCTGTGGCATGTGCACTCTAGCCCAAAGTGAATCACAAATGTGTGCGCATATGCATGTGTGTGGTGTGTTCATGCACTTCTAAAGCTGTGAGAACTAGCTGGAGTTTTAGACCTCGTGAGTGAGGATGTTTTTGTGGGGTGGGGTTATATTGGCAGCTTTTTGCATGTAGCCATTTTCCAGTGTGGTGCTGTGCCATGCTGTCGAACAGTCCTTTTCCACTATGGGAACCTAACAACACGTAATGCAACATGTACCCATTGTCTCGGGTTGTGCTTTTGTTTCCACTGTTCTCCGCCTGCTTTGAGGATGAGTTTGTGGAACTAGATTTGGGCATCCATTTGATACTAAATGCAAGTTCAAGCTATTTTCAGGGGTTTCTGGCAGAACTGTTGATTGTGACTAGTCAAGCAGATGTATCAATGACAACAACAACGACAAAATACAACAACCACCAATTTTACTACTGCATCTGTATCAACCAGGAGAACCATACCAACACTTGTCGGTTAAACAAAAATGTCCAGGCTCTCATCAGTATTTGAGGAGGGCCACTCATCAGGGGGAGCTGTAGTCAGCAGTTAGAAAATAAAAGATTTCTCAGCATCTGGCACAAATGGGGATACAAAACACAGATGAAACAAGATTATAGAAAAATAAAGGATCACAATATGCACAGGGGAGCAAACTGAAACACTACAAAGTGGTTTTAAGTGTCAGACACTGTGTCGGCCCACCGACCCAGCCAGTGTTAACGTAAAAGCAAATCAATATCAGCTCCACTTCTAACATGGTCTGTCCCATAACCACTTACTTCACTCACCTACCAAACAGCGTATAATATAGCTATGACGTAGTATAGCTGGCCCTGCTGGTGCCTTTTGGATGGCGTATATCCTGAATGTTCTGGTTTGCAAAGTACAGTGGAAGAAAGAAGAACCTTGTACTTATAAGTCAAGATTATGGGAAACCCTGGGTTACAGGTGAAGATAAAAGGTGCAAGAAAACTGAAAGTGATTGAACACAACAATGAATTGTTTTTAACAATGTGCTTTTCATTAAAAGGCAGACACGTTGCTGCGTGTCACATAATTTTTACCTGGCCCTCCCATACAGATCAGCCATATTTTATCATTACATTACAAATGCACTCTTCAGAATAGTGCAATTAATTGCTGGACCCAGTTCTATCAAATATGCCAGTATTATAGTTCCACGACAATATTATTCTAAGCATCCAACATCTCATCCAATATTAAACACAATTAGGCTACATTTCATGATAATATGCATTTCTCATCAAAGGGGCTCATCCCATCTCTATTTGCATATCAAAGCATATCATCCAAATAAAAAACAAGTTAAAAAAAACATTTTTGTATCAACTAACTTCCTTCATTTTTGTGATATTGTCTACAAGGAGGTATTCTCAATTATCAAATGTTTACAGAGCTGCTTTAATAGCGGCGCCCCCAGCATTAATTCCGCTTTTATGTTTTTTTGCATCATTTTGGGACCTTTGCAGAAACAGAAACCGTATCCCTAGAACCACCTACATTCAGCACAGACTACAACTATGTAGTGGTAACAGTATGTTAAGTTTAGGGTTAGAAAGTTGGAATTAAAAGCAGTTTCTGAGGACTAGGACTTTTGATAAATACCCAGCCCTGCAGAGCGAGGTATCCAGTCAAGAAAAATGATAACAAGCCCTTTATCTAATCTTGTACGTTGATCTGGATTTAAAATCAGAGTCCATTAGGATCAGATTTAGATTAGGCTACTCTTTAAGGCAGCAGAGAGGATTAAAGCTAAGGTTAGGGATAGAGGAATTCATGTATCAAGCGAAGGACCTCATAGGTATAGAAGAACAACGGTGTGTGCATGGTTGTCTGTGCTCAGTACTCCCTCCACCCTCACCTACCCCAGGTGGAGGTCTCATCTTCTCATCGCGAGTGCAGTGACAAAGCCCTTCTCATCCATGTCACCCTATCTCACTCGCCGGGCCTCTTTCTCTGAGGGCCTTCTACAAACGGCTGCTTCAGCTCCACGGGAAGATGGGAAATGATACGGGAGCGTGGGTATGCGTGAATGCAGGCATGAGGGAATACCGAGAAAATGAGAGCTGCGGAAAGTGTCAAGTGTTGAGGTAGGAGTGATGAATTGTGGACAGGAAGGATTGGATAAAATTGCTTTGCAGTTTTGCAAGAGAGGTTGTAGAGGAATCTGAGTGAGAAACAGACAGCATGTATGCAGCATATGAGGAACAGAAAGCAGATCAGATCATGCTACATGCCTGCTAGTAAAGACAGTGGTGAAGTGACCACCATTTTGTCCACCATTTCTGGAAGTATTTTGCCCCGACTGTAAATTCCCAATTCAAAGTTTTCCGTCAATGTATCGCAACACAGACACACAGCTTTCTGTTTATTGCCCAAATTTAATTATCTCAACTTTGTTTCTCAGAAATCATATTTTTCCAGACTGGTACGATGGATGGCTCAAAATACAACTATATGCATTAGCCTCAAGGACCGGATATAGTCAAAATGGACTCTGACAGGATTAGTGTTACTAATACTACATACTACTACACTAGATGTCTACATTCACGCACAAAATGCAAGCTACTGAGGCCATGTGGATTCTAAAGTATAATTTGGGCAAATACGTTTTTGTTGCTATGAAGAACAATCCAGGTAGAGGCATAAATCAGAGTTGAAGTTAATCCAGCATGCTTCATTGGGAACAAAACACTGCACCATTGTGGCTGAATTTATCCAAAACTGGCCCAGAATCTGACAGTGAACTTATTTTAACTGCTTAATGTTTGCATGAGGTTTCTAAAGAGTGTAATCTTTAGCTTCAACTCACTGCTGGCGGCACACGTAACCAAATTATTAGCTTAGAAATTGATTATTTTTTTTACCAAACATGCTCCTCGAGAGTCATAGTTAAATCCTCTCCTTACCTTTTATGCACTCAGGATTTTACCTTTGACTTTTATCAAAAATTAAAAAAAACAGACATGTTCTAACACAGCTGTTCATCGTTTGTACTGATGCTACAACCAGGAGACTTTCAAGACCAGCCAAACTTTGAAAGTGCTCCAACTGTCAGTCACCTAAAGCCCAAATTATACATTCTGAATGTGGTATAAACAGAACCACATCCGTGTCCTGGACACTCAAAATAACTCCTCCTACTTTGTGAATCTTCAGCTCAATTTCTTCTTTTAGCAAGCTATGAACTTTAAATACCAGATTTCCTCTCCCATTTTACACTGCTGGACTGGATATTTTTCAATATCAGTGCTAATACGCTATCTGAGTTTCAGTACCCTAACACAATACAAGGCCTAAATAATGCCCAGTATTCCAACTTGGGTTTTGATATGCCACCCTTCACATTTAGACTTATTCATTCTAAGTCATGTTCAGTTAAATGTTTGCTATACGAGCCCCTTCAAGCATTCTGTGTGTCAATGATATCAGTGAGTAAAAGAGTTTCCTTTGTAGTTCTCAGTCAGTCCAGTTCAAGCTCAGGAGGTAGACTGCGCTTGGGTAAACCAACAGATCACGTGTGTACTCCTGGTTCAACACTGACCTTAGGCAAACACACCAGCTTCATTCATGACGGAACAATTGTTAGAGCACACACACACACACACCATGAGCTGCATGTGGTGGAGGCATGCAGCGTACGTACCCTGGTGAGTTAATAATTCACACTCTTACACAGCACTTCACTTGCTGCTTCAAAGGGATTTCAACACTCAAATCTATTTTACAATCCGCAGCACTGCATGTATCTGGGTCTTCATTTACATATTGGAATAATGAACAGGCTACCCTGTCTAATTAAATCCTCAGAGAATCCTGAGGAGTGTTATCACTGCTCTTGTTAGCAAAGAAAATCCTCAGCCCCTCCAAAAAAAATCAAGGCTTTGCTGATTCAGATAATGGACACAGACAAACAGGAGCTTGATCCTGTCCAGCTTGGGGTTCAGATTTGTAACATTCATCGTGAGCAGTATGCAGAGAGATCTGAGTGAGTCCAAATGTGACGCCCAGTAACCGGAGAGGACGGCCAGTCAAAGTCTGAGTTTCCAGGCACAGCAGCGCTCCTCACACGGGCCTACCCAGCAGCAAAGACAGACAGGAAGCCATCACATATTCATGCTGTGACTTTAGGGGATTACTTTAATCAGCTTCTACATCAATATGCAATATTCCTCCCTTTACTGCCACTTTTATATACTTTCTTCTATTTTATTGTTTTATTCTATTTTAATTTAAATGTTTGAATATTTATTTATGCCTTTTCTGAGTTGTCTTTTTACTTTCATCTCAATGCTGTTACGTACAAATGTGCAGAATCACTTAATGATGCACTGAAACAATAAATAATTTTCCCCACTACTCTGACACATGTATATATACATACTGTACTGTCCTCAGATGAGGCTATATTTAATGTCTGCTATCTAGAGGTGTCCTACAGCATGGTGGTGGTATCTAGCAGGAGGGGCGCCTCATATCAGATTCCGTACCCGTCTTTTATCCCTCCGCTCAGGGTTTGCACCACCAGCATATTGTCCCTAATCTCGGTGCATCTGTTGGCTCACAAAGCCCCATTAAACAGCCAGACCACTCTGATAAGGTTACTGACTTAATGCTCAGTGACATAATTAAATTGAGTATTTAATCTGGCCATGGGAGTAGAGGAGCCCTCGACCCCTGCCGGGCGAGCCGAGCGTTCACATGTCAAGTCTCGGCCGCCCTCACAAATAACTTGTACCTTGATCCCCTTTGGGGTGACCATGCCCTCCAATGGGCAAGGTCTCTTCATGACAGAGACAGGAGCATCACAGAGGAAGGAGGCTTAAGCTGGCAGTACGCTTCATCTGCACTGCTTGTCGGATGGTGGTCGAATAGCTTCGGGCTGTTTGAACATAACCCGACCCTTACTATTCTCTATAGCACATGTGACTTGGCACCTTGCAGTGACAACTCTGTCCTGACTGTGCGATGTTTGCAGATACTTAATCAACGCCAAGCTGATGAGCTAGTGCCATCACCAGCCGGTCGCAGTGTATCAAACCCTCAGTCCAACCTTGACGTCTCGCCACCTGTTCATTAGCAGAATGACAGCATAAATGTCACAACGAACGCTAAGCAAGACAAATCGCAGGAGTGTTCCCTTATCCTCTCAGACAACGTTTGCCCTCGCACCCTCACTTCTGCTGATGACGCCGGTTGACTGAAGTTTGCATTGAGGACATTTGTTTGGTTGGAAGCGGGGTAATAATGAGAGGTTTTGACACCACATGCTCCCCACAGTTCCTCCAGCTGCCAGAGACAGAAAACAAAAGCAGTCGACACCCAACCCCCTTCACCTTTTGACCTTTGGCACCTTGACTGTGACAGAATTTGAGGGGAATCTTGTTTATTGGAGAGACACTTTACCACCTCTGCTGTCACAAGTCCTGTCTGTTAAATGCTGACATCTGTAAAGTTGGTGGCTAGTTATTAGTTAAGTGAATAATTCCATGAAATCAAAAAAGTGTTAACAACTTTTCAAAGTCTTCGCCTAATTTAACTTTGGTTACTTTATTACTTAACTGTGTTATCCCACTGATACAACACTGGCCCTCACATTCTTCTTTACTTCATCATTTCCCTTGAAATGCCTGTATGTTTTTTTTCTGCAGGTTTTCTAAACTGAAATGATTGAAACAACAAATAGTCCTCTTCATTGATCTGGCACCCTTTCAAAATTCTATTTTTTCCATCTCAGGTCAACGCAGGTCAAGCCTTTAAAGGTCAACTGTGCACACCATAATGACGGCATTTATATGCGAGGCCAGAGGTCATTTTACAAGTCCAGACAGGTCTGGGTCCTGGTGTCTGACTTTATCCAGGTACAAGTACAAGAACATGCTGGTTACTAGTTCTGCTAATAAACAGTCATTCACCTCAGGGGCAAAGAAAACATGCGCTCCACTTAAGTCTCAGAGACTCCACTTAAAACATCCTTTCCAAATGCATACACTCATAATCTGACATGAACCCCAACTTTAACTGGAGGAAGCAATGAAAAGCTTTACTTGTACTTGTCACACTTGACCAATTTGCAGTAGTTGCAGCCTACCTTTATTTTAAAACTGGGTCCAACACGACATTAACCATGTTACAATGCTCCAAATGACCTTCTATTTCAGCGCAGCTACACTGGCTCTACTGCTGTCAAAAATAACATAATCCCCAAAATGTTTCTAAAAATATTCGTAGGGATTAACTGTATAATGATGCAATTTTTAAAAAATAAATGGCAGTAAGTGTTGTGTTTTATCACAGGAAACAATGTGAAAAACCTGAAAATGACTTTCCATTTAAAAAAGTGCAGACAATCGTGTGAGCATGCACAAGAACCAGCAGGCATAATGCCTGGGCACATCCTAGTTTTCCCAATGCTGCCGACAATCCGAAATAAATGAGCAATCATCATCATCATCATCATCATCATCATCATCATCATCATTGGGAGGGGATATTCCATCTCATTTCCTGGCTTATACTAAGCCATCAATTCTGTTATGAGGCAATAGGAGCAGATGGCCACGGTTTAAGACGGCACTAGGAGACCATCATCACCCATGGGACACAAAAAAATAACAAAGGTCACACACTCTTCCTGAAGAACTGTCAGCCATGACACTTGTAACCAAGTCTATATTGATAAACACAATTAAATATTGCAAAAGTTACTGTGTTAAGAAAATAACATGAAGACCTGCATCTGACCTTTTATCTTAAAGGAGTGCCATTGTCAGATTGTCAGCCACAGCATGGGTCTCTCCTGGTGACTCCTCACTGCTTAGATTAACTTGCACTGCCTCCATTTGCAGCTCATGCTCTTAAATTTATATGAAGGTGGCATTTTTGACAGGAAAATAAAGCTTTACTGGAAGAATAATCATTGCAATACAGTACCAAACTCATATGGATCTTGCTAAATGAAAAATATTTCTTAAAATGTGATGAAGTTATTTGATGCATAGTTCTGGTGCTCAGCTGATCCACATTGTTGTAAAAATGTATGTTTCACACAATATCAGTGACAAAGATTGTGTGTTTGATATGTAGGGACAAATACTCAACAAATAAAATGCAAGAGATTTGTATCAGATTATGCTTCTTTGGTAAACTCTCCACACACGATACAGAAATAACAAACTTTGATTAAAAACTACATTTTTAGACCTGGCTGACCTGTTAATTACACAATCCTCATCCCACCTTACATATCCGCTCTGCACAGTAAACCCTGCTGTGTGTTAGAGCGACTGAATGTGACTACTTCAAAGTAAAAACTTGTTTTTTTGGTGTGGAGAAAACGTGAAGAAGCAAATTAGCGAGAAGCTTCAAAGTTAGAAACATCCCCGAGTCAAACTGGCTCGGTCCATCAAAGTGATGACCCGGGGGGGG
>NTHP01000365.1:47697-59899 GCA_003416845.1 Oplegnathus fasciatus | reverse complement strand
CACACACAGAATGGAAAGCTAGCGGACCGTGAGGAGATATTCACTGAATTTGACAAAAACTGTTTTGGATTAGAATCGTAGACTACACCTTTAAACGGCGCATAATCTGGGAGCAAAGTAAGGTGCAAGGCGCAAAGGTGTTGTATTAAGTCACTTCAGTAATCATAGGTGTGTTTTGAGCGTAATATAAATTCAACCAGTCAGAGTATCATCTCCCATTCCCTTTGAAAGCCAGGTGCGCCTGCAACTGGCGCATTGCTATTTAAATGGCCCTTGGCTGGTGGACCCTCTGTCTCCCCTCTGTCCCATCAACAACTCCATTTGACTGCATATGAGCAAAAGCACCGATATTTAACTGAGAAGGAGGAGCGCTGCTGCATGTCACAGTAGATGTCATCCGAATCCACATGTAGGCATTAATCATCCACCCCAACCACCCGAACAAATTATTCCTCCAATCTGGAGACCCGCACCTGTATTTTAATTGTTGTATTGATGTGTGAGTGTTTTCTTTAGTGATTTACTTTAAATATTAGAGTGGCTACTTTCAGTATTTGTAAACGTTTCCATGCGCGCAGTGATGTCACTGCCACAAATATCAGGATCGAAACTAAAAACTGTAGTTATAAACTTGACAGGACAGTGGAAACTCTCAGGGGTGTGACCTGGCCCATGGTGTTCCTCATAACTAGTATTGTCATTTGTTAAATCTGTGTCCCCTTTAAATCATTTCACCACAGTCCTCAGTCTAATCCACAGGTGAAAAATGAAAAATATATATAAACATGCTGCCTTTCAACGAAAAACAGCATTAACTGATCTGTATATGCGGGTTGAAAGGTCAAAGGTTATGATTTAGGAGATGATGGCTGAATGGTACATCTGGAGCAGCATCATGTCGGTTTTTATGTTGCCACATAACTGAACTTTCAGCCAATGGGAGTCATGTCCATCCTGCTGTCTTATATCCTTTATGTCAGTGATGAACAGAAGATCATGACATTTCCAGTATAAAGGGAGATAAAAAACAAAAATGAGGCAAATTTAGTATTTCTCTCAGATCTTACACCAGACAAATTTAACCTTTTCTCCTTTTCTTCCAAAGCAGCGTACAGACCCATTTCAATATGAAGAGGCAGAATAACAGCTCTCACCTGGGCACACATAGACCAAAAGAAAACTATTTTCAGTGAAATCATCAATTTTTTTTCAATTCCACAGTAGCACCATAAAAAAAGTGTAAATGTGACTGTTAGGAATTTCGATCCAGCTGGTATAACACACTTTTGAGGGTGAATATAATTTCACATATTTTTCTCTCTATGGGTCAGAGACACCAGCAGTCCGAGAAATGTAAGTACTTTGAAAAACTATATATGTCCTAACTTTCACAATATCCCATTTTTCCAGAAGTCAGCCAGAATAAAATGGTAATAAAGTTAAATTATTACTTATTTCACTCGGTGATCTCACTCTGGAACCAGCAGGTTTCTGGACGGGTTAAAACACCAGAATGAAACACTGTGAAGTCTGATCATCTCTTTGTTATTCATCAACAGCCTGGGAAAAAAAACACTTTGCACCTCCACATGTGTTTGTATTCCTGGGTGAGTCATCTCAGAGGGATGCACTGCTTTTATTCACTGAAACTGTTGAAAGAGGTGTATCGTAATGGTAACAAGCAGGTGGAGAACCAATGGGAATTCGACGTACCGGCATCCACACACAGTCAAACAGAGGAAACACCAAATTTATAGTAGAAGAAGAGGTAGAGGTAAATTTTAGTAAGCAAATGGGATGCTAACAGGATAGCGTGATCATGATAACGTTTATATTATCTAAACAGATCAATTAGACGGATGAACGACAAAATAAGAAGTTAAAAAGTCCAGAAATGTTTATGTAAAGAGTCACATTCAGAGCTACAGTGAGTTCAGACCTTCAATATGGCCACCAGAAGCTTTAACATCACCTGAAATTAGTTTTTGGCCTCAACACTAAGAATTAAAGGTGGCATTTTATATTTACATTTAGAAAGGTCAGACCCATAAATAAAGAAAAGCTGTCCCGATGGTTTTAGGAAAATAAAACC
The DNA here is from genome assembly GCA_003416845.1 of Oplegnathus fasciatus. Lineage (NCBI taxonomy): Eukaryota > Metazoa > Chordata > Actinopteri > Centrarchiformes > Oplegnathidae > Oplegnathus > Oplegnathus fasciatus. Next base: position 57,807 of record NTHP01000365.1, on the reverse strand, counting down.
TCGACAGAGTAATAAGCTCAGTGAGTGTGTTTACATGCATATCTGTTGCACATGTAAACACTATAACCAGGTTTGAGAAACCTGGATGAGCCCTTATCCCTGTGAGATGGTGAGACATCAGGACTCACCTGAAGGCAGATAATCAGGAACCTGGATACTGTTACGATCATGTACACAGAGAGATGAATAACCAGGTTTTATATGTTCCATGTAAACACAAATCCAGATGTAGAATATAATCAAAAATCAGAATAAGACTCAAAACCAGGATACTAACACGCATGTAAACACACTCACCGAGATTCAGGGGGCAGGAATGGAAACTGACAAGGTTGCCACAGTAACCAAGCGATCAAGGCCCAAGACGATGCATTATGTATAGGACCTCACTCCATCTCCCACAACAGGAGGGATACACCTGTCCTCTGAACAGCACAGAAGGATTCACAAATGTATTTCATTTTATATATAAAAGACTGGGCGGCACGGTGATGCAGTGGCTCGGGAGAAGGTTCGGGGTTCAAACCCACCCTTCTGTATGGAGTTTTCATGTTCTCCCTGTGCCTGCGTAGGTTTTCTCTGGGTACTCCGGCTTCCTCCCACAACCCAAAGACATGCAGGTTAGGTTCATTGGTGACTCTAAATTGCCCGTAGGTGTGAGTGTAAGTGGTTGTCTGTCTCTATATGTCGGCCCTGNTTTGAGTCTTTGTTTCTGTTTTAAAGACAGAAAGGATTCTTGTGGTTCCCATCACCTCTTCCTCTCACAACATCTGTAAATCATTGCGGAGAGAGCAGAGGGAAATAATACCCATGCTCTATCAGTGAGCCATTTCAAGCTCTCTCCATGCCCCATGAAGCCTGGCAATGCTTGGAGACATATGGCCTGGCATGCTCAAAAGTCTCGCTGTGGATGTACTCACAGTTAGATGAAGGTCAATGGCAGGATGTGAGTGAGATGAGGAGGCTGGAGGTCTAGTGTTTGTCTAATGTTGGAGATTTTGTCCTCATCTTTATCTCTTTATCTTCCTCTTTTTTCACCCCTTTTTTTCTTGCCAGCACTGTCTCTGTCTCTGGTTAAAGATGTTGCCATGGGGGTCATTCCTTTTGATTTCTTTGACTTCAATTTCTTCAATGTGACTTCGATTTAGATCTCAGACACATGTAGAGTGTGTGTTTCTTTGGTATTTAGTATTTCTTAGTCTGTTTTCCTTCTGCGGCACAGTGGTGCAGTGGCTAGCACTGTCACCTCACAGCAAGAGGTGTTCAAACCCACCCTTCTGTGTGGAGTTTGCATGTTCTCCCTGTGCTTGCGTGGGTTTTCTCCGGGTACTCCGGTTTCCTCCCACAACCCAAAGACATGCAGGTTAGGTTAATTGGTGATTCTAAATTGCCCGTAGGTGTGAGTGTGAGTGGTTGTCTGTCTCTATATGTCGGCCCTGTGATTGACTGTCGACCTGTCCAGGGTGTACCCTGCCTCTTGCCCAATGCCAGCTGGGATTGGCTCCAGCCCCGCACCCTCTAAAAGGATAAGCAGTATAGATGATGGATGGATATAAATGACTCTCTCCACAAAAATGAGGGGGGAAGAGGAGCAGAAGAGTCAGATGATGAAGGAGAAGATGGAGGCTCTGAGCAGAGAGATAGCAGCTCTTTCAGACACAATCAGAGCCACAGAGGAGGAGCTGAGAGCTGAAGACGTCTCATTCCTGCACAACTACAAGGCTGCAGTGGAAAGAGTCCAGCAGCGCCCCCTGCTGGAGGATCCACAGCTGCTCTCAGGNCACTGTGGGTGAACTGAAGATATCACCACTGAAGGTCTGTGTGACAGTGGAACAGAGCAGTTAGAGATAAAGAGGATGATTATATTTATGATGTTGTTTATTTCTTAAAGGGAACCTGTTAAGCTGCACCTGTCCTCCTGCTGTCTCATTATTACTAGCATGTTCTTTTTTCAGTTACTCAGTTTTTTTTAATTGTTTTTATTTTATTTTTGTCATTTAGTTTGACAGTTTTTTTGATTCCGTTGCTGACCTTTTCATGTGTAAAATTATTTCACTTAGTTTCTGATCTTTATGTTTGTTTAGCCTCTTCTTTTTTATTGATACTGTGTCATTTTAAATTGTTCATTTTTTTTAATTATAATTTTGACTTGTGTGTGGAGTCATGAAGACCAGCAACCAGTTTGTGGAAGCTGATGTGGATCCAAATCAAGAAAAAAGAATCAATTTATCAATAACTGCATGTTTGATCGGCCAATCATTGTTCAGATCCAACAAACGCTATTTCAAATCCTAGTCCAGATTGTAAAGTTTGTAAACATTTAAATCAATCTTTAATTACGTGACATGTTTACAATTCACACAATATATACATATGAATTATATGTACAATTTTCTATTTGATGTAATGAAGCCAAGACGTCTGTAAAAGTGTTTTCATTCAGCTACCAACCACAAACCTTCTGACAGCTGTCCACCTGTGGTTCACACCGACAGCAACCTCCAAAACCTCCAACAACCCAGTCGTCACTAATACTGTTAAGATTTGGCTTTAGTTTAGAAAACACTGAGCTTCAATCCAAACACCAATCCTAAACATTCACTTATTCTACCCATCCTGTTCAGACACAAGGTTTTCTCTCCCTTTTCATCCCTTGTATTTAACACCATTTGCCTAATAGTCACCTCTTCAGCTTCTTTCAAATCAGGCACTTTGTATCGGATCGGTGCACAGACTGGCGTACTTGCCGATACCCGATCCTGCAGTTTAGGCGGTACCGGAGGAATTTCCAATACTGGTATTGGTATCAGAACAACTCTGAAATAATGAGGCGTGCCTGATAATTAACCTTAATCACAAAATACTTTCACTTGAGCTGAAGCCTCACTGTCAATTTAAGCTTTTGATGCAGGAAGTGGTGAATCTCTCTGGTTGATGGGTTGAATAATGTCACTTTAGATAGCTCTTTGGTGTACAGCTTTAAAAAAACACTTTTGCCTTTGGCCTGCACGCTAAAAATCACTTGGTTAAAAATTGAGCCAGCGTGCGTCAATATGGCACCGACACAATCCTGGGTTAACTTTACCCAGTACCAATGGGGTGTTATTTTTACATCGCTGTTGGGTTATTGGATCAAAACAACCCTTCTGTTGGGAGGTTTTCTACCTATTGATACTGGGTAAAATTAACCCAGTATTGCGTTGGTGCTGTATTGACCCCACACTGGGTCACTTTTAACCCAGTGATTGTTAGTGTGTGGTTTTATTGCAGCAGATGCAGTCGTCTATAACAATCAGAAGTACTCGTACTCCGGGGGTACCTCTGCACCTACCAGGAAGTATAAGACTGTAGTCATTTGGAAAAAAATATAAATTATGATTTGATTTTAAAAATACATCCACATATTGGTGTTAAGCAGGAAAATAAAAGCACAAAAACTGATGTTGATCTTTAGTTTTTATTTAGTTTTGTTTTTGTTTGCTCCTTGGGTTTGGAAGTAATGCTTGGTTATTACTGTAGGTAATAAGCTAGTTAGCAAACAATTGCAGCTCACATTAGAGCAGTTAAACACAACATTTAATCCATTTTCTTACACTTTTGCTCTTTTGTTTTTGGTTTTGAAAAGGCTAAAAAAAGACTACCACCCTCCAAACTTTTTAAATGTCAAGAATAATTTTAATAAAGCCCCATGCACACTACTTTAACACGCAGAGAAACTCAAAGCTTGACAGGCCTCACATGCCTGGTTACAGTTTCTAAGCTATGATTGGACAGCCGCTATTCAGGGGAGGAGTTTAGTGAAGTAAATTCAAAGATCTTCTTGTATGGATTCATATGTGCAGCATACATGAATGTTTCCCCTTAAGAGTTGATTTGAAATAAAATGTTCTCATATATAGTTTCAACAAAAACATTTATTTATTCAAGTCTTTAGATCAACTTTTAGGGTCCATTGAAACGTCCGGCCAAGGACACCAGATTAAATATACCCTTCTGAGCTAACTCTGGACCATTTCACATTTACTGACCTTTTGAAGTAAACTAGCTAAGTGTGTCAACATAAGAAAGACAAAGAAACTGATGAATAATCCTTCCAAAAATGTTCTGTAATCCCCCTCCATCTAATTCTCCTGAAATAATCGTGTCACATGATGTGGAAAAGGCCTTCGATAGGGTGGAGTGGGGCTATTTATTTTTCATTTTGGGTAAATTAGATTTTAACTCAAAATGTATTTCCTGGATTCAACTTTTCTGTCCCCCCCGTTGCATCTGTGGACACCAATTGCATCCTAGTGTAGCCTTTCCCTCTTCAAAAATTGTGGAAAAGAAATGAAACATTAAGAAGTCAAATGAATGAACACAATGTGCTCAAAGTACCTTTTATTGTACAAAACCTTTGACTGTTTGTAGAAAATACACATTTCCTTGAAATGGGTTGAAAAGCACAAATACACAGAGTGACACAAACTTGTTCCCTGCTAACAGATTCTCATTATTATATTTTTAGGCTTTCTGGGAGCAAAATCTACACTTTTAATTTGCATTTTACAACAAGTGGTTAGTTTTTCACTGACTCCTCTGCTGGTGTGCTTTCAGCAAACCAGGTATGAACAAAACAGTAGATATTAAATCTTTTAAAGTCATAGATTGTTTTCTAAAATGTTAAATTCAATAAAAAATGAAGTGTAGATACTACACACTTGGGTAAACAAATGCTGCCTCAATCGAGCCCTCTCCTTGTTAGCATTGAGCCTTTTATTACAGCATTATACAACATTAAATGGTTCATAATCATGAAAAGGAAAGATGAAACAAACAGTAAAACTAATTAGTGAAAGAATAGAATCAGACAATTTTCCCTCAGCAAAAAAATCTCTACAAAAAGTAGAGACCTCTGGAAATATTGTGGTGGAAGACAAGTTTAATACCAGAGAATGTACAATAGAGTTTGATTTGTCATATCCTGATAAAGAAAACTATATACACAAGTTTAGGGTTCGACTATTTGACATTTTCTTCAAATATATGTTGACCTGACGTGAAGAATGACGAGCTACAACCTTCCTGCTGTTCAGTCCCTGAACCATCAGGTTAAAAACCCCAATGTGAGTTTTCCCTTCTCACTACTTTACATTTTTGTTAATACTGTCATTTATTTGTGTGAGCAGGAAACCGGGCACCAACACTGCTGGGGTGACAGCTTTTCACTGAGTTCAACCAGGTTAAAAAGGTATGCGCTCCACTGTTGTCACGGCAACCCAAATGTTGATTTCACATCAGTCAAATGGAGAAAGGAAAGATGAAGAAGCCCGATGAAGGTCGTCTGACTCAAAGCTTATAATAACAAAGTGACTGAAAGTGTTGAGTGTTTACTTCTTCTTCATGTGATACATCTTCTGTACCACTGTGGAATACCTGCATTTAATATGAGACGATTGATTTTTCTGGAAATTATGTGATTGTATTATGTTGGAGGACATTTACTTAATTCACAGCGGCAGATATTCTGCTTGAATGGACAGAGCGCGGCTGTAACACCGGCTCCCACAGAGAGTGTTGAATTATGGGTTGTTTGTAGCCTTAACGTTGCTAGGCTAATGAGTTTCTTTAAATCTGTTTATAGTGCGTCTGTTAGAGTTTGACCTAAAAGTGTTTAATTAGTTCAGTTCACCTCTGAAAGCTTCTGTAAGCTCGTGTTTTGCTGCCATGAGGAAATAATTTCCTGCCGAGTGAAAACAAAAGTGTCTCGTGACATCTTTACTGCAGAAAGAGGTGAGACAGAATCATCTGTTCAACTTGCCGCTGTCAGTGAATGTCAGGATGAGGAGCTCAGAAAGACTGAGGTCTGAAAAATGCTAACTGCTTCACATGTGGGATTTACAGTCAGCTGCAATGGAAGTGTTTCATGTTTCACTTTTACAAGAGAAGATGTGTCCTGGATGAGGACTCTCTTCTGCTCTGACTCACAGTATCTCGTGAAAACTTTCCTTTATTCAAAAGGAGTTTCTCCAACAAAAGGTGTTGGAAAAGAGGGGCTTATCTTAGAATCAGGTTTGTCTTATATTCCGACTAATGCGGTGTTTTGAAAAAAAAAAAGTATGAAAGTATCCTTTAAGTTAAAGAATAACTTCGCACCCTGAGAAACCTGCTTGTGCTGCCGTCTTGCAGTTGCAAATGTTTAGCAACCTGTGAATTACAGCACTCTTGACATTGCACAGCAGTGCAACATTAACATGGGTGTGGTCAGGTGTGGTCTGCTGGAGTTCACCTGGGCTACTTGACTTGAAAAGGAAATACCAGTAAAGCGTCTCAGTAACTGTTTGCTCTATTGTGTGTTGTGAATCCTGATGTGGCTCAAATATCACGTTTTAGATTTTATTATTATTGGTGTTAAAGTAATTTTGTGCTTGTGAGAACACCAGAAGAAGAATTAAGCGGCTCTGGATAAAACAAAATGACATAAATAATGCCATTACTTTCTGCACAGGTTCTATGACCCTCAGGTCATTATATGTAAAGTCAAAATTTAACAAGCATCAGTGGTGAAAACAGGCTCTTACTGTCTTCATCATTTCTCCACGTGTAACTGGAAGCTTTTTAATCGGAGGAACAGTTCTGTAATGAAGATCTGTTCATTACTTTAATGTTTTAAGTGTTTCTCCGTCTGTCTTACAGCACATCTGGACTGCTGGACACGCCCTCTTGCTGGGGGAGTCGCATGCTGACAACATCATCACGTCCCCCTTCATGGTGAAGGCCCTCTTCCTGCTCACACAGCCCTGCCGGATCATCCGGTTGATGTCTGATAAATCCCGGATGGAGACCAGACAGAAGAGGAGGAAGCAGAAAGAGTTTTCGTGTTTTAGCGATGCTGCAACGTATTACTGTGTGCAAATGCAAACTATTCTAATGGAAACAGGTTTGCTTCAGGTGATGAGGTGTCGGCTGGACTTGAAAATGTCTCAGCTTGAGCAACAAAGTGAAACTCAATCAGTGAAATGACTTCACTGGCTGTTGGTGTTTAAAGATGTAAAAGTGTTTGTATTTTTGTGTTTATGACCTTGTAAAAGTAGAGTGGGGTCAGTTTGAAGATGTTGACGATCCAGGGGAAGGTCCTCTGGGAGCTGTAGGAGAACAACACCACCTCCAGACAACACGCCATCAGGAAACAGTGGAAGATATCCTGCTCCAATAACACCTAACAACACACACACAGATTAATATTTACTGAAAGAACAAATTATCACAAAACACTGAAACACATCTGGAGACGTCTAATGAAATGAGGGGTGGAAAGCAAGAAAAAGTGTTAATCTGTACATATAAAAAAATAGGTTTTCATTTCTGCCTTGATGTACTTGTGTTTTAGAGTTTTGGGCAATTTTAATGAACTCAAAAACAAATAAAGACTCATGCATGAAAGCTCTTCTTGGGAAGAGTATACGTTACAAAATAGCCTTAACTCAAAGGTCCACTTACTTGCTTGAGTTTTAACCACATCTGGTTAAAATAATAACAACAATAAGATATGTTTTGGACCTTTGAGTTCAGACTGTTCACACAAATAAAGACATGAAACACGCTGCTGCTGCTGCTGCTGCTTCTTACACTCATGTCTTTGTCGTGCAGCCGTCTGGTCTCCTCAACCATGACGTTCTCCAGGATCTTGTATTACAGGATCTTGTTTTGATCTTCAGACCGTTCTCTGCAAAGTCTGAAACAAAAGACAAAAGAGAGATTTTTTTTATATTCTATCGAGGTTCTGGCTAAATGTCAAGGATCACTAAACATGTAAAGCTACGGACTGTTATATACACTCCCCTCCAAAAGTATTGGAACAGTGAGGCCAATTCCTGTATTTTTGCTGTAGACTGAAAACATTTGGGTTTGACATCAAAAGATGAATATGAGACAAGAGATCAACATTTCAGCTTTTATTTCCAGGTATTTACATCTGGATCTGATACACAACTTAGAAGATAGCANTGCTATCTTCTAAGTTGTGTATCAGATCCAGATGTAAATACCTGGAAATAAAAGCTGAAATGTTGATCTCTTGTCTCATATTCATCTTTTGATGTCAAACCCAAATGTTTTCAGTCTACAGCAAAAATACAGGAATTGGCCTCACTGTTCCAATACTTTTGGAGGGGAGTGTATATGACTTCATTACCCAGCTTTACTAACACAAGCACAAGGACGTCTGTGTAAATCAATGACTTCATTGTCAGGGAAGTCATTGATTTACGCCCAGTTGGATGAATCTTTATATGTGATGTTTCTCAACTGGCACCTTTTCTAGACAGAGAAAAGTTTTTACACTCAGTTAACAGATCAGACTGGGAACATTTGTGAAGGAAGAAGCTGTAATTACAATTGTTTCCATATTGTATTTTAAATACAGCTTGAGTTTGTAGTTTATGATCCAGATCTTTGGAGGATTTAGTTTCACTTCAGCACACAAGATATTCAAGTTGAGTCCTCAGCTGTCCGAGTCATTTAAAGGATAGGTTCATATTTTTTCTATCTTCTCATCTTCTATCTTCTATTAAGTCTATCTTAATAAAAGACTCACCTGCTCCCTTCCTAAATCTATTTCAAAGTAAGTGACGGGGGCAAAATCCACAGTCCTTGCTCTGTGCAAAAATTCATTCTAAAGTTCAGCTGAAGCTCAAGCAGCAATCTGAGTTAGACTAATCAAATGGGTATCTTCCAAAGTTACACTGTTGAGTGCAAATTTCCCAAATATCCCTCCTCTGCAGCTCAGCAAGGAAAACACTGGGAATTTTGGAAGATTCCCGTTTCATCTGTCTAATTCAGACTGCTGAAGCCTCTAATTAGCTTCAGCTGAACTTAAGAATTAATTTGTGCACATTGAAATGTGAAGCTATCCTTAACATCACATTACCAGCTAACTCCCTTCAAGGTTTATAAGATACGCACTTTGATTTGCCAGATGTTTTTATGTCTTTGTATGTATGGCAGAGCAGACAGTAACTGACCTGAGTTTGGAGGTGCGAAGGATCCTGGTGAGGGAGACACAGTTTCCTTCCATCAGTCCTTTACCCACCGTGTGAGTGGATTCCTTCCTGCAGGCTGCATACAGCGAACAGGCCATCCAGTGGACCACCTCACCCTGCACAAACACAGCAACACATTTAAACAATCTTCATTCTGCATAAACAGAAAGCTCAGTCACTGATCCAATTCAAGCACTAACTTTCGCACATCAACAGGAGCACGAGAAGCTGCAGACAACAAGCAGCGAAACATGATGAATATGTCTAGAAGATAAAACACAACTACACGTGCAGCTAAAAACTACAAATTCAACAAAAAAGGTGGAGGCAAAGTGCGAAGTTTTGGTTCTACATTCTGAAATAATTTGTTCAATCTTATTTTTAGATTTTATTTAAATGCAGACATACGGCTATTTGTCATGAAGCTGATGAAGGCCACAGAATTGTCACACATGCCAAAGTCACATTTTGTCTAATAGGATTCAATTCACCCAATATCAGTCAGGTATATTTTACATTAATTTAATTAACTCAATCTTAGTTTGTGTGTTGGAAACATAGACTGTATATAAAGATGGACGACATGACAGCTCCCCAAAGGTGAAGCCAAACCATCTCGATTGCCCCCTGGTGGCTCGTCCTAGTATAGGTCATGAGTCCCGCCCCCTCCATGTTAGCAGATGGGAAATGGGCCAAACTAAAAAATCCAAAGTACACGTCAAATAAATTTTTCTGTCATTTTAGATTGTTCTTATCATGCTGATGTTTGTTCAAGTGTTTATTTTTTAGATAAGTTTGGTTTTAATTAGTTATTTGATGCTATAAAAAGGGGGTGAAATGTCACGATTGACAGCTGTCAATCACAGTGAAATAGTCGCGGAGGCACCTGCAGATACAGTCTATGGTTGGAAGCAAAGCAAAGTTAGTCATACCCAACATGATACATATACAGCCTAGGTATATAAAGTGAAGTCTAAGTCTAAGTCTAAGTCTAAGTCTAAGTCTATACTGTATATTAGAAGATGGATATAAAACCAGGCCCATAAACTAATTTAAATCATACAACAAACGTGCAAAAACAGGAATTATA
>NTHP01000365.1:36817-47242 GCA_003416845.1 Oplegnathus fasciatus | reverse complement strand
AAATGTCCCCTGTGACTGTTGTACTATTAAATATTCTCTCATTAGATTATTATTATTCATGCATTAATGTAAAAGCAGCATTTTACTGCTGTAGATGGTTGAGGTGGAGCTCATTTGAACTATTTTGTATCGGACTGCAACTAATGATTATTTTCATTCTGGATTAATCTGCTGATTATTTTCTCCATTAATCGATTGATTGNAGTCTATACTGTATATTAGAAGATGGATATAAAACCAGGCCCATAAACTAATTTAAATCATACAACAAACGTGCAAAAACAGGAATTATAATTATGCCTTAAGCGTTGATTACTTGTGTTGATAAGTAACAACCTTCATAGTTAAATTAACTCATTTCAATGGTATATTTCATAATTTTCATATTTTTATTCTGAAATCCATTTGTTTGTTGAAAAAGAACAGCTCTCTCCAGAGATTTCTCCAAAAAAAGCTTNAAAGAAGCAGGAAAGAAAAACACTCCAGAGCCTTTTTGTTCATGTTCAATTTATCTGTGAAAGCAACAGCAGAAAAGTAATAAATGATGATGATCACATCTGTAGATGAAAACTGCTAATTTATTTGATAAGAGAATATTTTCACAAAAGATCTTCAGAGTAAAGAAACTGTCAAAGTCTTAGTTAAAGAAACAAAAACTCTGTGTTGGTTATAAAATGCACAACTAAGCACACCTCTAACAGGATATGCCCAAAATTATCTTCAATATTTTCATATTCTTATAATCTCACCACAGATTAATTGAGTCTAGAGAATAATACAGAAGTCGACTACAGTGTTTGTTAGGAACCAAAGAGAGTTAAAAACACGATGCTGCAGAGTACAACTAAAGTCTGCATGGACCCGACAGACTACAGTAAACACATTAAAATCTTTATACGGTGAAAATTATATAAGAAATAACAACTCCCAGCACTATTTCCACTTAAATGTCCATGTTTAGATATATAGAATATTTTATTTTTCCATTATTCTTCAATGAGTAAAAGTGTCCAACCTGCACCGTCACACATTTAGAGATACCTGTTAGAAAATAAAACTGTAGATGTGTGTGAATATGCTACGTGTGTGTGTGTGTGCACTGCAGTAAAATGTCCCCTGTGACTGTTGTACTATTAAATATTCTCTCATTAGATTATTATTATTCATGCATTAATGTAAAAGCAGCATTTTACTGCTGTAGATGGTTGAGGTGGAGCTCATTTGAACTATTTTGTATCGGACTGCAACTAATGATTATTTTCATTCTGGATTAATCTGCTGATTATTTTCTNATTCAAAATCAGCAGCAAATGTCCACAGTCGTGAAGCTGGAACCATGAAATGTAGCTGCAGGAAAAAAGACTTAAATGATTATCAAAATAGTTAATTTTCTGTCAATCGGTTAATTGATTAATCGACTAATAGTTTCAGTTGTCAACTTTCATATGTTTTATATGCAAAAATCTTAATTTGTAAAGTAACTAAAGCTGTCAAATAAATGTAGTGCATTAAAAAGTACAATATTTCACTTTGAATTGTAGTAGAGTAGAAGTAGAAAGTGGCATGAAAATAAAATACTCAAGTAAAGTACCTCAAATTTGTACTTAAGTACTTAAGTAAATATACTCAGTTGCATTCCACCGCTGCATGTATGTTGTGAGTGTCCTCTCAGTGGGTGCTGTATCTGGTGTTATCTCTGGTCTCAATTGTCGTTATCAGCAGTTTTGGAGCAGGAGAGCAGCTGTTACTGTGGTAACCATTAGTACTTTCAGTACCTGCAGAGAGGAAGAGAGAAACAAACAGGGAGGTGGAGACACAGAGAGAGACAGATAGAGAGAAAAAGAATAAAAGATAGAAAGAGAGATTGACAGAGTAGTGTGTCAGTAAAGTATAAAGTATCCTGCATTTGCAATTTAATGTAAATGGTGACATTTTGTGCCAGAGTTATGTTCATATATCACTGTGTAAAGCCAGAGTGTGGAAGTCTTGGTCATGGACAGGTGTTTAAGCATCTACACCTTCCTCAGCGTTGGTGGAGGTTTGCGCTCCATCGTGTCCTCTAGCTGAGCTTGTTACTTACTGTAGTTGGAGACGGCCTGGATGTTGAGGATGGACTGCTGTCCGAGTCTGCAGAAGAAGAGACAGAGTATGAGACAGTTGATGTGTTGTATTAAACACAGACATAATCACACCTCCCGTTCTTCGTCTCCCCTCCTCTCACCTGTCCTCCTCTCCCTCCAGCAGCTTCCTGTAGGTGGCACTCTCAATGTCCAGAGCCAGTTTCAGGTTCATCAAGTCCTGCAGGTTAAGAAGAAGTCAGGACTTTTAGATCAATTTGACTCCATAACTGAGCATTCTTGTATTTTGCTCATTAACATCCTTACCTTACCGTCATCCTCAGTACTACTTAAAGTCTTTTTTGCACCATAAACTTCCATATTACGCTGATATTGCACGTATACAGTATATAAGTATCTGTACAGTGTATATTGCTGAGAGATGGACAGTAGAGGGTGCTGAGGTGGCTCCAGTCTCCCTTTCAGCTAATCTTAATCTCTCTCTTTCTCTCTGTGGATTATAATCATTGCAACTCTCTGATTTATGGGACATTATGGGACATAATAACCAGTATCATGGACATAATCATTGAACATTTCAAATTAACCATATATACTTACCTGTACTTCAGATTTGATATTGTACATACACAGCTGTATGTGACTCATCAAGACTGATCCTTATCATTAACCTGTTTATGTTTTTAGCATTGTGTACATTTTGGATTTGCACCTTGCTGATATTTTATTTTACATTACATTTACATTTTTTACACTCTTGCTTACTTTGTACTGCAACTGCTGCACAACAATTTCCCTCGGGATAAATAAACTACTATCTTATCGTATCTTATCTTCCTTGTACTGTAAATGTAATTTAGTTTTCTTTTTTATTTCTTCCTTTATTGCTACTTTTATTTATTTTGTTCTATTTTATTGGTTATTTTATTACTTTTTTCTATTCTAATTTGCATATTGGAATATCTGTTTATACATTTTCTGTGTGTGTAGTGTGGAGGGGGCTACACCTGTACTGTCCTGTATTGTATACTGACAATAAAGCTGAACCTTGAGCCTTTCTGCTCTTTTCTGTCTATTCTCTGTCACTACCCACCTTTTCTTCCTTCCACCCACACCTCTCTCTCACTCACCTGATACTCTCGGAGCTGTCTGGCCATGTCTTGTTTGACCCTCTGCAGTGCGTCCTCCAGGTCTCTGGTCTGGGCTTTGGCTTCTTTCACAGCCAGCTCTCCACGCTCCTCCGCCTCAGCCAGCTGGTTCTCCAGACCACCATGCTGAAAGGGGGCAGGGACAAAGATATAATTCATGCTGGATCTGAAATTATTTAGGAAATTACATTCTACTCGGCTCAATATTTCCTGTTGGTGTACCTGCGCTTTGACGGCCTCTATCTCGCTCTGCAGTCGGCTGATCAGACGGTTCACCTCGGCCACCTTTCCCTTCACGATGCATCGTCTCCATACTGGCTGGCCTGCACCGACATTTGGTCGAACTACAGACAGAGGAAGGTCAACGTAAGCTGCATCACTGCCTCCTCTCTTTGAATAGAGGGCTGGGTGTGATCTCACAAAAGAGATTTAGTTTATTATCTTCAAACAATTATAGCTTATTATGAGAATCACATAAATCTCACAGATGCATATGTTTTGATAGTACTCGAAGTAAGTGAGAAAATATGTATCTTTTGTAATCTTGGTGAACTGATTACATACAAAACATACGATCAGTTTATAAAATATGATCCACTGTTATAGATGAAACTACCCTACAGTATATGAAGTAATTAAAATTAGCTACACCTCAACCAACTACAACATTAAAGTACCACTTACATATTTATACATCAATAATAATGATCCCATATTCTAGTATATATAGTAAAACACTGACAGTAGCCACTCTGCATTATGAGTACTTGTACTTTTGATCCTTTGAGTACATTTTGTTGCTAATACTCCTATATTTATTCAAGTGAAATTTTGGATGCACATCTTTTACTTGTAATGGAGTACTTTTATACTGTGGTATTGCTACTTTTACTTGATTTAGAAAATGATTTGAATACTTCCTCCACCACTGATTAAAGTACCGCTTATGTCACTAATAATATAGCACTGACAGGGGCATTTCTGCTTAATGTGTACTTTTATTTTTCATACCATAAGTACATCTTGTTGCTATACTTTTACTTCAGTAAGATTTTGAATGTGTAATGGAGTTTTTTGATAGTGTGGTATTCCTACTTTTACTTAAGTAAAGGATTTGAATACTTCCTCCACCACTGATCCTCTTAAATGTCTTCTGAGTTCTGCTTGTGTCAGTTTAGGACAGTTTTGGATTTGGCTCTCAAACAACAATTTGTCACCTCTTTTGTTCAGAGATGTGAGTTTGGCAGGTCGAATGTATAATGTCTCTGTTGTAATGGATTATAATAGATACTGGATATATTTTCTTGTGTACGTTTAGCTAGGCACATACTCAGGATGGTTAACGAGTCCTGTCTCCCCGTCCTTACTTCGCTCTTGTACCAGGCCTCTGCCTCCTCTCAGCTGCGATCTCCTCGTACTGGGCTTTGACCTCGGCTACGATCTGCTCCATGTTCAGGCTGCGACTGTTGTCCATTTGCACCACCACTGAGGTGTCTTTGATGCTGGTCTGCAGCTCACGCAGCTCCTGGTGCAGGAAACAAAACAGAAATTAGGTCCACAAGTGATGAGCCAAATGGAAATACTATTTTGAGACTATTTAGGATCAATTCTGCAAAAAATAAATTCTTGTTTCTAAAACCCTCTGGGCATACTTGATATTGTTGTGTGGTTACCTGAAGATATTCAGTTTACTACAATGTAAAGAAAGGAAAAGCAGCAAATTCTCACATTTGAGAAGCTGGAACAATTGAATGTTTGACAATTTTTGCTTGAAAAATTAATCAATTATCAATTTTCTGTGGACTGATTAATGAAATAATTGTAGGTACAGTGGTTAAGAGATGTCAATGAACTGCAACTTAATAAAAAACATACAAATACAAAAAACACGTGCCAATGAAGAAAAAACCTCTTTTCACTTAGAAAACACGTATGTTGCATTTTGTAAAAGCGTTTCAAATAAATTAAACACAAGAAAATTAAACATCTTTGACAACTGAACAACACGTACGCAGCATAAACAAACTACAGAAAGAAAAACAAAACAGAACTGAATAACAACACAATCAAAGTTTCGGGGGGACTCTAAAAACTGATGAACACTGTAGTAATTAGTAAAAGGATAACCATGTATAACCAATACCTCCAACAATCACAATGTTAAAAGAAAAATAAACATTGTTTGTTCATCATCAAATTATATTTCCAGGCATGTTTCTGTGAAGCTGCAGTGTGTTGAGCTCTTTAGGGGACAATATGAAGATTTTTCCTGTGTTTGAGCCCGACAATAGGTAATAACAACAACAACAAAAGAAAAAAGATTTCTGTTGGCCAATATAAAAAACATTCCTGAGACAGTTTGAAGTTTGAAGTTGACTCTCCAGTGAGTCACGACAGTGAGACACAACAATGAACCAAAGGAAAGTGTGACAGTTCAGGGAAATAACTGGATACCAGAGGGGACCAGTGTGCAAATAAAGAAATACAGGAAGATGATGAATCTTAACCATTTTCACCACTTCAAAGTTTCAATACCTCCTCATAGATGTTGTGCAGGAAGTTGATCTCGTCAGTCAGAGCTCCCACCTTATCCTCCAGATCTGCCTTCACCAGGTAGGCTGAGTCTACATCCTGAACACACACACACACACACACACAGAGAAACAAACACAACACAATGATTAAACAAGACAAAAGAATCTACAGCTACACTAGCAGCTCTGTGAGGCTGAATTTTCCCACAGACAATTATACACTGTTCAAGCATTTCTCACACTTGGAGGAAATGCTCTTGAATCATAAGGATGAACAGCTTGAATGAACGGCTGCATTGAAAAGAATTTGGGTTACTAAAAACAACAACAACAACCGAACTACAGACTGACAGACATTGCCATCCCTCCAATGGCAAAGTCTTTAGTTTATGTAGCTCGGGTCACTCTCCGACCTAAAGTTGGGCCATGAAGCCAGATTTCTGAAAATCTTACAAAGTGCTGAGTTGGTAACATGCCAGAGCGTCTTACATGGAAAATTGACTCCGGCTTCCGTTTTCATGTAATGCTGACAAGCATGTGGGAATCATTTCTGCAATAACCAGTATCAATAAATACTATCGCATTTCCCAGTGATCTTGGGTCATTGACCCTCATTCAGATTTAAACTGGGTTGTCATCCTGCAACAAATAAAACTCTGTTTGCCTGTTGCATCAGACTAATTACTGCTCTGAGGGAAGCAGCTCTTAAATGTTTCAGTGCCGTTGGAGCCAGTCAGGGTCAGGCTCATCAGTTGACTCGGCTTTGCCTTTTAGCAGTTTTCTCATTTCTTTGCATTGATGAAGAGTAGGGGAAAGAGTCTTACTGCCACAATGTCCAAAATTTAAAGAGAGACTGAGTGTCATGACAAACAAACAAACTGCAAACAAGGACTCTTTGTGTGTCACCTGTTATCTGGGAAGTCACATCAACCACCTAATTTACAGCGACGGATGGACAAGCTTTCAAATGTTTTGTGGTTTTCACAATATTTTGTCTTGTGCACTGAAACCGATTTGGTTTCGGAACACTTTCATACACTTTTTTGTTTTTATTGCTGCCCTTACTGCAAAATCTTACAAACACCTTGGCAATAGATGATAACATCCTTGAGANNCAAAAATTCAAAACTAGTTTTCTACAGGCTGTAGAGGCAATAAAGTTAGGTCAAAATATATTTACTAAGAAGATATTACCAATGATTTTTATCATTTATGGTACTTCAAACACAATTTTATTTTACATTGTATTATATTACTTATATCACTATATAATATTGTACATATATAGAGTATATATGTATATGGTATTGTAATGTGAATATTTTCTATTGTTTTAAAAAAAAAAGTAATCTCTCTAATTTCTTTGAATTTCTTTATTTATCTCATTCAAAGTCTTCTTTGTCTGTTTTCTGATCTCTCTCTCTTTGTGCTGTAACATGTGAATTTCCATATCAATAAAACCTTATCTTACTGCAGCTCTTTCTCACTTCGCAACTTAAAGTGGCTTAAAATTGTGCATATTTTGCTCTAAACAACAAAACATGTCATGAGGATAATATCTCTCTTTGTGGTTCATTTAAATCAGCACTCATAAAAGCTAGAAAGAAGAGGTTAGTTTTGTACATTTGGACAGCACAGCACTCTGTCTCTGTACGCCTGGAGTGTATCTCTGCTGATGTGAGAAGCCAACAACGGCTCTATTGTGAGAGTGTGTTACCTACTCCGTGAGAAAGCGGAGATGTTCCCTAAGTACAGTATCGATGCCCAGCATTATCACAGAGCTGGTCACTCCTTCTGTGGGAAATGAGTGTAGGCTGTGTTCTTCAGGAAAATTGACGCAACCACTTCTCAGATTTACTTCCCTATTTTACACGCAGTATTTTACGTTACTACTAGCCTGATGACACATTTGAAAAAATATGTCTCTGGTAGTGATGAACCTACAGAGAATCATATGCTGAATCTGCAGCTCCCTCCGGCTTTACGGAGGTTTATAGTGAGTTTCAGCCCCTTTTGTTATCTGTCTGGCCACAACTTTACTGTTGTTTACAGTTTACTTTACAGGCTCCCTCAAGACGTGGTGGAGACCAAAAAACAGAGCTAAAAGAGAGAGAATACTGGACTTACATTCATCAGGTGACACAAACACGACTCCAATTAAAAGCAAGGGTGCGTTTTGCTCATGAATTTAACTATTTGTTTATAACAGAAAGGATGTATTATTTCTTCTTTTAAGTTACATAGTCTTGCTTTAATGCCTTTTAAAAGAGCAAGTCCAGTGAATTCAAACTTCAAGTTGGAGCAGAAACAGATTGATGAGTCATTTGGTCTAAACAATGTCAGAAAATAGTGGAAAATTGGCTTTGTTTTTCTTTTGTTTGTGAAAGTATGTCAGTGATTCATCAGTTATCAAAATAGTTTCTGTAATTGATCAATTGACTAATTGCTTCAGCTCCACTCCCTTTACCTTATCTCTGAAGCTTGTAAAGCGGTTGTTGAGGCTCTTGATCTGCTCCTTCTCATGGGCTCGGCTCATGGACAGGCTGGGGTTGATCTCCAGGTTGAGGGGGTCCAGCAGGCTCTTGTTGACTGACAGGGACGGCGCTGAGGCCGTGGTGTTGCCCGTTGGTTCCCACACAACTGGACCAAAACCGCTCAGCCTCCTCGAACCACTGCTGCTGTGGAGTTACTGGAGCTGATTCGCTTGGTACGACTCAGACTCATGGTGGAGAGAGAGATGGTGGGATGCAGAGATGAAAGATGGAGATATGAATGAATGGAGGAACGGTTGGACTGAAAGAAAGCAGAGGAGCAGGTAGTGGAAAGACTGAGATAGACTAAATGGAAAACAGGTGGCTAGAGGAGGAAGAGCTTAGGAAGACACTAGGGAAACAAGAGAAGAAGAAAACACTGTCTACAATAAAATGTAGGATAATAAGAAGATGAAAAAGATACAAAACTGAATAAAACAGAAGACCTGCAGAAAACAGGCTGTGCTGAGCAGAGAATGGGCAACTGAGTCAATGAGATGCACAGAGAAGTGAAACAGGTGAGTATAAGATGTCTGACCACAGTGAGGTCTCAGGTGTCTTGTGGCCTTTTAAACCTCCCCAGGGTGGAGTCAGGAAAGGAGGAGAGAAGCTGGAGCACAAGAGAGCTGTGGTGTCAGATATCTCGTGTTTCCTATTTTTAGGGAAGATGTAAATAAGTTACCTGTACAAACAGCTGAGGTGCTGGAGGACGTGTTAAAGCTGAAAAAAAGTTCATCATTTACCCCCCAAAATGAAACTTCTAATCCATATTCCATTGGAGTCATTGGAGGCTTTTTGGAGACAAAAAGTTGGATCTGCTTATATCAGTTTTTCTACTTATTCTCACTATACTGCTTCAGGCTGGTTCACCATGTAAACTGATCTGCCTCCGCAACAGGAGACCATGTCAGTGTTTGTGTGGTTGTATTTCACTTTGGATTTGAAAACCATCCCAATGACATCATAGTTTAAACCTACAATTCAGGCCACTTGGTGCAGCAGAAACAAGCTGTAAACATTGACATGCTATGGAGAACAAACAGTTGCTAATTTACACCTATTTACACCACCTGATGAATGTAAGTCCAATATTCTCTCTCTTTTAGCTCTGTTTTTGGTCTCTACCCACTCCTGAGAGAAATATTTGTCTCTTTGGCTGCTAAATGCTCCACTATGTTCACCAGCTGGTCTCTAACTGTGGCTGTTTGCTCTGAGCAGGTAGTGTACAAAGGGTTTTTAGATGGTTTATAGCTGAAAACAGCCGCCTGCGCTGATGAGAGTGAATTAAAGCAGTCTAGTTGTGGACCAATAAACCAAAACAATGAACTGAAAGACGCTATAAAACTCCACAGAGCTGAAGGGAACTGCAGAGTCGGTTATTATCTGTGTGTTCATCACTACGAGTGATCTCTTTCACATAGAATTAGTCACGTGATCCGTTGTTTATATATTTGTTGTCCCAGAAACACAACAGAACATTTTGTTGTGTTTTTGTTCTTCCTCCTCTTTAGGTCATCTGTAGATGAATGCTAAAATGCTTCCTGCATGAGACAATTACAGTAACTTCAACACAGAGAACATGAAGTTCTTCATGATCCGGTTCTTACTCAGACCAGACCACAAAAGGCAAATTCACTCGGTGTATCTTAAGACCCCATACAGGAAGCGTACAAAATGTCACAATGATTCATAAATGCTTTTATTCAAATACTGAAGGAGACATTAACAGTTAACACACATCAAACATGTCCACTTCCAATAAAAGGAAATGTTTTCTTCAATAAATCTTTTTATCGAGTTTTCAGCAGACAGAACAGTCGAATTCAACTTATAGCAGATATAAAGCATCTGTGGTAAATAAAAAATGAACAAAT
This sequence comes from Oplegnathus fasciatus, assembly GCA_003416845.1. Taxonomy (NCBI): domain Eukaryota; kingdom Metazoa; phylum Chordata; class Actinopteri; order Centrarchiformes; family Oplegnathidae; genus Oplegnathus; species Oplegnathus fasciatus. The sequence goes on along the minus strand of NTHP01000365.1, from coordinate 37,077 downwards.
TAAAATGACACAGTATTGATGAAAAAGAAAAGGCTAAATGAACCCAACATAAAGATCAGAAATTAAGTGAAATAATTTTACATATAAAACAGGTCGACAATAGAAACAAAAAGCTAATTGTCAAACTAAATAACAACAAAAAGAAAATAAAAACAACTGAAACAAAAATAAACATGTCTGTAATAATGAGACAGCAGGAGGACAGGTGCAGCTTAACAGGTTAAATTCAGTGACTTTTCCCTTTAAGAAATAAACAACAT
>NTHP01000365.1:21686-33504 GCA_003416845.1 Oplegnathus fasciatus | reverse complement strand
TTCATTATGATGATGTTCGGTGTTTTCAAACATGTGAATGAGACATGAGGTAGTTGGACACGGTTAGCGATGACAACGATGCGCTGCGCTCCTCTCCCCAACGCTCTCTCGTGGACTCGTCCTCCAGCAGTAGTCAAACGGTGCGCGTTTGTGTGTTTTGAGGGGAGACCTGAAGGGGGGGCGGTCGTATACTTTCAAAATCTAGCTTACTCTTGCTGGTTTCTTCAACATTACCAACCCTAGCTTTAATGGGTGTTTTGGGGGAAATGTATACTACAAGAATGAACATATCCAATAATCAATGATATGTCAAAAAAACAAATAACCCAGATCAAAATAATCCCACAATTCCTCAGTAGATAGAATAAACCAGTTAAATCATTGAATTGCAGATGCACACATTGTTCATGTTGGCTTATAAATTGAGCTTCAAAGTTCATTCTTGACCTTGAAAACAGCCATGGATGAAAAACGACATCAATAAATGAAAAAGCAACACAGATCATACAGCATGATATGATTGATAGCACAGCTACTAAATGGATCTTGAGTTGAGATTGTTTTGTCAACCCCCAAGGACAAGAATGACCACTGAAGCTCAACAAAAAGATTCATTTTGCTGATAAAAAGAAGTTTAAACAAGTGAAAATGAAAAGTCATTAATGAGGCTCAACTTATTTATTCATTTGCCTACATGGCAACAAATGTTCCCCAGCAAATACAATACAAGCAAATCATCAATTTTAAAACTGTGTTTGACTGATGTGTGAGGTGCTAATTAAAGGATAGGTTCACATTTTTTTAAAGTCTGGCCAGTATGAATACAAGGAATGTTTACAGCAAGCTAAACCTGTTTCTGTGTTCATATGAGCACCTGACTATTGTTTAAGACAGGTAAACACAATGTGAACCTTCATCTGACACTATCCATATTGTCCAGTAGATGGCGAACCCGTCCTTTCAATAACCACCTCCATCAGTGAGTGCTCTGTCTGTGCTCATATTGTAGGAGCACCAAGTTGTCCTTGGGTTTTGACAACAACAACAAAAAAATCAAATGCCATTTCAGCTTCTGCTATGTTCTACCTTTTTGAACCCAAGTGACAGTTCTTCAAAAACATCCCCAACCAACAGCACCTCCACCAACAGCTGCACTTCCTGGTGGTAAAGTTTGATGTCACAGTGGAAAAGGAGGAACTAAGGCTAGTCTCAAAGGCACATCTGTAATAATATCATGAAGCAAGTGAAATTTAAACATTTTGTAGTGAAAAACTCATGAAAAGAATTGTTTCTTACTGGCGGACACGCGCGAGTGAACATCGTACGTGCGCGCTTCCATGAAACAGTGGGTCCGCACCATTACCAAGCCGGCGTACGCCTGCGGTGCGCCGAGTAGACGGAGTCTGCACACCATTTAAAAGGCGTCTCAGCCGCTCAATTCAAGCGGCGAAAGCGGCGAAAGCGGCGTGTACGCCTGGTGACGCCTCCTCCCGCCGGCAAGTGTGTCCCCCTCCCTTTAAAGCATACTCTCCTCCCTCGCCGCTCGTCATCACTTCTCGCCGGATTGTGCCCCGGCCGCAGGAAAAGGAGCGCACCCAGTGACAAAGATGGCGGCCGCCGCCGGATCAGGTAAGCCGACTTCACCCACAGTTCAGACAGTATCTTTTCGGTGATTTTGCTTAAACGGTACAATTTCCAACATACCGTATTAAATGAATAATAGTTTCACAATTCCTGAGAGTCCATCTGCGGTGGAGTTTTGACTGTAACAGGACTCTGTGTGACAGAAAATGCTGTCAGTAACGCTGCTAACTAGCCCGCTGGCTAACTTAGCTGGCTCACAGTCTTTGAGCAGCACTCGGCCGTCTGTAACAACGTTGATGTAGTGTTACTATTATGAAGCGAGCCGGGCGGAGAAAGGGCAACATGAGGATCAGGTCCACACCACAGATCATGTTTGTTGGGGTATTGGTGGGTTACTGTGCTCGCGGGGCGGTGACGCCCGTGACTAGCTTGATGGGAGATAAGTTGTTTGTTAGCACAGCACCGTTCAGCAGCTGGAGACTCGTTTCAGTCCGGAAGAAATGCTCAGAAGTACATTGTCGATAGAAACTGAACCCACGGTATGTTACTCAGCGCGGTTTGACAACGTGAAAACACAGTCTGACTGCTTATGAACATCTGTCCTTAGTGGTGTGTTTTTACATTTCATAGTTCAACTCCTTAAATAGCTGGCACCGTAACGTAATCTCACACCCTTGGCTACCTCAAAGCTGATAACTTCACCTAATGCCAGGTTGGACTAACTCCTAATGAGGATGACCCTGCTGCCATAGATGAAGGCTCTCCACACAGCCTATTGACTCACTCAGAACAGTTTGATAATGTACCAAACATTAAATCAGTTTAAACTTCTTCATGATGTCACAGCAGGTGTGTTTGGCCATCAAGGTGTTACAGCTATCCATGGGTTACCTTACAGTGGTCTGCATAGCTGACAATCAACGCCCCCTCTCCATTGATAATGTTCAAAGAGACATTCTGCCGTGGTTAGTTTTACTTGTGCTGTGAAACAGATGCTTTGCACATCTGTCATAGAAAGGTTCTTCCCCTTCAGATGTGCCCACAATGACAACGTGGATCATGCTGGATTCAACTTTCTTGCATTTATCGTTTACATTTATTTACCAGCAGTAAACAGTTATTTTCGTTATTCATGAATGAAACATATTCAGACTATTTCTGTGCACTGGCATAAAAATCTTGAACAGGTATGCCGGAAAGTAACCAAGGACAGAAGAATTTCCACAGGTTACACATGGGGATGTAATTAGTCACAAAACCTGGGTCAGTTTATAAGAATAGTAATTTTGTACACACGCTTTTAGCTTTTAGCTTAGCACAGCTTTTGGTTAGCAGCCTCTGTTCAGGGAAATAACTGAGTATGATGTGACTGAACCGTGTGATTAGACAGAAGTCATTAAACTGTCCCCTTTCCTATGTGTGCTTGAAGCCATCGTAGTTCCCCGCAGCTTTCGGCTGCTGGAGGAGCTGGAGGAAGGCCAGAAGGGAGTCGGAGACGGTACAGTGAGCTGGGGCCTCGCAGATGACGACGACATGACGCTAACTCACTGGAATGGCATGATCATCGGCCCCGCCAAGGTGAGACGACCCCAGGGCCACTTTCATACATCACATCGTTCTTCTCTTCAGTTGGACAGTAGGATTCTCCACCAGTGCATTGTGTTGAAAAACAGCTCTTTGACAGGGTGCATGCAGCATATGCGACTGTCATTCAGGCCTAACTTTAACTTACTTAGTAGCTGCTCAAACTCATTGATTGATTAAAAGCATGAAGATATGGACTGGTGTCAGTTTGTTGGGCCCGTTCAGCTGTTTACCTTTTTTTTGCGTAACGTCAGACCTTGAGTGGAGATCGTTTTTGTCAACCGCTGTTCCAAGGTCAAGAATGCACTGTGAAGCTCAATCAGCAAATGTGGTTCGTTACTGGCAACAAATGAACGGACGCCACACACCATCACATTCCCGTGACTCTCACTCTTTGAGCTAACCTCTCATCCTTTCTTTAATTGCAGACTGCCTATGAAGGCAGGATATACAGTCTGAGAATAGAATGTGGATGCAGATACCCAGAGACCCCCCCTCTTGTCCGCTTTGTGAACAAGATCAACCTGAGCTGCGTACACAGTTCAAATGGTGTGGTGAGTATCCAGATTTCACCACACGTCCATTCTGGCCTGTTTGGTCAACATTCTAAGTTGGATCATTCAAGTGTTTATTGATATGTTGTGGATTGGAAATAGACCAATGTAATATATAACTATATAATTTGTGCTTCAGTCTCAGTGGCAGCTTTAGTAGTAAAGTGTTGGAGAGTTGTAGACACACTTACTTCCTGCTCATGTGTCATGAGACACTGTGATGTGGTAGCTTTGTTCTGCCATTCATGTTATAGTTAGGCTCAACAGGTTGCATGGGTTGACCAAGTTGCTATTAAAGACCTCATGTTTCGTGAATGAACTTACTCACTGTGTCTGACATTGGTGATTGGTCTTTGTCAGTGAATGTTAAAGAAAATATTCATCCCTACACAGTAGCGCCGCAAAATGTCAGTTTTTTCTAGTTGACCAAACCTTCATCCTTTTGACTGGGTAATTCCACATATAGTGCAAATTTCACTGGGTAATCCAGCTGTGGCCATAAAATCAGCTTTATTAGTTTAGTTTATTAGATCCCCATTAGCTAACGCCATGACGTCAGCTAGTCGTCCTTTATTGGTTTACTTATTGCAGTTGGTCATTATTTGATCTGTCAAACAAGTTTGAAGACAGCATTTAGGTTTGATGGAGTAGTGAAGAGTTGTGCAAACCATCATTTCTGGTGTTATTGGACTTGCTGCAAGTTGTTAGTGTTCTGTCTGGATCCTCATGAAGTCCCCCACCACCAAAATATGCTTCTAAAATTTCATTTTTTCCAAAACAGTGACACAACCAGGCGCATTACCTGATTGTAAGCAGGTCTCAGTGACTGAAGAGTCATCTGGACTACCTCTAACTTTTCTCAGACTTCCTCCTTTTTAGAAGTTTCTCCCGACTCGACCAGTTTGAGGATACTTTTAGCCTCTAAAAATCGGTTTTACATTTGTGTGTATTTTGATTTAAAAAGCTCAAAATAATTTTATTGTATTTGTTGTGCCGACACACTGCTTTAACCTAAAACTGCATTCTGCATGTTTAATCCTAATGCCAGGCTGCACAATAGGTTTCTTTTTGAGGCCATAATAACCCCCCCACCCCTCCCCTCCTCTCCCTTCAGGTGGATGTAAAGGCGGTGACATCGCTGTCCAGGTGGAAAAACTCATCCAACATCCGGATGGTGCTGCAGGAGCTCAGACAGCACATGATGAGTAAAGAGAACAACAGGCTTTCCCAGCCGCCTGAAGGCCAGGTGTACAGCAACTGAGGCTCCTGCTGCTATCCCTCCCTGTCACACACACACACACACACACACACACACACACACACACACACACACAGAAACACACACACACAGAAACACACACATACATAGCATCCTAAACACTGAACACTGACTCTACCACTTTCAAACTACACAACCATCATGTCATCCAAGACTCTCGACTCCCACTTCCTCCCTCGGGAGCCTCCCATTGGACAGAGGGAGGGATGCGCAGGTGAACCCGACCTCGTCACCCAGTGCCCAGTCATCCATTAAAGTTCACGGTGCAGACCAGACATTACGAAACAAGAATACTGTACGTCTAACTAATGTTGTTTTTTTAATCATCTTTGTGTTCTACATCCCGATTGTAAAATAACAAATGACCTGATTGAGTGTACCAATTATTTGTGTGTGCGCTGGATTCTTCACAAGTGGTGACAGTCAGCCCCTGTTATATGGGTATTGTCACTCAGCAAAACAAATCTACTTCTGTAACTCCAACTGAAATGTTAAATGTTCGGATCATTCTGAGTTGTTCAAACAATAAACCTCAACATCTTGCAGTATGCTGAATGTATACTCACAGAGAAAAAAAATGTACCCCCAAACAATGCTTTGTTTGGTCTCCCAGGCCGTGTTAGTCTCAAATTCCTCAGCTTCCGTAATCCCAACGATGTGAATTTGACGGGCCTTCCTTAAATGAGTGCATGTCCGGTACATGGAAATAAACTGCTACTAGACATTCAGCGACGTATGTATCAAACAGGGCACTGCTGGCTCATCACTCATGTTCTCAGACTCGTCTTCTGTGTGCCATATGGTTCATAGCGCTTTGTGATAGTGATTGATTATTTAGCAGCCAGCAGGAGGGGGGCAGAGAGGGGGATGGGGGGCTTCAGGTCCTTATGCTTTCTCTCTTCAGAGAACATAGTTTGTGTGCTTGGCACCTTTTCAGGATCACCACTGTACTGTGGCCTGTGCGGAGCAGGAGGAGCTGTGATTTTTTTTCTTCTGTTTGCTGTTTTTGGGTTCTTATTTTGGTTTCTTTAGTCTCTGGGCTGACCTGTGTATACTCCATGGAGTCGTCTCTTCTCATACAGTGAAAGCCCACTGAACGCAATGTACGGCTTTGGATGTTTATTTTATAACAGGGGTTGAATCTAGTCAGGGTGATGGTGACCTGTTGCATGGTTTTATTTGAATTAAACGTTATTACTTTTGCAAGCGTTTGTGTCATGATTCTCCAAGGCAGATTTCAGTACACTGTATTCCACTGTCATAGCAATACAACTATTGCTGAAAACAATAGTGGACTTTTTATGATAGACTTAAGTCATTAGTAAAAAATGCTCAACATTTGAGTACCTTGTTTTTTGACTGTTAATAAGAAAATAAGTGACCATAAAGTGGTTTCCATCAAAAAATACGGCAGCAAAATGCACTGCATGCATGTGTACCTTTTAAAGGATAGGTTCACAGTTTTTCAAGTCTGTCTTAAAACTAGTCAGGTGCCCATATAAACATTAAAACAGGTTTTGCTTACTGTAATCCTTCTTCCTGTTCATACTGGCCACTGAAAGATCCTGTCCTGATGCACTTTCAGTGGAAGTGTTGGGCGACTAAATCCACAGTCCCTGTTTTGTGAAAAAATGTATTCCAAAGTTTATCTGAAGCTATTTCAATGTTTATATGGGTACCTAACTATTGTTTTAAGACAGGTTCACAATATTTCAAGTTTTACCAACTGAAAGGATACTTGAGCAATTTAATATTGCACTTACAGAGAGTTTGGCGACTGAAAAGAAAAAAAAAAGAAAGCTCACAATTGAAGCAGCAGACTGAGATTTCCTGACTTTTATTTCTTATTATGACTCAAGGTCCAAAAAGGCAGGATCCTACATTTTCCATAATGCAACCAATAGCATATATTAGACTCCCCCTGCCAGGTAAATGCCAATGTTTTTCAAACCCCCAGTTTGTAATGCCTGCTTTCTATTCTGATGAGTGATCATCATGACAAGTAAACTGACATTTCTGTATAAAATCAGTGGAGTTCCCAGCATCACACCACCTTTCAACTTTAAAAAGAACTTCACAATGGTAACTTGATATGAGAAGTAATTATTTTAACATTTCATACACAGAATGATGAATAAATAAACAGAAAAACCTTAGTGCCCATGACGCTAACATACTCTTACTTACTTACTTTGACTTAAACACTTTCTCTCCCAGTGGAGCACAGGTCAGGTCTCCAGTTCCATCCAGGTGTAGCTATTCTACATACACAGACAATGTGTAGGGAAACCCAAAACTTACAGTGAAGATAAAGTGTTGATATTTTGTCCATTTCTCAACTGAGCAATGCTGTTAGCAAAAGTCTAGTCTAGCAGTCATTTTTAGTCAGTTTCTGTACCCAGCATGTAACAGTTCTATCATGGCAGAACAGCTTCTTTATTAAGCCTACATGTGCTGTATAGGTTGAACTGCATTTTGCACATTCATTCATGTTACAAGCCTAAGTGAGAGGAACCAGAGCGCCCAGCAGTATAATACAGTCTCATCCATCACATGTGGAGAAGCATCAATGGTTAAAGTAAGCTGTGGAGCTTAGCTAGAGGCCAGTGTGGCCGGCATACAGCACTTCCCGTTCGTCTTACTGGGCTGACAGCAAGATGCTTCTCTAAGTGTAAGCAGACGCAGCATCCCCATTCAACAGCTGTTGTTGGTTCTATTTGCATCTTCTCTGCTGCAGGGAAACAGGACAAAGAGTGGCACGTGACCTGAGCCTGGGGGAGAAAAGATTGGTGAATCAATCACATGGGTGATACAGCTGGGTGCCCTTCACTCCCTTATATACCATACACAGAAGCTCTTAAGGAGAAACAATCAGCTAGATGCAGTAAAACAAACTCCTGAGTTCATATAGAGGCAAAAGAATTCATCTGACAATGGATGTTTCCTTATCGATATTAAAATGAGTTCAATATGTGGATTTGATTGAAGAACAAAAAGTGCCTGATAGTGTTAGACTGATCCTATTGGCCTTTAAGTGTCAGATTTAATGAAATGACTGGGCCTATAATAATGACACATATCCAAAAACGTGATCTGAAATTGAAATATTTTTCTTATTTTTTTTGTCAGAGTAACCCTGTCAGAGTTCCACATCCAATCCGTCTAACAGCCCTAGTGTCAGCTAGACAGCTTGGTCGGTGTGTGTGGGACAGGCAAAAATAAATGGACAAGCCCTCAATCATTTTAATCGTATCTGCTGTTATGGACAAGCTCTCCGTCAGCCCAACTGTATCAAAGAGTGAAAGAGAAGACAACATGGTGTGCCACTCAATCAACATAATTGTATGTGAACAACCGCCATTCACCCTTGGTCCCCGTCTGACACACTCTGGGTACAAAGAACTAACAAGGGGTTTATAAAAGTGGAGCAACCAGTGGTTCCCTTCTGTCCTTGGACAAACCACTTACAGCTTTTATTGGATTGCATTACAATTTAGGAGTATTCAGAGAGACTCAACAAGGAATCTGTATGAAAATTGTCATTTCTGTGTTTTCCTGACATGATCGTTTCACCACAGGAGACTTGCACAGACAATAAAGGAAGGATCCACCCAAAACGCTTTGATGCTGTTAAAAATAAAGAGTCCCTCAAGTCCCAAAAGATGCTTTTTTTGTAAACCTGAGTGAACAAGGAAGAAGAAGAAGCCAGACCTACAGCTCAAATCAGCAGCTTCCTCCTTGCTGCAGCTGCTGATTTGGCGACTCTCTTCTGTTCCATTGTCACACAGTGACTTTTGTTCCTGCTCTGTAACAGATGCGACTTGAAATGTAGCGAAGTGCAATACTTCAAAATAAAAAATAAAAAATACATGTGTACACATGTACAGTATATGTGTGTAAGGATCTTGTTGCCACAATATAATTTTTTATTCTCTCAAAATAATGACAAGCATATACACACAGTGTACTTGTAAATGAATCTTGTTCCCTCAGAATGACAACCTGTTACATGTGTATGGATCTGGGCAGGGGCAACATAATGAGGGGAATAGTGGAACCAAGTACCCAAGACCCCAACATGGGGAGAGCCCTCAAAAAGCCTGGAATTAAAAGTTTATTTTATTTGCAATTTTGAAATGTTATGTTATTAGCATTATTAAGTATACTATCACAGTTGGCTGAGAGGTGCACATGCTTTAGTCCACTCATACAGTAGGGTGGGCAAAAATAGTTTTCAATCAGGGTACCAAAAGAGAAAAGAAAGACAGGAGCAAGAAAGAAAATAATCGGGGGGGAAGCAGCTGTTGACAAACTTACTGGCAGTGTTTCAGAATGGTTTAATATTGGTATGTAACATGTCTAGTTAGCTAATATAATAATAGTTCGCTTGCTGATGAATGAAGCAGCATTGGCCTCAGTTTGAACAGCCACATAGGGTGGTCCACCTGCAGGTTCATTATCATCATCTTCTCATGCTGCTGAGGATGTCAGACAAGGTGAGCTCATAGAGTGTTTTGTTTTGAGGGTTTAATGAAGACCTAAAAACTGTGATGGATGATGATGTTCTATCATTTTGTAAAGCAAGTACAGTATATTGAGAAAAGAGGACTGAAATATACAGAGATTTCAGATTGTTCAGACTTTCTTAAATGTGTTAAAAACACTTAATTATTGATTAACAATCACTACAGATGCATACTTTTTGATTTAGTTAGTTGTGCAGGCTAATGGATGCTAACGGATGTACTGAAAGGGAAAGGGGGACCAACATAACATTAAAACTGAAGGTACCCCGTGCACAGCCGTGCCTCTCTCCTGGGTGCCAGCTAGTGCAGGGTAAACCACAGTAAACCAAAAAATACAGTCTTATACGTCTTGACTAGTATTTCATGTTGGCTGTGTATTTTCATTTATTTCCATGGATAACTGGGTAATGGACAAGGCAACTTTCTGAGTCACCATTTTGCACCAGCGTTCAACAGTTCAGTCACAAGTCAGAGAGAAGCCCATGATGAAGAGGCAGAGATACCAGTTTTTCCACTAGACCAGAATGCAACCATAAGACAGGTTCATTTCAGATATTTTCCTCTGGTTTATCTCCACCTTTGACTGCAAACAGAAGATCAGATGTAATCTGCAGAGGCAGTGAAACTGTGTGTGGATCTCTTTCCCTTTTAGGCTGTGACCTTTACACTTTATATTAGTTGCTCAAACTCTTGTAAGAGCATCAGATGAATGCCTAAAATGTCAAATTTGCCAACTTTTGCCTTCAACATCGCTGATCATCATATGAAGATCTGCATTCACACGCCATCTCGATAATTAACTCCATCGGCCGGATTGCACTCCATTTGTTACATTCACATGTAAAGCACAGGGGGGAGTGTAGACCAGTTGTGGGAGGCGTCAGATGGTCGCTGACACACACACTCCCACTTCCATTCTCCTGCACGACCCGGTGTGTGTTCAGGACTGAGCAGAGCAGTGTGGAGGAGCCCATCTGCTCGCGGGGTCAATACCACTTTCTCCTCTCACACACACACAGACACAAACACAGACCCATGCTGAGCGTGCCAATTAGCTAAATGAGACAGATTTTTCCTCAGTGTTGATTTGCATTTTTTATGGTGAGCACATGGTTTTAATACTCCCATTAATGGGCTGAAAAGAACAATGTTGCTTTTAAATTAAACACAAAGAATTTATATACAGAGATTCACAGAATATATTTTTTTTCTTACTTTTTACACACTTTGAACATGTAAAATTAAAAAAACATCTCCATGGGGGAAAATAACTTTATTCCCTGGAATACAGCAGAGTGCAACAAATGGCATTTTATTTCTAGCGCTACTTTCAGTCTCGTATCCAATGTCGCGTTTCCACTGCATAGTACGGCTCGGCTCAGCTTGGCTTGGCTCGACTCGCTTGGAACCATTCTTTTTTGGTTTTCCACTGCAGATAATACCTGCTATGATGCAGCTCAGAATCCTGCCAACATTGAGGGGGTACTATCTGCAGTGGAAAACGAAGTCAAGAAAGGAGTCGAGTTGAGTCGAGTCGAGCCGTACCATTCAGTGGAAACGAGGCTTAAATGTCAGGTGTCTTTAACACTGGTGTAGGTGTTTTCCTCACAAATCCTCCAGTTACACTGGTTTAACTGTAAATCTCAGTGGAGTGACAGGCTGCAAACCCGGTCTGACCAGCTCAGCTGATGACATGTATACTTCTTTCAGTTTCATCAAAACTTAACTATTTCCTCTCAGCTGTTGAGGAACATTAACAACAAAACTGCTGAGCGAGTGCAAAACAAATTTGAACTTTTATCAATCATACGTGTGACATCAAGCGAGAAAAGATTTGTAAGAGCAGAACCAGTTTTAGAGAGAGCAGGACAGAGTTGTGAGCGTGATCAGTGTTGTTAGCTCACAAGAGCAACTTGAAAATACCGACAGCACATTTCACACTTTGTGAACGAGTCACAGTTTTGTGCTCTTGTCTTGTACTTCTGTAAATCTGTCCCTCTGCTCTCTGAAATCCAGCAGGTTGATTTTAAATTTGCTTAGTAGTTTAGTCATTAATAAAACTTCCATAGCCTTCCACTCCTTAACAAAATGAGCAATAAACCAGAGTGAGTGTTTGGGAAATGGAGAGTCATCTTGAGTGGGGTCACTGGGGCTGTAAATTTCTCTCCCAGTGTGACAGAGCGTCTGCAGCCTCCTGTGGCCTGGCCTGCTTGGCCTGGCCCAGTGTGGCTCTGCAGTGTGGATGGTTGTAAGGTGACGGAATGTATACCCCCCCCCCCCATCCAGGCCTA
>NTHP01000365.1:5685-20492 GCA_003416845.1 Oplegnathus fasciatus | reverse complement strand
TGTATACCCCCCCCCCCCATCCAGGCCTACAACCCTCCACCTCCCCTCCTCACACACACACTCACCCTCACAACCATTATGAAACCCCAGCAGATGGCCAGGAGACAAAGGGTGTGTGAGGGTGAGAGGCCCCCACCTCCCCCAATGCCCCCTCCCCACCTCACTTTTCCTAGTGAGCCCCCTCCTCAACCCCACCTTGTCCGACAAGAAGCAGGCAGTCTGTTGCCGTAGCGTTACAGCTGGAACCCACTGAAACTTCTTTCTCACCCCCCCAACCCTAACTGACACGAACACTTTCTTGCCACGTGCCTCTCAATTAGGACAAATCGACGGCGCTTACTCCATCCCTTGTTCATGCAGATGTGGCAATTTAGCCTCGGTTCCTCACTCCTAGCGAAACAAGCTCCTTTAATGCGGAGACATTAGCCTAAATGATTCCTGGTGTCCTTTATCAGGCGAGAGCTCCCATTTGGGGCCCCCGCGGCAGGTAATTCTCCCTTTGACAGTGCAATTGAACTGGCCAGCGCTGAAGGGCTATTTGGCGAAGAGCCATTTAGTGTAAGTGCTCTCAAGGCCGGCAAATGACACTTGTAGAGACAATGTCACCCCCACTGACACCATCAGTTGATTGTGTATTGAACAGAAATGGTGGAGCGATGTAGGCCCCAGGCCAGAAATATGCAGCATTATTGGCAGGGCGAAGTCAAGGCGAGTGTCCGGGGAAAAAACGAATTCAGGTGGGCTTTGTGGAGGTCTTTGTCAATAGGTGCCAAGGACACCAGGACAGGGACTGTGAGGCGATAAAGTGGCTTATTTCACTAAGGTGTGCTGCACAATCATTTTTTACAGGCTGCAGCAGAGCCTCGACACTTTCCACAGAAATGCTCTCAGCGTGCCAAGACAGTGTCCTTGTACAGATTGAGCTCCTGTAAATGGGCACAGGGTAAAAAAAACAGGGCAAAAGATCGATTGGTTCACCCAAATTACAAAAAATATTTTCTCACTTTCCTCTTGTGGTATTTAGCCATGCGAGTAGGTTTTGTATTATTTGTCACTTACCAAAAATTTTAAAAAACTAGTTTTCCCCCCTATAATTTCGGGTGAACCAGTCCTCTGAAGTAACAGTAAGAGCCTTTCCTGGTTAAATAAAGGCTAAATATAAAAAAATCAAAAACAGCTATTGAATTTCCACTTCCATTTTGTTGTTTGATGATGTGTTTTTCTCACAGCTGCCTGGAGGGGAGCAGTTAGCTCAGGACCTGTTGCCATTCTATCTCATAAACTGCTTTAGCCTATCTGATGTTCGTCATTGAGCTCTATGTGCACTTTTCTTAACGTTCATTTTTTGCTAGCAAGGAGCCTCTCATCGTCCCCCAAACTGTTTTCATGTATTATCACAGATAACTGACATGCTGATCTTTCCTATTGTTCATTTTTAAAAACAGGTCTCAATTCTTACTCTCACCTCCTACGTCACTGAATTAAACAAGTTTAGTCCTGTTGTCTGGTAGTTTCCTAAAGGCATTAGATGTATGAAATCACTATATACACACTATACTAGAATTATACAAGGCAGAGTGAGTAGTCACACTTTTACCATTTTATTATAAAATAACTCCTGAAATGCATTTAGCATCACAGACTGACATTAAACAGTGTAAAATGATCGAAGGAGGGATTTTTCCTTTGAAGGAGTAGTTTAACTGTTTGGGAAATGTGCCTTTTTGCTGTGTTTCCGAGAGTGTGATAAGAGGATCAATATCATTCCCGTGTGAGTACTGAGCTGAAGCCAGGATGTGGTTAGCCTAGCTTAGCATAAAGACTGGAAGCAGGGGGAAACAGCTAGCTAGCTTTCCAAAAACTCCCCTAAAGCTGACTATTGAACAACATATCTCGTTTGTTGAAGTTGTACACAAACAGAAATGTAAAAATGTTTTAGAGGGAGTCATGTGGTTTATCCATCTGGCCAGAACGTCTGTGATGACAAAACCCAAAGAAGCTGTGCTTGTGCCTGGTTGTTGTCCGTTAAGAAATAGTTCCTGCATGTAACGTCCCCTAAAACCACAAATTGCTGTTGTTACATTTCTGTTCACATATGGGTTAAACAAATGAGATGCAACGTCTTTATTATTGACCTTTAAAGGTGTTGGTAGGCTAATTCTTTACTTTGGACAGAACCATAATAGCTCATTCCCTCCGCTTCCACTCTTTATGCTAAGCTAGGCTAACTACGCCCTGACTGCAGCACCGTAACGTACAGACATGAGAGTGGTATTAATCTTCTCATCTCACTCTCTGTCGAAGCAATTTCCCAAAATGTTGTACTATTTTAAAGATGGGTTTCCAGCATATTACTAATGTTTTGACAGTTTTTATAAATTAGAATATTTGCAGTAAATATAATGCACCTGTTGTTTTACTCTATCTCATATCTTCATCTGCCATCGGGCATGTCATCGTTCTCTCTATCCACCATATTTCCCTTTCATCGCTCTGGTTTTTCCATTTTGGACAGCATCTGTAGCTCTCGCCCGGCTGCTCCCCAGAGACTCTGACATCCACCGGAGCAGAGGCCAGTGACACATGTGATTGATGACCCCCAGAATGGAAAGGAGAGAGATGGACAGATTCCTTTTATAAGGATTGAGGTCCGACTAGATTAAAATGCAGTTGTACAATGCCTCCTCCCCCATTTTTTGGCATCCCCGTTGGCCTCCTCAGCATCCCCACTCTATCCCCTGTCAGTCACCTCACCTGATGGCTGGGAGTTTTCCCTCATCTCCTCCGCTGACCTCTCATCCCGCCTCCCCACTCGAGGTGACACGGTGCGGACGTGGCCGATTGTGCGAGACTTTAACCAGTCACTTCCAAATTGACTTGAGGTGTTTTGTTATTTGCTTCTGCGGAGAAGTGTGAGAGACAAATCTCAGTGGAGCGTTCCTAACACCATCTGCACAAAGCTGGTTGGTTTAAAAAAAAAAAAAAAGTATGAAATGTGTTGGAACATAAATCACAAGTCGCTCTCCACAGCTAACCACAATCAACCCTTGAAAAAACATGCAGAGTGAAGAGGGGAAATTCTCCTTTTTCTCACTCACTAAGTGCTGATTAAAAGAAAAGAGACAATCACTCTCATTCACTGCTGTGCAGCTGCCTCGTTGTCAGATGGCGGAGTGGGAGATTTTTGTGGAGGTGCTGAAAAGATGCCTCAGTGAAAAGGACCTGCGTTTGTTTTTCAGATGGCTCTCTAATGACTGGATGTGATTAACACAAATTATCTCACTTATCACAGCTCAACAGGCTTAGATAGGCAGACTCTGGGTGCATTCTCTGCAGCGCTACTTAACATGCATTTAATCAGGCTCGGCAGTCAGTATCACACACACAAGGACAGCAATGAGCAGATTTCTCTGGCAGAAATACTCTCTTTGTGACTTTAAGGTACACATTATCACAAAAATGATGGAATTATGGAGTCACAATATGCCTTATTTTGTTTTCCATGTTAGTCTGTGCTATATTTGATGATGTCATACCGATCCTCTGGGGGAATCTCTCTGCTCTGCTCAGTTTGCTCATCGATGACATCACTGCTCTGTGTCCTGCCTAAATCTACCTTTGTCTGTACGATTGAAACACACATGTACAAAACACTGGAAAGAGGATAAAACATCATCAGATTGTTCATTTGTTTTTAAAAAAAATACCATTTCTAAGACTTCATAGTGCACAAACTGACACCATTCTGGGCAAAGTTGCTTGTAAAGGATGAGGCTGGAGTTATTTTGTATTTTTCGTAGACCAAAACCAACAATGTGTTGGTTCATCTCTTAATACTTTCTGACTTCCCTACTATATCTGTGGAATTCAGCATGTAGAATAGCAGCATGGTTCCGACTGAACACATACATCTTTAAAAACAGGTCATAAATATATTCTTTCATTTAAAAAAAANAAAAAAAAAAAAAACTAAACTGAAGTTTATCACAGCTTGGGTTTTATGTCTTTAGCTCAGTAATGAAAACACTGTAAGCACCTGAGACAGGATTCTGAAACATCGCTACAAATAGGTCCAAGTGGTCAGACGGTCACACGGGTTTTAAACAAAACCCAGGTATGTTAGCCGAGCTTATTTGGAAGAGAAAAGGAAGGTGATAAAAATAAAACAATTACCCACACTGTCCGTCGAAAACATCCGTCACTGTTTTTAGACCAAGTTCCTGCTATAACTTTGACCCACCACATTGTGTACACTCATAGTTTTCCTGTACAATGTCTATTGTCAAGTCAGCAATTAACTCAGCAATTAACTTTGTACAATATAATCATAACTGATAGAAGTGATGGCTAAAGTCACAAAGATGAAACCCACATTGTAATAAACGATAGTTTTGCTTTCAAAAGTCTAATTTCTTAAAACAGCTGGCCACTGTAGTTTTTAGCAAACGATACTCAAACAAGAAGAAATAGTTAATTTGTTGGGGACTATTTTCTGTGACGGATTAATACACATTTGGTGCTCTAGTGAGTAGTTGGGGCAGCAGGACAGTGTATGTGAGTCAAAATAAACTACAGTGTGTGTTCACGATGTGTTTTTAATATTTTTTGGACAACAATGGAGCTCTATGGCACAGAGGAACAAGATATATCAGGCTTTGATACACACACAATACTTGCTAGTAGGATACACTGATTGTTGGTTTGGTCTTTTCTGGGATTAGCTGACAGAAAAAAAAAATATTGCTTGTTTCATACTTCAAGATGGAGATTGTTTAACATTTTGAGATGCCTTTTGGTCAGCACCTCTGAGTGACTTTCACAGTAGACCAGAGCAGAGATGATTCCTCTTCTGTAAACATGTCACTGTATGAGGTACTGAATGAAAATCCCCCCCATCAACATCTGTCTGTGAGATTATATATTTTGTATGATCCAGTCATACTGAACTGTACCTTGCAGAGCCATCTGTGAGCAAGCTGTCCAGGCTGCGTTTAAGCTGCTGCTGTCTCTCCGGCCAACCAGAATTTGACCCTGTGACCCTGCAGGCACCCGGAGGTCAGCGTGTCACAGCCGACAGACCGGAAGTCACTGTGGGGGCCTTTTTATCCAGATGAGGGTTATATGATTCTATGGAGGGCCGAGGGGTCTTCAGAGGGACATAAAACTGCCAGGGACATACAGAGGATGGAAGTGAAAAATAGAAATGTTTAACCTGCATGCTGATGTCTCAAAAATGTAGGGATTCTAACAGATGAATGCTAGTTTTATTGCATTACAAATTAATAAATACAAGATATAGAATCTTTTCCATTTTGGTGCCAAGATGATACTTGAGTTTGGTATTGATACCAATAATAATACCTTTATATAGTGACGCTTTATTTTGAGGATCTTTTAATGTCCTATAAAGTTTCCTGGAAAGAACTATGTAATTTGGTGTAATTTAATAGAGACAATGTTCTGTGACAAAGTGGCCACTGAGTAGTTTAGCTAGTTTATTTATTGGTACAAGTTACAAAGAAACAGATGACATAAAAAAATATCAATGGAAAACAATGTGCAGGGTGGCGAAAAAGGGTTTATTTCTTACTTCTAACCAACATGCTCTGTAAGAAGATTTAATTTTAACCAAATGACAAAAAAATAATTTAAGATCCCTTTATCATTTAAAACAAGACATGAAATAATCTGCTGGATTACATATTGTACATTAAATATTATTATGAATTATATAATATATATATTATAAATTGTAAGAAGATGACATTTCTGAAATAAAGGAACTGATCAGGTGAAAGGATCTGAACAAGTAAAAAAGCAGGATAAAATGAGCAAAAATATGACTTAAATCAGAGAATATCTGTCCACCAGAGAATGACTAAACAAGACAAAGAAATGAACTTTCAGTTTTTGATATTTGTTACTACAGACACTGAGGTTCCACACACAGCCCTGAGAGACACAAGGAGGGATCTGAATACAGATTCTTGTATGTAAGTTAACAGTAACTCTGACCTAAATTTGGTAACAATGAACAACCCAATCCACATCCTGATTTGCATACAAGCCCACGTTCTGGCAGGTTAACATTTTAATAATGAGCTGGATGTGTGCATGATGATGATGATGATGAAATATCAGAGGTGGTGGTGGTGTTAGGAGGAAAGGGGTGTGTGTTTGGGGCAGCATAAATTGTGTTAGCTACTTCATTGAAAGACAATGGAGGACAAGATGTTGTGTGTAGTGTCACCCACGTGCTTCTGCACCACTATTGTCTGCTCTCCTTCCCTGGGAGAGGGGAGACGGAGGGGTGAAAGGAGGAGGAGGAGGAGGATGTGGGAGGAGGAGGGCTAGTTGACTGCTGTGTGTGTGTGTGTGTGTGTGTGTGTGTGTGTGAGCTTGTGTGTGTGCGTGCGGGGAGAAGCACAGACGGCTCGTGGTAATTTGATGTGTGTCCCCGGGGATGTTTGATGGATTAATGCTAAGCAGCTCCCTCTTCCAAAGCACCACCTGATCTTTGGGGCTCGTGCCCCACATATAAAAGGCTGAGTAGTGCTGAGCTCAGCTAGTCCAGCCATCTCGCTCTCTCTGTCTCTGCCTCTCTTTCTCCCTCGCCACTTTCTGTCTTCCTCTCCATCCTCCCTGTCCTCTGCTTTCTCTCTCTCTCTGCTGCTTTCTCTACAGTTACTCTTTCTCCTTCCCTCTGGCTTTAAACCATTTCCAGGACAGATTTATTGTAAACCTTTTTTTCCCCCCAATCCTCTGTTGTTTGGCCTGTTCAAGAAGGCCGTCTGTAAGCTCAGTACATTTCTGCTCTTTTCTTTTTTTATCATCAGCCTGTTCACATTTTTCTATGAGGCTCTAGCATCAGTTTTTCATCAGGGGAAAAAAAATGCCACGCTCCTTTTTGGTGAAGCAGCCGAAGGTTCACGATTTCTCGTCTTCCAACTACTACCATCAGCACCAGCAGCACTGGGACGACTCTTACACTGTGACACATGCCATCACTGAGTCGGCCACCAACTTGGCGGTGCGTTTGAGTGAAAATGGTGAGTTGACATCTTTCTGAGTTGTGTTTTCAACTTTTTTATGTGTATTTTCTGCTGCAGTAGCTATTGATTTTTTCATTTGGAGATGATCCATATGGTCTTTCGCACAAAAATGGAGAAAAAAAATCTAAAATAACACACAGGGATTCATGCAACGGTGTTTATGTTGTTGTCTCTGCTACCTAATCGCTATTGGAAACCCCCAAAAACCCCACAGGCATCACTCACCCCCCCCTCCGTATGCCTCAGGACTTTTGTTTTCTAACTCGGCGGATGCTAAATAGTATTCAGGTCACGCTGGCTCAATCTGCTTAATACTCAAACCAGATCACACAGCAGCCTTTGGCTTTAATGCTATTGTGTACATGAATTATGAGATATATGTGTACTCAAGCATTAGGCACAAAATCTGATGCAAGCCTTTGTCAGGTCCAACTAGAAAGAAGGAAAAAAAAAACTCGGGAGAAAGCAGATAGCCACATGGGACTGTGTTGTCCTTAGATGGTGCAGTTGCCCTTGAGTCTCTCCTCTTATCATCCACCCCCCCCTCCCCCCCGCCCTCCCATTCATCTCTCCATCTCTCTCCATCTGATCCTGCAGGATGTTAGATAGCCACAGGGAGTAGGATTGCAGCAACACAATCCATATGTGGAGCAGCTAGAGGTGATGGAACAGGGTTTTTAGAGGATGGGTATTGACTGGAAAATAGAGAGTGCTGCAGGTAATTCAATAAAGTGCAACATGAGCAGTACATTGGCAGACAGTAGATTCTCATCCGTGGGATTTCTACAGAGGCTGGATGTGAGAACAACCNTGTGTGTGTGTGTGTGTGTGTGTGTGTGTGTGTTTGGCTTTGAGAAACATCCAAAGAAATGTGTGCTTTGAGCGGATCCCCCCCCCACCACCACCACCACCACCAGCATCACAGATCTAGTGTTCGAGTTGAATCATTTGTCCCCCAGATTTAGGATGCCAGCTGTCTGCTTCCCTTTGTGTTCCAGTGTGTGTGTGTGGGGGGGAATGGGCTCAATATACCATTGACTGCTGTCAAGATCAGACAGCAGTCCCCCCCACCAAACACACACACACACACACACACACACCCTGCCCAGCCCTCCCTTCCCTCTTTGCCAAATCGCAGTCCCCCACCTGTCACTCAATCTCCCCCTTACCACACTCATGAACACTCTCAAAAACGGCACAGATGGGGAATGATCTGATTAAAATGATTTAGTGATTGAGGGGATTTCACTGCTGAGACGCTCTGTTTTGATCACCCCCCCCCTCCTCTGTCACAGATTCAGACGCGCTACTGCTGCTGCCACTGCACAGCGGCGACAGGTGGATCGATCCAGAGCCAAACTATTGCTCTGTGACTGTTCTGTCAATGTCAGCACATTGTGCTTGACTTATATTCAGCCACAATGTGCCTTTCAGATTTTTGTTTCTTATGATCGCACTTGTTGGAGCCAGTAGAGATACTGATCAAGGCAGAACTGTGCACCAAAGACTCATTAATATTTCATTCCCAAAGCTTGCTGAACCTGGCACTTACAAATAGCTTCCTGTATAGGTTTCACATTGATTAGAGGTTTGGGTGAGAGGGCACTTTTCTTCAGAGGTTATTGAGATCCTGAAGATGTTCCATTCATTTATTCCAAAGAAAAAAATCTTTTCCATCTCTTTATTAAATGTCTTCTTCCTTTCCCAGGCTACATCCACGATTACATCATCCCCTCAGTTTTGCAGAGCACAAAAGAGCCAGGTCATGAGCAGACCGGGCTCTCCTCAGGGCCCCTGTACTCCCCAGGCGGCAGCGGCGGGGAAGAGTTCTCCGACCATGACATGGAACATCCCGACAGCCCCGTCTCCAGCAGCACAGTCGAGTCAGACATTAGCGGCCCTGAGTTGGAGGCATGCACCATCGATGCCTTCCTCATCTCTGACGGCCGCTCCCATCGGAGACCCACCCAGAGGTGTCCCCACAAGGGAGGCAGGCAATCGGACAGCAGTGAGGGTGCCGGCTCGGCAGACTGCAGCCCTGCCAAAGGGAAATCCAAAGGGCGCCACGTGTGCGGCGAGTGCGGCAAATCTTACGCCACGTCCTCCAATCTGAGCAGACACAAGCAGACTCACCGTAGCCTGGACAGCCAGCAGGCCAGGAAGTGTCCCACCTGCCACAAGGTGTACGTGTCCATGCCAGCGCTGGCCATGCACATGCTGACCCATGACCTGAAACACGAGTGCACGGTGTGCGGCAAAGCCTTCAGTCGACCCTGGCTCCTGCAGGGCCACATGAGGTCCCACACTGGGGAGAAACCGTTCGCCTGCGCCCATTGTGGTAAAGCCTTCGCCGACCGCTCCAACCTGCGTGCCCACATGCAGACGCACTCGGCCTTCAAGCACTACTCCTGCAAACGCTGCCACAAAAGCTTTGCACTCAAGTCCTACCTGAACAAGCACTACGAGTCAGCCTGCTTCAAAGGGTACCAGGCAGAGGACGACTGCAGCTCTGAGGACTGATTGGGACATATTCATCTTTTTCATTTCTATTTATACACTTTTTAATAGTTCATACAGGAAAGTCAGAGAAAAGCTTGCCACTTCACTTCTCAGGCTTGTCACATGCATGCATCATAATCCTGCCTTTTGATAAAAGCAATAACCTAACTTGAAATTATTCAGGAATTATGTATGAAATTCATAAAAATCTCAGTGTTGATCACAAACATAAAATATTTTATATTGTTTTTTATAAATTGAATTGCAATAATTTAAATGCCAGTATTATTTTAGATGCCAACTAGCTCTTAATTTACCTCAAACATTTCTTATTCGTTAAATAATGTATTTGTGTATTTATTAATTTATTTAACTATTTATTTGCCAATTTTGAAGATTATTTATTTATTATTGGTTGATGTATTTGTGAATTTAGCCATGTATTGGATTTGTTGAAAACAAAAGCCAAAATATATTCTGACATGCTATATTTCTCTGTCTGATCAATTTGGAGATGACAATAAAACTGATGAAAATGAATAATTACTGAACCTACCTTTACACATGCCTGAATATATGCAAATATGAAACACACTTATATTTGAACACTTTGAATTGAAATATTCAACCATCAAAAGACACTTTTACATACGCAATTGCGCTGTCACTTTTTCAAAAACTCAAAAACTAAAACAAATTCGAACTGACCCGTAACCCACATATTCTAAACTTCTTTGTAGAATTAACATTGCTCCGTTCATTCACATGCCTGCCTCACGAGTGACAAGCTAAGGTTTCAGTCACATTTTACTCTTTCTTTCTTTTTATTCTCGTTCTTTTTATTCGAAATCCGAACTTTTGTTCGAATGTGGGAAAAAATGTAAAGCTGTGCTGAGCTGAATAATTACAAAGTATTCTGGGTTCTACACCGTAGACAGCAAAATGACCAACAAAGATAAAGCTGTTTGCACACTTTGTAAAAAACATCTGCCTTTACAGTGACAACAAATCTGAGGACTCACCTGCTAGCTGCAATCCAAAACTGCGTTTCCACCAAGCAGTCCAGTTCAGTTCAGTTCAGTTCATTACACATTAGAACGGTTATTTTCATGTCTCCATTGTCAAAAGTTGTGGATGGTACCAATAGAACCGTTCCATTCTGTCCTGTTTTTTCGGTACCCCTCTGTTGAGGTACCTAGCACGCTGAGCCGGTACAAAAAGGTGGAGCTAGAAACACTGCAGTCCTTTGATTGGTCAACAGAATCGTCACTTCTTGCGCGACAAAGGACTCAATGCACAACCCGCCACTTTCTCAATATTTTCATATTCTCAAACAAAGCTTGTCCTCCATTGTGTTCTTGTGTTCCTTTGTTTACTGTGTCGCGTTAGATATGATGTCAAGCTACTTACATGGGTGACAGAGCTGTTACCATCCGCTAACAACCCTGCCTACATTTAAGAGTACTGTCTGCAGTGGAAACACAAAACAGATCTAGGGTTTAGGTACATGTAAGTACGGATATCAAGGGTACTATACCAAAAGTGTTCGGCTCAAGTGAGGCCACGTACACCTCCTTGCAGTACGCAATTCAGTAGTTGCTCAATGTGGGTGGGGTCAAACATTTGACTCCACCCACATTGAGCAACTCCTCCTCCTTTTCTTTTGGTCCATTTGAGGTTGATGTCGAATGTAATAATCGAGAACGCACACGTTAAATACAAACGTAGTTACCTTTTTGAAGATTAAAGTGGTACCAGCACAACAGGAGTATTGGTACACTCTTTGATTCAACATTCATTCTGTGGTTGTTTGTGCCATACATCTCAAACTTTAATACAAACTAGTCATATTTGTCTAAAGCAAAAAAACTGTTCGGCATTTAATTTGATAATTGTATATACTGTATGTGCAGTATGTTGCAGCCAGAGACTCAGGTGGATGCTGGGATGTAGTTTAACTTGCGATGATTTTAATCATCCACTGTACAACAAAAACAAAGAAATATGAAAGAAAGAAATGAGTGGAGCAGCATCAGCAGTACAGTCTTATATCACTGCCTACTCAAGACACATTGTGCAGATGTATGACACCACACGAGAAAATACACTCTTGTCTCCACTTTGACAATGGCAATATCCTTGTTTACTGGAACAGAGCTGCAGTGGATCAGACAGCATGTTGCGCGTACTGTGA
This sequence comes from Oplegnathus fasciatus, assembly GCA_003416845.1. Lineage (NCBI taxonomy): Eukaryota > Metazoa > Chordata > Actinopteri > Centrarchiformes > Oplegnathidae > Oplegnathus > Oplegnathus fasciatus. The sequence continues at coordinate 8,747 of NTHP01000365.1, read as the reverse complement.
ATTTTAAATTTGAACAAATCATTACAGATCCAAAATTTAAGTTCCCCCCCATGTTTAAATGAAAACCCTAAAGTACAACAAATGTTTTTCACTTAACTTTTCTGCTCTTTTTTTATTAGCTCTTTGCTGCTCCTTGCTCCAGACTTCAGCCTGCCATTCTGCAAAGAAATAGAGCCTGTCCCAGCTCAGGGGCTCGATCCTCCAAAGTTTGCATTCCCAGACCTAATATATTATATGTCATAATGGCCTGACAGGGTCTGTCATATTTCAAAGAGTGTAGAAATGCAGCCATCCTTTGCCTAAATTTAGAGGACAAAACTGCTGTATCTTTGACTGTAACCCTTGTGCACTGGTCAGTTATTTAATGGTGTGTTCAGGCTGTCATCATCAGTCACTGGTGAAGACACCACATGAAGTAGACCAATGAAAAACACTGCAGAATGTAAATAATGGAAGCCATAAAATCCACTGTTTGTTATGCTGGCTGCCTGGATATGTTGTTAATCACAGAGTGTTAAAGAGAAATGGAAATGATATAGCTACCAGTAGCCCATTACACTGCTATCTGTGCATCACAACTTGCACTGTAGCTCAGCATTTTGTAGTACTTTGTTGACTGAGAGCAGCTTCCTGGTGCTAAACTTGGTTGATGTAGATGAGGTTAGACCAGTAGTTCCCAACCTTTTTGGTTGAAGACCCCATAAAACAAAACAACATGTCTATGAGTTGCGAGCAGTTTAGACAAAGAGTGATTTTACCTTCTCCAATTGTTTGTCTTGTTTAGTTTTCAGAGGCCCGAAGACGTGAAAGAGCAGATTAAAAGATTAAAGACTGAGATTGAACTAGTCAAGGAAAAAAAACAGTTTTGTTTAGCTTTAGTTTTTTTTAAGTTATTCTTTTCTTGCGATCGCTCAGATTTATCTTGCGACCCCCTTTAGTGTTCCCGACCCCAAAGGATCCCGACCCCAAGGTTGAGAACATCTGGGTTAAAACATCTCATACAGGACACAGACACAGGTTCAGTCTGGTTGTTGTGGGCCATGTCCTTCAGCTGATCCAGCCTCTGAACTGGGACACAGCCTTAGCATGAAAAACAGATTTCCACCACTGCAGTGCTTGACCAGCAGAGGGGGCAACCATATAAACATTACATAGCCAAGACTTCCCCAGCACTGGAATAGTCAGGACTACACACATATTGAGGATTAATGAGTTAGTCAAAACAGTCACATTCAAAAACTGACAATCCACAGCAGTGTGTGTCAGCAGCACCCAGTCTGTCCTCCTCCCACCCTGCCATGTTAGGAGATTCCTTATGGGCAGATCCTGGCCTTTCACAGCACAGCGCTGCAACTTGACCACAGGATATGCTCTGGGTCAGGTGTCATGAGAACTGGGCTGCTGGTCCAGACCAGACAGAGCTGAGCCCTCAGTGGCCCCCAGCCACCAATCCCTCATGGGAAATGCAAGTATGTGTCTCAATAGACCACAGACTGGAGATGGCTATTTTCAGACACAATGGCCACCATTCAAAACACATATTCATGTCTGTACGTATGCATACATGTGCGCTTACACACACGCGCGCACACACACACACACACACTCTCTCTATAGGGGAGAGTAGGGTCAACTTAGCCTGATGGGAAGATAAAAATATACCACTAACTCTGGGGCAACATGAACCCAAAGATCAACTTTATTCCATGTGTTGTACGTAAAACTGTAGTAATGCTACGGAAAGTGTTTCATTAACAGGGCTATCCAACATCCTTAAAGCTGCACAAATCAATTTTTCTATATTAACAATGGATAAAATAACTGTAATGTGAAAGGGGTCGCTCATTATCCCCTGACTCTGTAATTCCTCTCAGCTCTACAAAGCCTGTTAGCGTCTTCCAGCTCATTTTGGTTTTCATGAACGTAACTTCACTGTTTGGGTCAGTCACTGTCACTTTCATTAGCCTCATTTCCACCAGTGAAGGGCAAGTTCCTTGTAATTGAATTACTTTATTAATTGCTAATTAGCAAAAGTAATTAGTTACACTCAGTGTTTAAATTACACCGGGGCTTTCGTGGGAGCTCTGTTTTTCCGGGGTGGGAGGGTATTGTACACATGCACGTGCATGTAGGAATGCGCCCGCCTACGTGCAAAAATATTCTATCAATACATTTCAGTTCTTACAGAGAATATTTAGCCTGGGACAACAAAGAAACAGAAAAACGATTTACCATTGTAATGTTTTATTGTTCCCCGCCGAGAAACAATAAAAATGCCAACTCACAGTGGACAGGCAATGGTTTGTGTTGTTAAAGATACAATCTGGAAGATTTTCATTTAAATAAACGTCTGTTAAGTCACTATCTATCGCCGAATGATGCAACAGAATAGTGATTGAGCCTATGGCTCACTGATGAAAGCCTGCAGCATTTGCAGTATTATGACCCGGGTGGTGGGAGCAACTTTCCCAGAAAAAATCACAAGCGGTGCACAGTTAGGCTTTTAACAAGGCAACAGACTCGCTCTTCAACTCACCTGTGTGTGAAGCGGCATACTGTTTTTTCCAGTGTCTGCTAGAGTTGCGAAAAGGTTAATGTGGCCGAACAAACTAAGAAAAGGTCGATGACTGAAGTGACGTCTAAAAACACACCTGCAATTACCGATCATGCCGTGAAAGACAATGAAATGAAAATCTTCAAGATTACGACTTTAAACAGACCAGACCTAGGTTGCATCCCATGACAATTATGAACATATGCACAGCCTCAAATGCTGGTCTTACAGAAAACATAGCAAGATAACTTTTCCAACAGCTACATAGTAAACCCAATGCTCGCGGAAATTGGAAATTGTTATGCATGAATAAAGATAAAGTGCTTTACTATTAGCCTATTATTTATTTCAGGAACCGAAACATACATGAAAATATACATTTATACAGAAAAAAACAGTGGCACCAAAGAGCTCATGTCCCTTTCAGGGGAGCCAAGCTCCCCGTAGCTCCCCTGTATTTCAGAGCCTGTGTACACTACTGATTATATATTATTGTGAATTACTCAGC
>NTHP01000364.1:625160-638902 GCA_003416845.1 Oplegnathus fasciatus | reverse complement strand
TTAAATACATTTGGAATACTGGAAGCATTTAGGAGGTGGATCAAGCCGCTGCCTCGGGGCTACTGTGAGGGCGCCGATCACACTGAAGCAGTCACAGTCGCTGACTGAAGTCGGTACTTGGCGCATACATTCCGGTACCGAGGAGGAGCCAGTTTGAGAAGCTACAATTTTCTGGATTGTTCAATGCAAAGACTTTTATGGCTTAAAGTCATTTTGAAGACTTTGACATAATGCAGATAATACTTGATGGTCTCTTGTCTGTTTGAAGACTTCGGGCTGTCACGGTAATTGGATCTGTAACAAGGGGGTCCAAGAGGGTTCATTTATTTACTACTGTATATGTACGTGTATAGCTATAGCCTACAGTATATTATATATGTAATATACATGTAAATACATACAAATAATCTGCATATATTGTTATTGTTTTTTATTTATTTTTTATTTAATATTCTATTCGAATTTAAATATTTTTGTAATTATTGTCTGTGTGCGCCTGTAGTGTGAAGGGGCTGCAAACGACCATTTCATTGTACAACCCTGTGTTGTATAATGACAAATAAATGAAGCTTAAACCTTGATTACACATCATTAACCTATATTGTGCCAACTTTTTCTTTTGTTTTGGCAGCCTGGCCTTGAAATAATAATAATTAACAACGTAATTCACATTACAAACAGGCCTGAGTGAGAGAAAAGGCAATGCGAGATCTCCCGTCTGGCGCCCTCTGAGCCTGCAGTCAAGTGCCTGGTGAATTTGCAGGTGGACACGACTTTGTTTGGCTCTGTTCTGTCATGCTGAGTGATTTCATGATGTCAGACTTTGTNAGTCAAAGCGCTGTCAGGAGAGAAAAGTCTACTCACTGTGGTGCTGCAGCCATGTTGGTGTGTTGGTCCAAACTGTCGTCGTCTTCTTCTTCTTCTTCTGATTTTACGGCGGTTGGCATCCAGCTCATTGGTGCATTACTGCCACCTTCTGCTCCGGGGTGTGGAACAGACAATAGACTTGCACTCTAATTCCCTTAAAAAAAACATTCATACACACACACACACACACGCACACCTTAAACTACATTTTATCCTCATTGCTTTACACCCTAGTCCTGTCAGCCACCCTTGCACCCTAATTCCTGCATATCCATCATATCCTATAAAAAAAAACCTGTATCCCTTAAGAAAACTAACAGTACCCTGACCTGTACTCTCTCACTCAGTAATCCTAGGACTGAGGATGAATCTGAGCATATCAGCACCTTGTCTAGTTTTTTTTCCAAAAACTGACTTACCAAATCAATTTTATGTTTTTCTTTTCTTTTTACCTCTAACAAATACAAATATCAATATCAGGCCACATAAGCCTCCATTGATCCACCACCGGAAAACCTACTGAAGGGCTTATCCTCAGGTCAAACACTCCAAACTCTTTTGCTAGGTTATTCCCTACCTGACCAAAGTTATTCCTCTGATACCTCCCATTCTCCCAGCTCTCCTGCAGCACTCCTTTTGTGGGGTGAGATTCATGTGTCCTTGCAAATTAGTCCTAGTAATTTGCCATCAGTTGCATCCTTCTTAAATCCAATGGCATTTCTCCCATTTCTACCTGCAGGGCAGGTACTGGCGAAGTTTTAAAAGCCCCACTGGACACTCTCAATGCCTGTGCCTGAATCACATCCAATTTCCTGCTGTTCCATATGCTATACTGTTGTAATCCAACACAGATCTTATGAAGGCCACATACATTCTTTTCAGCGATGAGCAACTTGCTCCCCATTCCCTACCAGTCAAGCAACTCATCACAGTTATTACTTTTTTACATTTTTGTCCTATTTTCCTGATATGGTCTGCCCATGTTAATCGTGAATCAAAAAGAAATCCCAAAAAATTAAATGTTCCAGCCCTTTCTAATTCTTTCCCATACATCCTTAGCTTCATCCCTTCCTTAATTCTTTTCCTGGTGAAAAAGACTGTTTGAGTTTTTTCTAATGAGAATCTACACCCCCAATCATAACCCACTCCACCACCTCATCAATTGCTCCTTGTACTTTCCTGATTGTATGTTCCATGTTTCTTCCTCTTTTCCACAAGGCCCCATCATCTGCAAACAGTGACCTACCTATATCTGCTGGTATCTTTGAGAAGACGTCATTGATCATGATGATGAAAAGTAGCGGGCTTATCATACTGCCTTGAGGTGTACCATTTCCAACCGTGTACTCATTTGACAGGTCTGACCCAATCCGTACTTGAATTTTCCTTCCAAGCAAAAAATCTTTTATCCAGTTAAAAACTCTTCACCCAACACCGATGTTGAGTAGCTTAATTAACAGTTCTTCCTTCCACATCATGTCATAGGCTTTTTCTATGTCAAAAAACACTGCGATTACTGACTCTTTATTTGCCTGGGACTTTCTTATTTCAGTCTCCAGCCTTATCACTGAATCCTTAGTATTCCTTCTTTTCCTAAACCCACTCTGATAACTTGCCAGCTTTCCTCTCTTCTCGAGCTCATATGATAACCCTTCTGTTATCATCCTTTCCATCATCTTGCAAATATTTGATGTTAGTGCTATTGGCCTGTAACTAGTGGGTTTAGCCAGATCCTTGCCAGGGTTTCTTATTGGAATCACGACTGCCTCTTTCCATGCACTTGGTAATCTTCCCTCCTCCCACATTCCGTTATTAAGGTGCAGCAACTTCAAGAATGCTCCTTCCCCTAGATGCTTGAGCATGACATAGCATATCTCAGATTCAGTTCAGATTCAGATTCAGTTTTTTATTAGTCATATTTAGGTTAACACAGGGTCAACGTTACAATGAACTGTATTGGACAAGAAAAACAGGTCAGATCAGCAGTAAGAGCACTAAGATAAAAGAAATAAGATATAAACACAAGATAGATAAAATATAAAGATGAAATAGGATAAAATATAAGGTAAGCAGATATAGAGTATTAAGTTAATGAGTTGAGAAGTCTGATGGCCTGGTGGTAAAAACTGTCCTTCAGTCTGGTGGTACGTGCAGCCATGCTCCTGTATCGTCTGCCAGACAGTAGCAAGGAGAACAGTCTGCGTGCTGGGTGGCTGTGCTCCTTGATGATCTTTCCCTTGAGAGGTTAGGCTTGATCTTTTTATTGCTCTCATCATCTCTGCCAAAGTAAATGGTTCATCAATTATGTCATCTGTTTCTTCCCTTCTGTCTAACACACCTGGATGCTGACTCATTGTTCTTTCCCTTCTATTTCTCCCTTCTTCTGACAAATTATCTGAACTATGTATCATTGCGAATGACTTGGCCATGATCTCTGCCTTATCCCTATTGGAGACTGCTGTTTCCTCCTCAGATGTCATAACTGGATATTCCCATTCCCTTCTGTCTCCTCCCATCCTCTTAATCATTCCCCATACCTCTCCCGCAGGTGTTGTTCTTCCTATTTTATTGCAAAAGTATCTCCAACTTGCCCTCTTTCCTTGACGTACCGTTCTTCTCACTACTGCCTGTGCCTTCTTATATCAAATGCTGCATGTTATGGGTTCTTTTAAGTTGTCTGAGTGCTCTGCTGCTGTTTCTTATAGCCTGATGACACTCCTCTGTCCATCATGGTACCAGTTTCCTATTCATTCTACTTTTACTCCTGGGTATAGATCCATCTGCTACCATAATAATTGCAGAGATTACCTGATTGTTTGTTTCATCTATATCTCCAGAAATGTCAGTCCTTTTCATTGTTTCCTCTCTCAACTTCTGGAACTTATCCCAATCTGCTTTTCCAAAGACCCACTTTGGGATTCCATCATCTGGTGTCCCTTCCACTCTTTCTCCCACTGAGCATGATACTGGGTAGTGATCGCTGCCTACTGTTGTAGCTGTCCAAACTTCCCAGTTACTAACTCCAGCCAAGGGATTTGACACTAATGTAATGTCTAATGTTGATTCAGTACCTGTTGTTATGTTTATCCTTGTTCCTCTGCCATCATTCATACAGACAAAATCTCTATCTTCCATCAAATCCTCAATTACCTTTCCATTTGGGTCCATATGTGAACCCCCCCACATTGTACTGTGGGAATTGAAATCTGCACACCATACTACTTTATGTCTGTTTTGTCCTTGTATCCTTAGTAGGCTATCCAAAACCATTCTTTTGCATGGATTGTAGTAGTTAATGATAACCACCTCTTCCCCTCTTTCCCATACTTCCACCACTATGTATTCCTGATCATCTCCCTTTTCCAGTACCCTATATGGAATATCTTGTTTGATTAATGTAGCACAACCTCCTCCTCCCCCATGATCTCTGTCTTTCCTTATCACTGTATATCCATGCATCATAAAGTCAATAGTTGGTTTCCTGAACACACACTACATCTGGTTTTACAGCCATTTCTTTAATGAAATGCCTGAATTCCTGCCCATTGGCCAGTGAGCTCCTGGCATTCCATTGTAGGAGAATTACCATAATTAAAGCATTAACAAAATAATAATAAAAGTATTAACCAACCCATGGTGCTTCCTGGCTTGACTGATTGGTGAGGTTCTCCCTCACTTCTTCCCATGTCAGTCCCACTAATCCTAGATGATTCAATGCTGCTTTGACAACCAGCTGAATTTTGTCATTTTTTGACTTAACTTCAGTCGTATTGTTAATCACTCCTGCAATGAATGTTACTAAAGTCCTTTTGTCCACATAGACCCTGTCATTTGTTCTTTGTTGTAGCTCCTTGTTCACTAGTAGCATTGCTCTGTTCTCTTGACACTCTCACAGCTTCTGCATAAGTGATCCTTCTTTCCACTCTCACTTTTTGGATTTCATTCTCCCGTCTCATCACCTCACACCCACCACATGCCACATTATGGGCTCCTCCACAGTTACAGCATTTTGGTTGCTCCCCTGTTCCACACTTTCCATACTCGTGGTCGCCCCCACATCTAGCATATCTCCTCTGCTCTTTACAGTTTTTACAGTTTTTGGCTGTGTGTCCAAACCTTTGACAATTGAAGCATCTCAATGGCTTTGGCACATACACTCTTACCGGGTAACTCATAAAACCCAGGAATACCTTCTTTGGCACACTCTCTTCTTCAGACTCAATCAATACTGATTCACTATCCTTTTTCACTCCTTCTCTTGTTGTTGTCAGTGTTAGTGCATGCACTATTTCCCCCCCTTTGAAATTCCTCTTTAGTTCCTCCATACCGACACTCACTGGCACCCCCATGATCACTCCTTTACATCCACCACCATTTTGTGCTCCCACCCTCCCTGTATTTGCCACCATAAGTTTTCCTATCTCTTTTAGTTTGAGTGCTTTCTCAAGTTGTTCTTCATTTGCACATCTCACTATTAGGTTGCCATCATTAAGGATCTTCGCATATAGTATCTCCCCTATCTTAGTTACCAGGGTTGTTGTCAGCACAAACGGGTTGACTTTCTTCATGTTTTCTTGAGCCTTTTCAGTAAACCTGATTATGGCAATACATTCATCAGGTTTTTCCCTCTGAACTTGCTCATGCCCTTCTTCCTCACTTTCAGATCACTCATCATTGTCATTTCTTATTCTTTTTTTTCCTTTTGCTTGTTTGCCTCGATTTTCATTCATTAGTCCCCTCATTTTCCCCTCGTTCTCTTCATCTCTCCCTTCAAAATAATCCATGTCTGCCCAACTGCCTACCTCTGATACCCGGAGCAGTCGTGCTCAACTGCCTCCAAGAAAGTACCTTCGACTCAATTTGAATTTCGCGCATTTAGCTGATTGTTATTTCCTCGTTCATGACCTGCTGATGTTGCCGCCATCTCTCGACCCGTGCTGACAGGCGTCACGTGAGTTTCGTACGGCTCAGCTGACGTAGCCTCGTGCTGCATTCAAGTCTTTAGGAAATACCAACTTCAACATTGAAGTTGCATTGAGAGGCTCCCATGATGTTATTTTTCCAACTTCTGCTGTCATTTACAAAGTGCTGCAGTCAGTAGGAGAAAACACCATCAAACAACTTAAAAACAGGTAAAATGAAAAGCTGAAAAGAAGAAAGAGGCTCAAAACAATGCAGGCCCATGGGCTGTTACTGAAAATACGGGTGGAAATCCTTCACCCCTTAAATGTCACATCATTGCAAGTACTGAAGTTGCCAAAGATATAGATATAAAACTGGTGATGTGTTGCGTCCTTACAATACAGTACAACACCCCCTCATTGTTTTGTATACACTAAACAAGTACACAAAATTCTCTGATTTAATTATTACAGAAAATTAGTTCAAGTTCAAGTTCTTTTATTGTCATATGCACAACCATTACAGTGAGGCAGTCATTGCAGGCCATGAAATTCCAAATTCTCAGGCTCCCTCCAACAATTCTCAAACAACTGCATAAAAAGTTAAAAAGCGAATCTAAGACATGGCATAAAATAGTGCAGGAGTAAAAATATAGGAATATAATATATATAAAATAGAATATAATACAATAAGATATAATACTGTGGTAGGGAGGTGTACAGTAATGATAGAATGAATACATTGTAAGAACATGGTTTTTGAAAGGCAGTGCAATAAAATATATGTATATCTATTTTTCTGCAGGAATAAAGTTTTTAATAGTTTCATAAACACTTCCACTGGAGGTGGATGGAAGTTATCTTTAATGTTTATTTTAACCTTAATGTATAAGGTTAAATGTTAAATCTAAATGTTAATTTTTAAATCTAAATGTTAAATCTAAATCTAAATGTTAAATATTAAATCTAAATCTAAATGTTAAATGTTAAATCTAAATCTAAATCTAAATGTTAAATGTTAAATTTAAATGTTAAATGTTAAATCTAAATGTTAAATGTTAAATCTAAATCTAAATCTAAATGTTAAATGTTAAATGTTAAATTTAAATGTTAAATCTAAATCTAAATGTTAAATCTAAATGTTAAACCTATGGAAGCCTATAGGGGACTTTATTCGAATGATAATGTACACTTGAAAATGAAAATGTAATTCCACAATAGCATTCTAATTTTCCAAATATGTATGCATTATTTGAATAAAAATGAAAATGAAAATGCAATAATCCAATTTTCATTTTCATTTTCACATACTCGTATGGGCGTTCTAGGACAATATTAACATGAAAATGGAAAAGCTGTTTGACATTTCATTTTCAAAGTCGTATCTCGCTCTACTGCGGACAATATTCAAATGTTAATTCAAATTTGAAAATGAAAATGCAATATAAAGAATGTAACCTGATTTTCCATTTATGCAAGCAATATTTAAGTCACAATGAAAATGAAAATGCAATTTTCTAACAAGTTGAAATGAAAATGAAAATAGCATTCGATAATTCATTTTCAAAGTCGTACCCTGCTCTATAGCGGATGATATTCAAATGTTAATTCAAATTTGAAATTAAATTGCAATATAAAGAATGTAACCTGATTTTCCATTTATGCAAGCAATATTTAAGTCACAGTGAAAATGAAAATGCAATTTTCTAACAAGTTGAAAATGAAAATGAAAACAGCATTTGACATTTCATTTTCAAAGACTTAACCTGCAAAACAGTGGACAATATTCAAATGTAATAAGTGAAACAGCGCCACCTAGTCTATTGCATTTACGTTTATTCAGAGAATCGAGACGGTTGAAAATAACGTTACAGACAGTTTGAAGGTGAGCGTTTTAGCATTTTTGACTCATCTAAGATGCTGATAGGACCGTTTTTTCCCCTTATTTTGTTTTGGAAGAAGACCTCACATCGCATCAAATTGTAACTGTTTTGAGGTGTGGCATCAGTAGGGACACTGTTGACTTGACAGCCTTGACGAATTATTCATGTCAAACGATGTCACTAATCTTTATGAATACACACCTTGACTGTCAAGTCAACAGTGTCCCAACTGATGCCACAGGGTTGCCACCCATCCAGTATAATACAGGATCGTCCCATATGGAAAAATAAAATGCACTGTCCCTTACCAAATCACTACGGGATGCGATCTGTCCCGTGTTTCTTCGTGCACACCTTTCTCCGATGCTTACGCTATGCTTTCACATGCTTGGAATGACATGAGAAATAATAACACCAACAGAGTTTCAGAGACATAGTGGAGAAGTATTAAATCAGAAGAGAATGACGGGCAACTTGTCTGTCACTCAACCCCATCATTGCCCAGCTGGTTACAGAGACTAAGATGCTCAATTCTTGATACCCCAGACTTCCTTAGAAGCAGATAAGTTGTTGTTGACTGATGTGTGTACTGTTGATATTAGATCGTACTGTGTTTGGAGTCATCATGAGAGAGAGAAATTTAACCAATAAACTAACGCACTTGGTGAAAATTAATCTTCTGGCTGGTTTGCCAACCACCATTAAAACTCAAAGAAGAGAAGCGTGCCATTAACACGTTTTGCTTTACTGTGATGGAACACATTTACGGTGTCAACAAATTTTCAAGGCAGATAATTATGCTTAAATGCATATTGCACCGTTGGCGATGCCGTCCCTTCACTCTCATTCAGCGCCATTTTTTAACAGACAAGCACGGCCAGGAACCAGAAATGCATCAGTGCCCTCGCCTTACGAAAGTTGCAACAAATTTTTAATGTAGGCCTTGTTGATCAAACATGAGTGAAGATTCAGCAACTGGATTGTCCATTTCTCGCCTCAAATTTGTTCAGAAACAGATTGTGGTGGACAGCTGAGGTGAAATAACTGCGAGTTTGCGCATTGGATTGTGGGTGCTCTAGGAGCACCGCAGATACACAACATGCATCCTTGAAAATTCTCTGAACGAAGGACTCGGCCCTTGGTAGAATTTGAAGGATCCTGGACATTGGAACAGTTCTTCAGTGGGGTACGATGACGTAGTATCCTTGAAATTCAGCTATTTGATTAGTTAGTTGGTCTACGTCTATAGTTTGCATTAACTGTGAACTAAAAACTTTGTTATGGCTCTCTTGTCTCTTGTTTTGTGAGAAAAAACAAGGCTTGCAAACACTATACAAGGGATGTTGTGTGCTTGCCTTTGTCTTCAGCATCAACGTTCCGAATACCCAGAGTAGACTCAAGAGCAAAATTAGCGCTTACTGGGAAGATTTCCTTTACACCTGACTGGTCTAAAGCACAACTTTGAGAAGAAATAACAGCCATTTTCAGAAGAAATTTGCATTGTCTATGGGCCAGTCATTCCCATTTGAGTATTTGAGTACAATCAGAGGATGCAAAAAACTAATGAAACCAAATGTCTCCAGCAATTTTCTGTGGGGTGGTAAAGAGGTTGGCTCGATTAGTTGAGCTCATCTCTATATAATGGCAAGAGTACACAAACCTGCACAGGTAAACATTTTATATTATGGTACATTTGACTGAGAAGTCTGCCCCTTTCTGGGCGGGATCATAGAAGCCCCACGCTGCCTCTAAGTCCTCTGCATCCTTGTGCCAGTGTGTGGTGTTGAAGGCTCATCGACAGGTGATGCCTTGTATATCTTATTTGTTACGAGGCACTTTTAACAGCAGAATCTCCCCATCCTTGATATTTTACTGGCAATTATTTGGGATTTACAAAGGTTGAGTCATGTATTGTCCGTCTATTCAGCTTTGACACGACTCTGAAGCAGTTTTTTTTATAGCTTAAAATAGTTGAGATACATTTCTGTTTTCAGCAAGTGTCTCTATATTAAGCAGGGTTTATAATCACTTTTCATTGAATTGAATGACAGTGGCCCCTGGTGGCCTATACTTGCAAGTGTGTCTTTTACATTTAGGTAATCGTCTACACCTTTATGTTTTCTGTAATATGTTTTATTTTAACATGTAGGTTTTGTAACAACTCAGTATATCTGACAACTGCTGATTTTTTTCTGTTCCACCTCACCTTCCAACAGAAATTTTGTGGTCCAATATCCTGATTTATATGAAATAATGGCAGATATACTGAAAGACTACTCATACAAAACACCAACTAAATAAACAAAAAACTGCCGTACACAGTTGCAAGTGAAAATGTTTATTTAATTTCATTTCACAGCATTTTTTTGTGAAGCAATGTTTACAAAGAGGAATATATAAGAATAAGAATTATTTAAAAAAAAAAAAATTATTTCTTTTTTCAGGAGGCACTGAAATGAACACTTTTAATGTATTAGGTAGAGTTTGTCCCTTAAAGTGACTGCTAACATTTATCTTACAATTTTCAAAACATTCTGAAAGTTTTATAAAGATACTGTATGAAACTTATCAGGTTTTTTGTTTATTGTCATGTGTTAATTCTATTGCTTAATAATAATCTTGATTGTGTAACTGTTGTGAGATGTGAGAGTCATAACTTTAGTTTTCCCAAAGAATATTCTTTGTTGTTTATCTGCAGTAATTAATGACATTGTAGCGTACAGCTCAGACTTCACTGAGAGACGTCAATCAGAATTTCTCACTGCTGACGACGGGGCTGAAGGGTTTTGCAGAGTCAGCCATGAAAGCTTCAATCTCCTCCACGGTGCGAGGGACGCAGGTCAGCAGCTCTATACCATCAGCTGTCACTGCGATGTCATCTTCAATGCGAACCTGCACACAGCAGCGATACAGTCGTCAGTCAAACACGGTAGAATCAAAGGAGGAGACATTCAACTCAATGCAAAAATGTAAATGCACATATGAATTCATGTGTTAAATATGGGCTGGATCAGTCACTGAGAAATCTATGTTCACATGGCAGAAGTTTGTTACTCAACATTTTCCTTGAAGAGCTTTTAGCGTCACAGTCATTCATTTAGCCTATTGCAAAACATAAGAGAATAGCAATGTTGTTGTTCTGTGGACCAAGTATCAAGTAAATGTTGCCCTGCATGCTCTCTGGTGAGTTAATTTCAGTATTATTGGGCTTTGCAGCATTAATCCTGTAGACAACTTGATTAATTTCTATTGCCCCTCTGGTGAATCCAATCCAACAAACACAACTAAATAAAACTGTGCAGGCAGACTGACCCCTCCAAAGCCGCGGAAGCGAGCCAGCACTTGGTTGTTGATGAAGCAGCTCTGGGCAGAGTTGGCCAGGGCCTGGTCCAGCAGGTGGTTGATGAAGTATATGCCAGGCTCCACGGTGAGGACCATCCTCTCCTGCACCAGGCGGCCCATCCGAAGACTCCTCAGTCCAGGCTCGTCAATACGCTCCACCCCCTGGGCAACAGTACAGTTTGTTAAAACCACAGCTACACAGTTAGTTAGTAGTTAGTTAATAGTAATGAGCTAGTAATTCATTTTATTTCGGATGAAATATACCACATACAATATATTGATATTGAGCAAGCCCTGCTTCACAGTGTACTTCATACTTCGTGCAGAAGGTGTCATATACTGACATCTTCTGCTGGTGAACACTCAGCAGTTCCACTGGAGCTACTGTGGGTTAACTGTCTTCTGTATTTAGTTGTCAGAAGAGCATAACTGTGCAAAATCCTCCGACACAACCTGAAACCGTCTGTGTTCAGAGTTCAGACAACATTTCACTTCCCCTCTCTCCTGCCCTCATCCTGAACTTGTTCCTGCAGCTTGGCCTCTTTTTGTTCTGCTCTTACTTCTGCAGCGAAGGTCCCTCTATTATTGATGACACATCAATATTGGAGCAACAGGACTGTGTTTTCTTCTTCTTCTGTCTAGACTTTGACCGTTACAACGCTAAGTTCCAGTTGGTTGTGACGTGAGCAATCTCAGAATTCAAGTCTTCTGTTCTCACCTCAGGGTATCCTCCCACATCGTGCACGTCGATGCCCAGCAGGTGTCCCAGGCCGTGGGGCATAAAGACAGAGCCCAGGTGGACCTTCAACATGTCCTCCACGCTGCCATTCAGGATGCCGATCTTCACCAGCTCCTCCAGGTGAACCCGGTCAGCCAGGCGGTGCATGTCAGTCCACTTCACACCTTCAACACAAACAGCATGGTTTATAAAGAACAGAAGGTTTTTTTTGTCTTGAACTTAAAATGTAACTAAGACCAGGTTTACATTTCAGTTTACAAAGAAATATTATTTGCGAGATCCCAGCAACTGTAATTAAAATATGTTTAACTGTACTGAAAACCTTGGAAATTTAAACTGTTTAAGGACTCTTCAAGTCAAATGTCATCACCGTGGTTACTACTATGGTTTGTACTTTACAACAACAAAAAAGATGCCTATAAAATGCAACAAAACAACAAGCAGTTAACCCAGTGCTGGTAGAACTTCTTTGAGGGCAGAAGATTAGATTTCACTTTACTTCTTGTTGGTCAGTGAAGTATACTCAATAGTTAAACTGACTAAAAGATGATAACCTGGTTTGATGGCAGCCATGACAGTTTGGGAGGATTTGAGGACGGCCTCATAGATGGCCCTCTGGTCTGGAGTGAACTTGCCGTTGGCTGGGAAAGAGCAGGTGATGTCTGAGGAGTAGCAGTAGTACTCTCCTCCCATGTCGAACAGACTGCGGGGGACAAAACATCAGAATTGATTCAGTCAAATTTATTTCCACAGTGCTTTGGGTTTGTGTCCAAAGCGGAAAGTTAAAAACTACTGAAGGCTACTCACCACATGTCTCCATCCGTAACTGTCTTGTCATTGGGAGCCCCAGCATGGCCGTAGAAGATAATTGAGGAGTTATTGCCCCTGTAGTTAAACAATAACACACTATGTGAAATGAAAAGACATAAACAGTTCAACTATAACTACGACACTACAAGGTGGTAATTGCGTTGAATAAGAATATAAAGCTACCATGAAAACCAATTTGAATTAAATAATATATTTCAATACAGCATCAAAGGAATTCCGGTTTTTCGACGTTTCATCAATTTCATTTTACCTTTAACAGAAACAGTGCCTCTTTGAAGACTTACCGTGATGACCAGGTCCTCAAGCTCTTAATTTTAACAGGAAAATAGCTTGCATCCACTGACCACTAATCCCCATGAAGTGCTCATTACACATGGCCTTTAATATAAAAGGCCAAAGCATGATTAGCAGAAATGTCTCAAAATTCTTCATCCATAATGATGCTGCTAGCTGACAGTAACCTTGCAACAAAGAGGAAGTTGATGTTGTGCTGTTTTAGCAGGCACGGTTTGGTTTGGCCAATAAGACAATCGGGATACTGCAGAGACCAACTTCCTCTGCATCCAACACTCTGCTTTGTGTTCAGATCCTTGATGATACTCGAGTGCCACATAGGCTTAAAGGATGTTCAGCAATATACTGTACAGTGTTTCTAATATTTATGTTCCTTCAGCAAAGCGCTGCCTAACACATGAAAACAGCATTTATTTAAGGGTCTAAAGACTTGAACTGGCAACTTCTTTAACCTCAAAGCTACCTTTTATTGCATTAATGACAACATCCTTATTATACCAGGCGTGTAATTAATCAGTTAAGTAAGTAATTATGTTAAGTAACTAAGTAAGGCTGTAATTGTGCTTCTCCATGCTGCACATAGGCGAGCGTGTATGTGTTTGCATGCCTTTTTCTTTTATACTTGTATATAGCACAGCACATAGTTAACATTTGAGAGGCGTGCGTGTCAGCTCCTCTGCGAGCCTCTGCAACCTACGATGTTTACATATTCAGTGTATCTTCGGAGAAGCATAATTTCAGCATCAGTCAGAAATGAAACTGGTAAACATTCATTGACAAAGCCTTACGTTCCACAGATACAGGTGTACGAGGTGTGACGCATCCCTCCTTTATTGTAGCAGTAGTGCTGGAACAGGCTGCAAAGAAAAAAGAAGCACCCAGTGA
>NTHP01000364.1:611301-625058 GCA_003416845.1 Oplegnathus fasciatus | reverse complement strand
AAAAAGGAAACTAAACCATTTCAGCACAGTAGAGACCACAGGAAACAGTAATTAGCTGAAGGACTTTCACTGCCCTCTTCCTGACTCGGTGCTTTTTACGAATTAATTCAGCACTCATTCTTTAATCATCACACAGTCAAGCACATCAAACACTTTGCAACGGTGTGTAGGATGACAAGTCCACATTTCCTGGTTCTTCTTAAACAGCAAAGGCAAATGAGCATGACTGACAGCTGCTCTGACACAACATTATTAAAAAAAAACACAATAATCTTACTAAAATATACAAACAAACATTTTTTTTTAATATTACCGTTCAAATNACTCTTTTTGTGCTGTGCTGTCAGCCTCTTCAGCTTGACTTTAAAAGCTACAAGCAGCCAATTATGGGTTTGTTATGTTTCCTTGTTGAAATTTGTGTTATTGGTGAGTCAGAAATTATCACTCTTGTTTCACTGTGACACAATTTCCAACATGACGAAAACTAAGTTCTCTATTGTATCGAGACTATCTCTCCACCTAGTTACATATTCCGTATGTACAGGGACTGACCCCACTGGGGCAGTTGACGTGGATACTTCTTTAAGACACACCACTACGTGGCCCATGCGCTGGTTTATAAGGCGTGAGAGCAGATTAGGTTGAGAAGGAAGATCAGCGAAATATCCACTTACAGAGAGCTGGTCTTCTGGCCCCTCTCGGGATAGCTGGTTTGCCTTTCTTCATCTGTACTAAACAAACTGAGAGGGGTCCTGTGTGGCGTATTGCACGATCAGCTCTGCTAACGCACCTAGGTATAGCCTACTACTGAAGCTGACCTGGTCGGCGGGTGTGGTGTGGTGTCCCTCTCTGCCTGACAGTATGGGAGCGCCCCGAGGTGCGTTGCTGGGATTGTCCGGCTTATACATCCGTGCATCCTCCCCCGGCTACAGCAAACACACAAACACAATCCCCACTATCGAAACTGACCGAGTCCAGCAGTGCGGGATGTGGCATGCAAGGGTGCCTCCCCACCCTCCACTATTATAATAAATTCAAGGGGGGGTGAGCGATTTGTATCAGAGTATGGGCCCCAGGCAACAATTAGTAAGCCTCCTGCTCCACAGCCCCCTGCCATAGATTCATTTGGGGGTCAGGTAGTTGATAGGGACTGCCCCTCTTCCTCTGAGTCAGAGAGTGAGATTGATGTTCTCAACCTGGAGGCCTTGTAGGAAGATGATGTGGTCCCTCTAGGGCAACAGGAGACTGTCATGGAAGAGTGTAAGCAGCAGTCACCTCTCCTTCAAGACATTGTAAATATGGCGGCTGCAGCTTTGAATATTGAACTGCCGTCTGATTAGGGGCCCGTCCCCTCCTGCTTTGATGATGAAGCTGGGGGTCGGCCCATGCGCTTCCCGATGCCTCTTCTTTCCGTCTTTGAGGAGGTGGTTCGGAAGCAGTTTCAGACGCCATGAGGGGCTGGTCGTTGGTCCGGGCTCTATAAGCGCTTGGCGTTAGTTCACAATCGGGAGAGGATAGGCTGTGGGTCGTTACCTCCTGTGGACCATACGTTGGCAGCCTTGGTGTCTCCATCTAAGTCAGTCCTTGGGAAGAGCAGCTGCCCCAGCAAGAACTGCAAAATGATGGATGCCTTGTTGACCAAGATGCATGGCGCTATGGTGGTCCAGACCTAGCTGGCTAACACAGGAGCCATATTGGGCCTTTACCAATGCAATCTGACTCAGCAGCTGAAGGAGGAGTATGGTGCAGACCTGCTAGTGGAGTTGCAACAGGTCTCCTCACTTCTCCCTAAACTAATGAGAGAACAGGCAGAGGCAGCTGGCAAGGCCATGTCAGGATTCTGGGGAGTTAGGCGCCACCTGTGGCCTTTCACAGTCCATGCTGCAGCCAGAGGATAGGGCGTGTCTACTGAGGCTGCCGGTAGAGGCGTCTGCTATGTTCGGGACGGATGCTACTTAGATGCTTCAGCAGGCACAGGAAGCTTGCTGCTGTGCTCGCAAGGTGTCAGGCACTTTAAGGCGGAGCCAGGAATGGCGCCAGCCTCAGCCACATCAGCCGAAGAAACCACAGCCTACCTGGAGTCAGGGGGATCTGAGGGGCCGGCTAGATGCATCATGGTGGGGCAGGTCTAAACGGGGTAGACAAGGCAGTGATGGCCAGGGGTCTCCCAAGCCTTTCCCTGCCTCCAGGGGGTTCGGACATCATGGGAAGCCCTGGGGGCAGACTCCTGGGTTGTTTATCAATCACCCAGGGGTATTGGTTACAGTTTATGAGCGACCCTCCTGTGACAAGGTTGGCCACATTCTCGAGCATTGCAGACCCTCAGCACAGAGAGGCTCTGCGCTCAGAGATCTCCACCCTCCTGGTAAAGACGGCCATCAGGCAGGTGGGGCAGGAAAATCGGCAGGAGGGGTTCTATTCCGGATATTTCCTTGTTCTGAAGCGGGACGGAACCCTCAGGCCAGTCTTGGACCTCAGGGGACTAAACAGGTTCCTCAGGCCGCTCAAGTCCAAGATGCTAACTGTGCCAAGGGTGAAGCAGGCTATCCTCATAGGCGATTGGTTTGCAACGGTCGACCTCGAGGACACCTATTTTTAAATACGGTCTTGGGGCCTCTACGGCAGCAGGGTCTCACAATCCTGAACTACTGGCTGATATGCGGGCCAGGGCCGGGTTGGTAACGTTGACACAGGAGAGGCAAGAATCTCTCAAAATCTGCCTCTCTCACTTTCGGCTGGGAACGAAGGTTACCTGGAGGGTTTGTCTACGCCTCCTGGGCCTTATGGCAACATCAGTGCAAGTGGTGCCATTGGCTCTTCTGCACTTGAGTCCGGTACAGAGGTGTCTCCTGCACCTGGGGCTATGCCCACGGAGACACGTGCAGGCCACAGTGCTGGTCACCAGGAGGCTGTGTGTGGCCCTCAGGTGGTGGAAGACCCCAGCCAACATTTTGAAGGGAAGTATGCATGGTCCAGTGCTGCGTCGCCAGGTGGTCTCTGCGGATGCCTCCCCGATGGGATGGGGCACAATTCACGATGGCAAGGGCATCAGTGGGGGCTGGAGCGGCTCCGGGAAGGGCCAGTATATCAATGCACTGGAGCTGAGGGCCATTCATCTGGCCCTTCTACACTTTGCACCGAGTCTGCAGGGCCGTCACGTGCTTGTGAGAACAGACAGCACGGTGGCAGCGGCATATGTCAACAGGCAAGGGGGTTTGAGGTCCCCACGCCTTTGCAGGATGGCACACAGGCTGTGAACATGGGCAGGCATTCGATTTTTGTCACTCAGAGCCATGCAGGTGCCTGGGCAGGTGAACCAGGAGGCAGACCTGCTCTCCGGGGGAGGCCCGGGCCAAGGGTCTCCGTACATATGGAATATGTAACGAGGAGGAGAGATAGTCTCGATACGATAGGGAACGTTAGGTTACACTGTAACCTTGGTTCTCTGAGTGAAGAAACTATCTCTCCAGGGCAAGGCCGCTCGGGAACCGTTCCAATCAATGTTGATCAGTCAGTCCATGCACACCTGTGTGTCGTAAAAAAGTATCCAATGGGGTCAGTCCCCGTACATATGGAATATATAAGTAGGTGGAGAGATAGTCTCTTCGCTTGGTTACACTGTAACCAAATGTTCTGAATCTAGATTGATCTTCCTTTTGATTATAATCCTGCTCCTGTAATAATCTACATGCCTAGTTATTCATTCCATATTTCATAGACTTTTTACTTTGTTTTGTTCTATACATAAGCATATAGTAAAGGGCCATGTACACCTGACAGTGCCAGGTCTACCAGTGTCATCACGTGGGCTGTGAAGCATGTGACATAATGTAGCAAACCCACAATAAGCAAGAACCTCAGAGCGCTTACTTCACTGTACATATAATAAGAATTGCACAGTTACTGGAGCGTGGAAATGCACTGAGGCAAGACATTTCTGTTAGTTCTGACTTTGTGACTGTATCAGCATAATGTCTATCCAAAATAAAGTGAGCATAGTTGGTCTCCATATGCCACAAAGTTTATTATCATGAGACTATTAGAAAGTCAAATAAAAATAAGAACTCCTTCAATCCTCGCATATACTGTAGATATAACCATAGATATAAAAGAGTAGACAGACCTTCTGTTTCTATGTCTGGTCACCAAACATGCACCACTTACCTCTCCATTTCATATTCTTTCTGTCCAGGCTTCACATGCTTCATGACCTACAGAGAACAAGTGTGATTATATGTCATCAGCAAGCTTAAAAACTGCGGGACGAAACTGTTACTTACTGTTCTTACCGTCAATGTTCACCCCATGCACAAAGAATTGTACTCTCATAATCGTTTTGTGTGTGTACCCAACGGCGTAGTGGCTCAAAAATGCTCAACCCTCTGTGCATGTCACACCTTAAGTTCCTCTCCGATGTGACATGTATTACTTTATGAGCTTTTCTTGTAAGTTTACTTTTTTTCCTCCTTTGTTTGTGTGATGCTTTTGGGCGTCCCCACTTTTAACAAAACAACACAATGAATTGTGGATTATTCCCTCTAGCATAGTCTGCAGGATTTACGCAAAATAGGCATAAAGAGTTCAAAAGTCAGTGCCCTCAAGCACTTGCTGATTTGGGAGAGCATTTTCTGTTTTTACTGCACACCTACAGGGAAGGTTGTACCTGAAAATCTACCACAAGGGTAAAGGCATACCTCTGAAAAAAGTTAAGTCTAATGATCACACTCGTAACAGGAGGAAAACAATATTGAACGCTCATGGTAAGTGATTTCAGAGGACAGATAACATTGAGAGGTTAACTGCTCCTCAACCCCTGAAGAGGTTATTCATGGTGATAAAGTCAAGTCCTGTGCTGAAGTAAAATATTGCTTTAATGTTACAGCTTATTGGTCAAAGGCTATCTCTGTAACTGCTGGCCTCCGAGCTACGGGATGAAGTTAAAATCGATAGCATTTAAACAGTTTACAGCCTTAGAGGATCCTGACATCTTAAAACCTTTGGGTGAGTTTAAAACTCAATAAGCTGCTTGATACTTCGATACTTTGGGTGTTTAATTTCATGGTCTGACCGTTTCTTTTCCTTCTATTCCTTTCTTTTATGGTTTGAAATTTAACTAATTTGTCGTCTGGCCGAGGAGGATCTTACCATTTTATGGGCTTCACTGGAAATCCTGTTGGTGTAGCGCAGGACCTCCAACTCCATATCAGTCTTAATCAGACGGCTGCAGACAGACAGAAACAAGACGTGAGACACCATCTCTCTCATTCTGATCATTACACTGCCAGTTTATCGCTGCACAGTACGATGAATGCAAAGCCTGACAGTAATTCGTACAACTCTCACATTGAGCTGAAGGAATACACTATCTGTATTGTGATGGCTAAAATAGAGACATTTTTGAAATTCATCTTTCTCATATACACTGCTAATGCAGTAACTGATAGAGTACAGAACAAATGTCTGGCAGATGGTCCTCCATCATTCCCAGGAACACTGTATATAAATGAGACCTGCCTTTATTTGAAATTCCAGCGTGAGACTTTCTCATCATCTACTGTTACAGAGCTGCTGAAAATGTTTCACAGTAAAATGTAATACAGTCTTTGATTTAAATCTAAGCTTGAAGACCATATTAGGACTGAAGATTTTTGCCTGCTGGTCTTAACATTTCTCATTCATTTGTGTTAGGAGAGCAGTAGCTGCACCTTTGATGGCTCGATACTGGAGAGTATTAAGGATTTCTACAATAATAGAAACAAATAAATAACACAAGGCAGTGGTAACCAATAGTAACACTAATGAAAGTTAAAAAAAAATAGCCCCTTAGAAGAGAGCCATGCAAGTTCTGCAGAGAAAAGGGGGCAGGGGGGTTCAATCAAGTCTTTCTCCCCAGGAGGTGTGCCTGAAAAGCATTCCTCCTTATTTCAGAAAATGTCAATTCATCTGGAGGGTGCAAACTCTAATGCCAAGGACAACCAGGCGAGCACGCAGTCCATTACATCCGTGTGGACTGGTTTCTGATTCTAGGGGGGAAAAAAACAAGCCAGAGAAAAGCTCCTGTTTCTGATTGCAGACACACAATTACCTGACTGGGCAGCTGTAATTGCCACAATGTGAGTTAAAAGAAGCAGAATCTGACTGTAGAAACTTTTCGATAATTAAGGGAACGACTACAGTACAATATTTATTCTCATCTTAAGTGGGCTTTGAATAATGTTAGAAGGCATATTTTAATTACTTACCATTCCACAATGACGGGGTGTAAAAGAGTGTTGTTCACTTGGAAGCTGACAAAAAAAAACAAGAAACAGCAAAATTATAAATATAAATGAAGCTCAAGTGAAATATCTCTTCCCTCACGTTCTGCCTTTATTCCTCTATGGGTGAATGTCTGCTGTTTCCTGCTTTTCATGCTGTCAAAATCCTGACATTCTGATGTCACCATACTGGACCAATGATCTTCCTGCCCGGGTTCCCTGAGCTGATCAGTCCCTGGTTAATGTTTTTCATTCACTTCTCTATCACTGCAACTCTGTCATTCAGACCTACTGTTGTGCAACCCAGCTCATACCCATCACCACCATGACCCCCAGGCTGTCCAAGGAGATTCAGCTGAGAGCTTCCATCAACCACCTGCAGACTTTACTCCAACACCACCAGTATCTCGACTCAGGGAGGATCCTGTCCTATTTTCTATCTTCATATGCGCCTACGCTTCATGAACATGCTTCACATCGATGGAGTCTAATCGCCATGTTGCTAACCTCAATAAATATTATGATATACCAATTGAACTCTCCTAATTGAAATGCAATGTGATGCAAATGGATACATCAACTTGAAATAAATATAAGAGACTTCAAAGCAGTTAGGGTCAGAGTGTAGAATCTATATATTAAAAAAAGACCAGTACTACCAATAAAAGTAACATTGGCATTAATTGATAACTAACAAGCAAAAGCAAGAATGTTTGCTTAATTCAATTATATTCAGAATTAGATTGATCAGCAACAATAGGTATGCATGAGAGTCTGTTGTATCCTCAGTTATAAAAGAAAAAAAACAATAATCTCCCCAAACAAGTATAATTATGTTAATGCAAAGTGATGCCAATGAAACATACCGACTAATTCCTTCAAAGGAGGCTTCACGGCAGATGCTCCCACTATCTGTATTCTGACCTCGCTGCATGGGAAAAAAATGAACAAAACAAAGTGAAACGACATCACCACCAAGTGCTTTCAAATGTCAACACCTCAAAATGGTTCATATCCAGGCTGATGATCTATTCTATAAAAATACTTTTGACAGCTGTAGAATTAGTAAAATGAGTTTACATTTATTCTCACACTGCAGAATAAATTAAACTATATATCACTAGTTGTAATCAGGTAGGAATGAGTGATGCACTGTTCTAACTACACTCTACAAGACAGAGAAGCCAAAAGCATACCAGTGTTAGGAGGACTGCTGGGCTGAGGTTGGACAGAACATCAACAATCTGCAAGGAAGCAGACAGGGAGTAATTAGAGACATGCAGCAGAGCAGCAGATACAACAAGCACCAGTTTTCTTCTGCTCTCAGGCTGCAGAATAAAGGTCACTCTGGCAGACGCCGTTGTGGCTACGTGGCCTCTCTGGTACTCAGCAGCACGCTGAATGACAAACCTCAAGCGACTTCATTACTCCTCTGCCAACAGCCTAAATGTCAGATAACAGATCCCTGACTCAGTGTTTGCGGACACTGTGCTGATATTTGGGCATCGTTATTATTAATGCCACTAAAAATGACTTCCTAAAACATTAATTGTATTTTCTCTGCAAAGCAGAAAAAGCCCTCCCTAACATAACATACACATATACAGTACATACATAACAATCCTCCCTAGATCGAAATTGCAGCTTCATTTTGAGACATTGGAATAATTGCTATTATGCTTAAAAGTTTTAAATGTTGTTTTGAGGATATCGCTCTCAGTTAAACAGTGATTCAATAAGTAAACGATTAGCTGCAACAATAACTTCAACCTGTAAAAAAAAAACACCATTTGATCACTTACAAATCAGACGTTTGAGTTTTAAATGTATTTTATGCATGGGTAAGATTTGTTCATGTCTGCAGTAGTTGTAAACCGCTGGAGTAAAACACACTTGTCAGTCAAGTGAAGCCAGATAAAACAACTTTGAAGTTTGCAGAGCAAAGAGGATTTTTCTGAAATATAACAAAAACTTGGGAAATCAATGGTAACAAAAACACTCCTGGGTTTTTTTTTAATCAAAGAGCTTACTTGCAGCCATACAAGATAGGTCTGAGAAGGCAAATGTGACTCGTGCACATACTTTTCATAGCTGTCTTAAAAATTTGTCACTGATAAACTATTTGATTTTTTCTCTACAAACCACTGCATTCAACAATTTAAAGGTGAACTATTTGCATGTTAAGCAGGGCGGTGCTGATAAAAGTGTGTGTGCAACAACACCTCCAATGTCTGAGTGTGAATATTCATGACCTGGTTCTGATAAAAAAAGAAATATTGTTCTCTTTTAGGTTCCTTCTGTAGGCAGCACTGCCAACTGAATGCTGAACACCAGTAACTGATTTCTTTGTCTGACTGGATGACAGTATTAGTTAAACAAACACAGAGGCAATTATCATATGGTTGAATGTTTTCTAATAATATACTGCAGTGTGGAGCTGCTGTTGCTTCATGGAAGAACTGGCTGTTGATTGAAGTGATAATTTGAATCTTAACCTGTGACTCATTAGGAAATCTAACACTTCAGGCAGGTGCGGAAATGTGAAAGTACCTGAAATATCATCAGCAGGATGAGTCATCACAGTGTACAGCTAGAAATGAATGTAAAAATGGATGTGATCATTTCAAATGCAAACTTCTAAGGGATTTCTTGGCCAGTGGAAGCTGTTATATTATAGTCTGATTGTATTATTTTGATTTGTCAACATGCACACCTTCAAAATAGCACCGGAGCTGTCAACCCTCCATTATAGCTCCCCCGGGAATCTGCTGTCAACACCGATATACATGACTCGCAATTACAGGAACTGGAATGATTTTTTTTATACAAGGCTGTTAAAATGAAGATATTGGAGCTGCAGGTTACAAATTTTAAATAAAATAAATAAAATAAAAGTCCTCAGAGAATTTCTGGTGGTAGGCCTCTGCCAGAAGTATGCACACAGATTAATTGGTCTATCAAATGAATTATCAGCATGATGCTCCACCTGCTTTGTGTGAGCCCAACTCCTGTCCACATTCTCTCAGACGATAGCCATCGATGTCATGGACTCCCCCCAGAGCTTTGCACCAAACATCCAATCACATGCAAACACACACAGGCCTCAAAGAGTATCTTAAAAAATGTTCCATGCATGTTCATTTCTATTTTAATGGCTTTGAATAACACACTAGGACAAATATGTTTGGCAGAAAAGGCTTCATAATTTAATTTTACCTGACATGTTTAGTTGAGCAGATGTAAATGCTTCATACTAAAAATGCATTGACACCCTCGACTGTAGGGGGTCCGAGCACTACTATCTGACACCACCGGTATCTTTACCTCTTTGCCAGGAGGTTCAAATAAAAGAATGATGACTTTCACCTTTAAAACAGTCTGTGGAGGCACTAATGTAACTTCATGGCTCAGTGACTGAACATCAAGGTTCAGTTACTGCACAGAAAAAAGGTCACTCACACTCACACACACACTCTCACACACACTCACTCACACACACACTCACACACTCACACACACACACACTCTCACACACACACACACAGGCTGCAAAGACCAGTCCAGCACCAACACAGTCACACTTACATCACAGGTGTATTGCACCTCATCAACAGCATACTTCTCCTTGAAGTGCTCTTTAGGAAAGATCCTGTCAACAGATGCAGAACACACAGCTGGTAAAGAAAAGTACAGTCAGCAAACAGAAAGATCATCTCTAAAGACATAACAGAGGGGTTAGACACTAGTAAGTATTCAGGACAAAGATCAGAGGGAGAAAGCAAAACTAATGAAGACCCCAGCACATTCAAGTGCTGACCAAGTAACTCCTGAGTGAAAAGGATTTTTTTTATACATGTCAGATGACAGAAGATGCTTTGGGGTTTGTGGATTAGGGAAGAGCAAACATGTGACATGGTCAACAGTCTGCAGGTTATTTCCTGATCATTTTGTTCAGTGGCTTCACTGATTATCTTACACACACACACACACACACACACAGGAGTCTGTAACACTATATGCACCATTTCTTTTAATCCACAAACTGTCCTCATGAAATTAGCCAAGCGCAGCAAACAGCTTGTTGTCAGGTTTTCAAACAAAGCAGCCAAATGTGTGAAATTGTCCTGTCCATCTGCAAGTTCATGTCATTTTGAAGTTGTATTCTTGACCGTTTGCAAGAGGATTAATAATTTCCAAAACAAGCAATAAATACAAAACTAATAAATACAACTCATTTGAGAAAGTTACTTTTCTTACACACGTGTAGCGTGTGGACTGGAAATACTGCAGCAGGCTTTGGTATCAGTACAGTCAAACATGTCTGAGGTGGTGATGACAAAGATATGAAGTCTTCTTGGTGGCATTTACAATAAATACACTAAATACAAATGTTCATGTTTATATTGGATGTAAAGGATCTAACTGTGTATCACATGACTTTATCAACCCTTCCCTCAAGTTACAGCTCGCAGCTATGGACCAGCTGGGGATGATTGTTGGCCATGTACACAGCTCTTTGAAGATTAGTGTGACTCACTCTCCCATCCAAGTAGCGTAGCTTTCAGGCAGTTTGGGAACAAAAAGGATGGATTTCCCAGAGTCCACATCAATGGCTCCAGAACAGTCAGGCTCGGTTACTCCAAAAGCCCAGTGGAAGAAAGACTCCTGCACAATTCACAGAATCAGCCAGAGCATTAGTGAGGGAGATTATACTGTAATAGTCAGCTAGAAGAAAGCAGGAAGTTAGCCAATGTTGGTCAGATTATTACATGAAAAAATAAGATGTCGTTGTTGATTAGGCCGGTTCACAGAGGTGAATACAGAACTCAACAACAAGACAAAACTTTAAATGTGCCCATTGATTTTTGTTACAAGTCACAAGCTTAGGTGGGTGTGTCAGGAAAACGGAGATCATAGACATGAGTGATTTCTGCGCAGAGTGGCTGACCTACATGCAGTATTTTTGACAGAATGAGGAGATTAACAGTGCCAGAGAAGCTCAGAACTGGACTTGACTTTAGGAGAACCCGGGTCAGGTTTTTGTGGGACCACGACAGAATGTCCTCTGGGAGCTTTTGGGATCAGGCACAACCAACTGAGAGGAGTCTGACAGAGGACATGCTGAAGGGACCTAAACTCACTGCTGGCTTGGGGATCATGGATGGATGGATGGATGGATAAATAAATGCAAGTCCTTGCCCCCACCTTGTCCTAATCTTTGCACCAATCCCAGAGTCAATTAAAGACTACTTACCTGCCTGAAAAGCAGGTCTGTGTCCGTGCAGTACCTCTGCTTCTGCTCTCCTCCCTGCAGCACCACCACTGACTTCAGCACCACTCCATCTTTGGCTTTCAGCCCTTCACACAGTCGACGACGGTTCTCTGCAAACAGGGCAGCAGACACCCTCAGGGTGTCATTACCCAGCCAGTAGACAGGTCTGAAAGGGAGACAGAAGATAGGGTAGCCCTCAACTTAAAGATTCTGGGTCTAGATTAGGATTTGCTTGTCATAAGATGCACAAGCCCAAAATAACATAATGTTGTCCACACTGTCCCTACCAACTGTTCTCTGGTTTCAGCTCTCTCTACAGACAGACATCCTTTTAACTGATAGGTCTTGGTTATAAATCTTGGTCTCTGGCCCGTGGCTTTACTGATAAGAGAACAAACACGACATATCTGATTCAGCCTACACTGTACCAAAGGTTCATCCATAATCTCGTAGTATTTTATGGCTCCAGGACATTGTTTCATTTTAAATGGCCCTTAAGCCAAAAATGTTGCAAACTAAATGCATTTACTGTAGAAATTAATGGGTTTCTCAAAGCAGTTGCAGGGATTCGGTTTTAAAACTTAAAAAATTAGAAGTAAGCTAAATCTATGAGAAAATAAACTTTTTACTGAACGCAGCTGTAAGTGTGCAAGCTCCAGTTTTTAGTTTAAGAACGTGAAAGTCAGAGTTTAACTCCTTAAGATTTAAAGTAGCCTGTTATGGGAATGTGTTCTTTATTCATTTGTATAGTTATTAATATATGTAACGTGTGTGTAAAAGTATCAATAGTGTAGAAAGTTCAATATATCCTTACGAAAGTGAACTTAGAAACATTTTGGTATTAGTTACACAGGTTGACAGAGACAGTGTAACTTAGTAACAGTACATCTGCCTGGCAACAGCTTCATTATCAGACGAGCTCGCGAGCTCAGCGGACTAACGTGTTTATGTTGCGGTGGACTGAAAGTAGAAACGAACACGACTCTATTCATCATCTGACCTAAAATAAATACAGATTCTACTGAGTCAAAGCGCTGTCAGGAGAGAAAANGTCATTACCCAGCCAGTAGACAGGTCTGAAAGGGAGACAGAAGATAGGGTAGCCCTCAACTTAAAGATTCTGGGTCTAGATTAGGATTTGCTTGTCATAAGATGCACAAGCCCAAAATAACATAATGTTGTCCACACTGTCCCTACCAACTGTTCTCTGATTGCTTATTCACAAAAATATTTAGCAACTGCAGTGGGAAGAACTTAATTTAATGTCCTCTGACTCCTCTGAGCTGGAGATGTTGTGGTTTCAGCTCTCTCTCTCTCTCTCTCTCTCTCTCTCTCTCTCTTTCTCACACACACACACACACACACACACCAATGAGAGGGGACCCATCATGTCTTTAGTTCTATCTGGAGGTAATCCTCAGGATTTGGTCAGCACATTTCAGCTTGAAGAGGTGGTTCAACCACCGCCCAGCCTGCCTTCACAAAGAGTTAAGACACAGATACAGACAGATAGACATTTTAACTGATAGATCATGGTTATAAATCTTGGTCTCTGGCCCGTGGCTTTACTGATAAGATAACAAACACGACATATCTGATTCAGCCTGCACTGTACCAAAGGTTCATCCATATCCTCATAGTATTTTATGGCTCCAGGATTTCTGTACAATTCCCTGAGTTTCGTGTGTATCTGCGAGGACAGATCAGTGAGGCGGTAAATTATGTTACTGAAGGAGGTAGACACAATCATGTACTACACGGCAATCCAAATATATGACTGAAAAAAAACACCTTGTGAAATGTATTATGTGCACTTTTTTTAAAGATTGGGTCACTGATTAAACTATGTTAACTTCTGAGGGGTAACTTTCTGGTGTTGTGCTGGATTACATAATGTCACGTATCTGATGTTTGTTCCAGTCTCTGGCAGTGATTACCTTGTATCTGCTGATAACTTTATGATTACCATGGCAGATACTTGTACGGTTTTATGTAATAATCACAAGAAGTGTGCCTGGATTGTGTCGCGATGACATGAAAATAAAGCTTGTTAGGATCCCCCAAAGATACCAAGAGAAATCGGAGGTGTCAAAAATGATTAAAGGGATAAGAAAGAAATTATTTTCTCCATTTTATCATGTGAAATATTGGATACTCTCCCCTCTTCAAATAAAACAATAGGCACCTCGGTGATGAGGGTCCACAAGTAGACATTGTTTCATTTTAAA
>NTHP01000364.1:586267-600619 GCA_003416845.1 Oplegnathus fasciatus | reverse complement strand
CATCCTGGAAGAATCAGGATGGAAATGTTTCATCATAGGATAAAGGTGATCACTCAGAACAACTTTGTGTTGATTTGCAGTGACCCTTCCCTCTAAGGGGACAAGTGGACCCAAACCATGCCAGCAAAATGCCCTCCACAGCATAACAGAGCCATCGGATCCCCTCACTGTCGGGGTTAAGCGTTCAGGTTTTTCGTTGGTCACCCGTCTGTATTTGAAAAGTTGAGATTTCTACTTTTCATCCTCAGAACGACACGTACTGCATATGTCATATAATACCACTGTGTTACAAACCCTCTAAACTAGTATCAGTGTTAACCATAGCATGGAGAAAGGTATAAGAAAGCAGCTGACTGAGCTGACTGTAACTGTAACTGTGAGTAACTTCAGTATGTTATTCAAGAATTTAAAAAATGAGGAAGTTACATCTATTTACATTAATTATTGTTCTTGTTACTGATCTTTTACAGTTCCTATCCACTAGTTACTGTTAATAAATCAGTAAGTTGAAACATATCACACCTGAATACAGCATATTATTTATGAGCACTGTCAAAATGGCAGAGAGACAATATGGGAACAGAAAAGGTAGTCCTCTGGGAAAATTGCATAGTTCCAGGGAGAAGCTTTTAGTTCAAGAGCAGAATTATCTGAGCTGAATGTAAAATAGTGGAAACTGAAAGCATAATGCATTATGAGACATTTGTTGCTGCTTGAGAAGGGAATGAATGCAGCAGGATAATGCTCATATTCTTTATATCCTCTGCATGTAGCTAAATTCACACCAGAGGCTAAATTCCAGCCTTGACCTTCACATATGTAAACACTGTATCAGACCAAAATAATTGGCTCAAACAGCAAAACAATTTCCCTGCAGGTTGCAGAAATTGACATACATTATACCATTCTGTAACTGACTCAAGGAAGGCAATGACTGTAATTGCACTCAGTAGCACCCAGATGCCAATGGGGGCAAGTGAGGAGAATACAATAACAACCAGGACATGTGTGTGTGCATGCTTAGTGAAGTGTGCTTAAAGCAAAGCTTAAAGCACAAGTAAAGTAATAAAACCTCTTTTTGTTACTGTTTAGTTTTACAAATGTACTTTAAAAAACAAGAGGAATAAAAGTATGGCAGATGGTGGGGAAAAGGGATCAGGTTAGTGTAGGCAGAGCCAAATCCAGATCAAAGGCTGCTCTCTCGGCAGGTTAAGCAACAGTCACATCCATAACCCAGGACAGCTGTTTATGATTGAAGAGGATTAGGGACAGCACACAAATTTCATCAGGATTTATCCTCGTCAAATTCTAAAACTGGATTGCTCTAAAGCCTCTCACTTTAGCTGCTAAATAATTTCAATTATTATGCAACTTCTTGCCAGTGGAGGTCATGTGTGCCAGTGTCCCAGGCGTTTGGCAGATCAGTCATTATTACCCTCAGATGTCCTTCAGGTTTAACAGTGCAGGAGTAGAAAGAATGGAAACCATCTGTTTTCGTTTCAAAATGACACAAATGCTTCTCTTAGACATACAGTCAATCAAAATCAACATACAAGGACTTAAGGGGGAGCTGTAGAAAAACTGTGACCCTGAGGCTATTGTGAACTACAGTGTAAAGACCTTTTCATTGTCCACAGCTGTCTGAGTTTTCTGTGAGAGACATTTCATTAGGCTGAGAGAGACAACGAGAGGAGAGAGATCTACATTTGTTTAACGCAGTTTTTATCATCTGATAACATCATGGCACGCTGAATAATGGTGGATAATTTCACCCAAAATGAAGATTTATACTCGTCTGCAAGCGTTAATCAAGTCAAAATTAGACATTAAAGAAAAAACATAAAATAGACCAAAAATTGTTCCAAATTAAATGACACACACTTCGTGGAGTGGCATTTCGAGAACACAAGGCAAAATAGCAAACTAAAAATATAAAATGAGAAAATTGCAATTTAAAAAATCAATCAAAACATTGAAATGAAGGATTCTTTTTTCATTTTCCTCTCCCTTTTCCACTCCTTTTCATATGCAATATTCATTTTTGTTCTGCCAGTTCCATGCAAATGCAGAGATGGGGCCATGCATGCCATTGATAAAAGCAGGCACAAAGCGTACAGAGTGTTTCCTTCCACTCCTGCTTTACTGTTACTACTTTTCAGCTAATACATTGGAGCTGTTTTCTGATTGGCTTTCCTTTGCCGTGCAGTGAAGTCATTTCTGCCCTTGCATGTTTAAAACTGAACTCGATGTACAATTAACAGGATTTACAAATCTTAATTTACATCAACTTTAATAGAATAACCTGTGAGCTTTCAGTAGCTGATTAAACACTTCAGTGTATACCATATACCTGCAGCTGTTATACAATAACGCCATCTGTCAGGGTGCCATTGTTCTTGTAATACCATAACGCCATCGCTTGGGCCACTTGTTCGCTGTAGTTAATTCATATTACTGACTTGTAAGTCATATATACATATTTATATATACAGTATATACATGCTAAGAGCTATAAAATCAACTGCAGCTCCTGTGTTGGTTTCATCAGGCTGTTCTGTCTGAAAGAGCGACATGGGCGAACAGCGCCATGAGTCCTTGAGCAGCACATGAGCAAACACATACACACACAGTAAGCCTTTCTCTTCGGTTGTCTCTGTCTCTCTCCTACTTTCACTTTCTCTCCTTGTGAATTTTAAAATTAAGAAACTGGAGGCCACCCAGGACTTTAATCTGCACTTCTCCTCGCTCTACATACTACATACGCAAATGTGTAAGCAGTCTGAAGGCCAGTAAAGTGTTCATGGTCCAAAACAAGGTGAGAGAATATGACATTAAAAGACGCAGTGTTTGTTAATCTAACGTCCTAGTTGGTTTGGTTGAGAAGAATGAACAGCTGTGAGAGTGTATGAGATCAGATCAGTTTTTGACGTGGTACACTGCAGAGAAAATTAGACTAATTTAGATGGATTAAATCTACGTAGTGAACACAGTGTCAGAACTGAAATGGAAACTGAAAAACCAAAGAGGGAAACTGTCCTTGCTGCTTTGTTCATCATATGTAATATGCAGACAAAGTAGGTGAGAGATGGCTTGGTGGGGAAATACTACAAATGACTTGTGTTTTTGTTTTTCGATTTGGAATATACTGTTAAAGTATTATAGTCTATTAATCTGTCACTCTAGTCTGTAAATGTGCTGTGCTTTTATTTCTGTACTATTTTAAACATCAGCATCAGGGAAAGAGCCCCAAATATAAAATGTGTTGCATGTGTAGTTTCTTATATCACAGCGGATAGTCCTGGGTCATAAATACTCATTAGGTGAAGATAGTGAGAGTTGGGGAAGACTGGCAGATTAATGAGAATAAAGGAGCCTGTGTGTGTGCCATTGTAATGAGTTGATAATATGCCTAACCCTGCAGAACAAGCTCAACTGATAGAAACTGTGGAACATAAATGTTATTTACGCTTTGGAGGGGAATGGAGGGTAGAAGTTAATTGCGGATATATCGGGCTTTATATTCACAGAGTGATGCCCCCTGTCCTCAGCGGTGTGCTGTGACAACTGGTTATTCATTTAGCTGTGACACCCCATCACCACAAAATAATTGCCTCTCTTGCCAGAGATAATATGAATATAAAATATTAATATAATTTAGCCAGATAATGCATGCAAAAGGTTTTTTTTTTTATCATGATGAAGTGTCCAAAAAGAAAGATATTTTCAGTTGTGCAACCTGCAGCTAAGCCTAGAGTTATGGCGTTATAGATGGTAAATGTGCTTAATAACACAGTTTGCGTCAGACATGTTACTTTGTGCACGTAACAATAGGCATTGTTCTAGCAGTATTTCATTATTGGTGGGTGAGTACTGCTTATTAGGATGGAATCATGTCGTTTGGGTTGGTAAATGATCTTAATTTATTGTGTTTAATGTGACATTCTTATCCAGAATGACTGCAGCGGGAGAAAAACTTCAGTTTATATCTACAGCAGCCAGACCTGAGAACGTAGCCTACACACAAAAAAACATCAGTGAAGTGCTGCTCATGAATGCATATTGCATCATGCATCTACTTTATGTGGATCAAAAGTATTGGTGGTTTAATGTAACCAAAGATGAAAACAGCTGAGAACTAAAGGAGGTGTGCATGATCCTCAAAAAGGTCTTGAATATAAAAAAAAAACCTTGAGACCTGCTCTAAGCTAACAGACGAAAAAGAAAGCAAACTAAGAAAGTCTACCTCAACTTTTCATTCTTTGAACTTAATCATGTTGGATATAGTGTAATTCCATGTTTGAATATGTGGTATCTTTTTTCAATAGACTTTCTGCCTTCAAAGTTCTTAAAAATCCCAAGTGGTCTTCCTTTAGTGACAGGGACGATCTGGGGGACCAGTGGTAAAGATAATGACTGTGTTGCTGAAACATTTTTGAACACCATGAAATAGAGAAGAAATCTCCTGTCATTTTTTTTTTTGTTCCTCATTTGAGATTAGGACGCACGTTTGTAATCAGATGTAGAGATTTATAATTTGAAAAAAAAAAAAGCCTGATCTCTTAAATCCTTCTCCCAAAAGCTTCAAAGTCAGTGTGTATACAAGTGTACAGTATATACCCTATGGAAAGACCTTATGTAACAGTTTAAAAAGGGAATTATGAAACAGCTAAATGCAATTTGAGGGCGTCTCAAAGTGAAAAAGAAAGTATCTTATCAGTGGGGTGAAGTCGGAGGAATATACTGTAGTTAATATGAAATGAATGTGTGGGTGGAAACCCTTCAGCAATGCGGCTGAGGACATTATCTACTTCATTAATCCTCACAGACCAGCGCACAACACCATGTACTGCATGATTAACACTGCACTTACCCAATACTTACCTACATTACAAGCAAACAGTAACAGGGTATAGCCTTACAACTGTCATTAATATTCATTCATACATTGCAAATGTCATTTCACTTTTCCTGAGGAATTACAGTGGATTTTTTTTAGGTTTGCAGCAGTCAAAGAGAGTTGAAAATGACTTTGAAACACATCCTCCTCCTCTAAGCCTTTTTGGCTGATCACAAAGCTTCTCCAGAGTTTGTTTCTGGAAGGCAGCGCACTCTACAGTAGATGATAGGGAGTGATCCCGGTAGTTACTGCCTGGGAATCAGCAGGGGGAGGAAGTTCATGCAGCCTATCTTATCTTGCCTCCCACTCGCATCATTACTGGGCTCTATTGCTGATGATACTCATTGCCCAGTAGCGCAATGCCACACTGATCAACCATTTGCATGCCCTTGCTGGCTGCAAACCTATATAGTAAGTGCCCTGGCATGCCACAAATCAAAAGAAAGCCATGACTTGTTATCTCATTGCAGCTTTTCCCCGGCCTTTGCTGATGAGCCATATCTCCTGCTTTGAAGTCAGAGCCACTGGCAATGTCTCAAGCGCTGCTGCCATCAAGTGAGCGCCTCTTCATTAAATCCTTGAGCTGCTTCTAATTACGAGCTATATCAGGAGGCCCTCGGTGCTGGGCACTGGGGCAGAGAACAATGTGCATGACACAAATGCCAAAAATCACAGGGGAGGCTGGGGACACAAGCCGCAGCAGACAAGACAAACCGTCCACGTCTCACTGCTACTCTATTTCAAGACTGAACTTTAAAACTGCAGTGTCACAGAAGTCATTTGCACAGTTCTTGCCACAGATATCAGTCGGCAAAGCACCGACAGGAAATAGAAATAAAAACAGATGATATGATATTCAGGTGAACTTATATGCATACTTTAATTGATACAGCACAGGTTCCTTTTCGTCCGTGACGTTTCCAAGTCTGCCTGCGCGGATGTTTCCCTGTAAGTTAGCAGATCTGCAGCAAAGGATTGTGGGGTGGATTTCATCTGCGTCTTTCATCCTGCAACTCTCAGTTCCCTTGTCACCTACACTCCTAGCGGCTCTATTTATAACTTGTAACCATAACAACTGGTCTTTTCTCTTTGCCAAATGAAAATAATTCCTGTCACTAGGTGTCTTTGTGCTTCAGATAAAAAGAATGTCATAGTACACCAAAACTTTCATCAATGTTGTCAAAGCTGACGTTACCCTCACAACACGTTAATGGTGATAACTGCAGCTATTAGCAGGGATTTACATTATTATCATATAGAGCGAACATCCCAGTCAATTCATTGCCTTTTGAATCCCGAGAACAAATCTGGAGCACTTTGTTCCTGCGTGATGAATAAATTGTCAGTGCTGAAGGGTGACTGACAGAGATGAATGACACTTTGAAGAAGAGCATAGGCATTGTTTTCTGAAAAGTTTCATCTACTTTGCATCAGTTTCTAAGACGGAGAAGAGCTGGCAGATAGTTTTCAAGCTCAGATCTGACGCTTTTTTCCTTTCGTCAAAGGTTTTGATGCAAAGAAAAAAGAAAACAAGTCTGATGCATGTTTGAGAGTTTGATTAACAAACAGGCATCTTGTGGTTTATGGGTGAATGGATTTCAACACAACACAAGCAACTCAGTCACATGCGCGCATAGACACACACACACACACACACAAAACTCCTGCCATCATGTAGGTTATGTTGATCAGAGTCTGAAATCAGTCTGAGCCATAGTGTATGCAGCTGGGGAGTAGTCACGTAGAAACGCTGGCAGTTCGCCCTCTCAGGAGCCGAGGGTAACAGGCATTTAGCTGACGAGGGGTGAAGCCGTTGTTTGACATCTCGCTGCTCCCACCATCCCAGATCCTTTAGTGAGAACTAATTGCTCCCGGAGGGACCAATCCCATGGTCACACCTAAATGAACCTGGCCCAAGTGCATTGTGGGGTAGGGGTGAGATTGTCTCCACTGTCTAACGTTGCAATCTCGCAGGCAGACAGATCTGAGATCAACTCAACTGCGGGGGGCGAGGAGGGGGTGAAGCATTAATTCCCGTACCAAGAGTGGAAACCAAAACTGTTTATTTGCAACAGCACTGATGGAAAATAAATAAACAACGCAATTTGTCTTGTGGTGTAACAGCGGGGGGGATTAAAAATGATTATCGAAATCTTATTATTTCTGAATGTGCTCTGACCTTGTTTGTAATGTAATTTGGAGCGCCTTAAAAGATTATGATGAGATGAGTCACATTCTAGTTCTCAAATTAAGGAACAGAGTGGTCTGTAGAGGGGCCAGAGTGAATGTGATGCTAAAAATAATGATTCAATCCATTTCAATGCCATTACAAGGTTGAACAGTTAAAGGCCCAATCTGTCATTCCAAACTTAATGGGCCATCAGAAATATTTATACTGAGCTAAATTCAACAAGTTTCTTTATTTTAGATGCAATGTTGCAGCATCTCAAAAACACAAAAGAACTGGTAACCAAACTCCTATCCACAGGACAAGAGGCTGAATGCACAGATCAGATCAGCCGGATCAGTATTGTCACTGATACAGACCTGATTAAGTGGACTGGGCATCGGATGATGATGTAACCGATCAACACACTGTATTCAATAGAGTGCTGCAGGAATCAGTCCTAAAACCCGGAAATGAGTTAGAAGTTTTGCACTTCCAGTTCCCTTGTCTAGAAGGCAACGGGTTTTTTGAATGGGTTTTTGGTTAGATGCCTGAAATAAGGTCTGTGGTGAACACAAGCTTAAGATATTTTCATATTTTGTTCTGCAACATAAAACATGTCAGTAAATACCCCACTCGTGAATTTTGAAGCTTTTACATGACTTTAAAAAGGCGGTTGCTAACAAGTGGCTAAATGAGACTACAGAGGTTGTCGGGGAAATAAAACGTCATCACGCCGAACAAGCAAACTCATCTACTCACTAGTCCGCCTTTACAGCCTCGAACTTGTGCTCTTGCAAACTATTCTAACTAACCCCATGACCACTAGCTAGATCAGGTCATGCTAAGAGGAAAGGCTTTTGTGGAAGAGGTAAGCACGCAAAATCAAATTACAAGTTGGAAGCTTAGTGTTGGTGACGCTGAAGTCATGCGACCATGTTGTAGTTTGTTTATAGCCTAATGCTAGCTTTTTACTTCTGACAATCACATTTACGCTTCAAACCATAAAAGTGAAAAGTGGTGTTCAGTTGTAAAGATTATCTTGCTGAACAAAACCTGTAAGTATCATAAACTTTTGTTTGTCACAGAGCTTATTTTCTGCAATAATCCAAAATCCAGTGGAAAAATCCCATAGGCTTTTTGTCGAGGGAACCAGTGCCATGCCAATTTCCAGGTTGGCCTACAAAAATACAGTACATTATCCCTGCAGAACTCTATGTGGATCAGTCACAGTTTCTTATACAATTTCTTTGTCAACACTGGTATGAGATCGGTGTTCGGTATCAGCTGATATGTTGAGATATCGGGTGAGAAAAAGTCGAATGGGTGCATCCCTACTTCTGTATGGAGTAAACTTTGTGGCATAAGACAACTCTATCTCAATAAAATGTATCTAAATCTCAGTTTCTCGACTCTGCATTTACTGTACAAATTCACTTTTAAACTGACAATTATTTCAGTATTACTGTTATATGTAACTTTGGTGGCACACATCTCACCACAATAGTTTTTGTAGTTTTTAACTAAAACCAAAAGGTGTCATTTTCAGACTCATTAGTCTGAACTTTTTATACTGGACTCGCAGCAAATTAAACATGTTTTTTTGAGCAACAGAGGGAGGAGGTCGGGGTGGATGGATGATTCAGCAGAACACTGGACAAACAGGGGAGGCTGGTTTCTTTTAACCATAACCACGTGGCTGTTATTGTTACCATGGTGACATACCTTAACTTTAACAAAGTATTAATGTTAACCCAAACCACAATGCTTCCCTAACTTACTATGTACTTTTTCAAACCACATTGGAGCATCAGATAAGTTGTTCTAAAGGGCACTTACAAATTACATATTGTGTTGTTTAATTTGGAGGGTTTTTTCCGTTTATTTTTTAAGTCTTTAATTTATTTTTTTTTACATTTGCAATGCAAGAGGAAACACACACACATACTGTACAATAAAATTCTTTTTTTTTCTTTCTTATTATCAAAAGCATCAAGGGAATAGTGCAGACATCTAATAACAGACATTCAGCCTGCCATCAGCGTAGGGAGTAATAGCTTTAATTGTTTTACAGCATTGTACCCTACCACAGGTGCACACACACAATCAGCCAGTTCAATCACCCCCACAAAAAGGTGATGATGATATCACTGTTCTCCTGCTGCTTTTAGGAAAAGAAAACTAAAAATGTGTTAAGCATGCGAGGTGATAACTCCATTGTTTACATTTGTAGATTAAAAAAAGACAGGTGAAGTGATATCAAAACCGACGTGTTCTTTGCAGAGCTAATGAGACCTGAGAAAGAACTGATTTTGCATTTAATTAAGCTTTTCAAGGACTTATATGTATTTCTGGAGAAGCTGAACTGGGGGAGTGTAGCTGAGGCATCTGTTTTCTCCTGTTATCTAAGAGCTCTTTGTTTGCTTGCTGCAGGTTAATAATCTCTACTTTACATTGTATCAGCTTAAAATGGAAAAGCTTCCAAAAATCTCCCATTTCCTTTTCCTTTCATTTCATTCCTCTCAATGCTCTAAGAATCACTACAGCAATGAGCACAGGAGGATACACAAACAGGATTACTTAGTGTGGGCACGCTGAAAATCAATTCAATACTGTTTCAGTTGTAGAAGCCAGTGAACGTGATTTATTTTCTCTGAGAGCCATGCATACTGTACATAAGCCTTCAAAAAACATTTAGCCAATTGTACAGCTGAAATATCCCTCCATGTAACATATGGCAAGTGCATCAACTTATGGTAAGCGCATGTAAGTCACAATGTATGTGTCTACTTTCATAAAGCATGTCATATATTTGTTTTACAATGCTAAGACATTCAAAATACATCTGAGTAGTAGTGGGTGCATACTGGTCATCAATGTGTTATTTCATTTTTTTAAAAAAATTTTTTTTTACAATAATTCACTTTCTGGTACTGTATGTAATTCAAAACATACTCAAAAACCAATCATCAGTTCAAAGTAATTCACAGTAAGTACATTTAATTAATTCTGTTCTGAATCTGAATCACAATTTAACTATATACATTAGTGTTACTGCGTATCACCTCCTTCAGGGTTATGAACATTGGGTATAATTGGAATTCTATATTTGGAATAATAAATATATTTTGGATACTATTCTGCCCATGAATTTGTGCATGTCAACTGTTTACACTGTGTGGGAAATCTCATATCCCTGCTATGAGGAATCCAAATAAGACACCTGGGATATGGCAATATTAGCTGGGTTACTGAGGCATGTACCACCTTATGCCAGCGGTTTTGCAAACAGGGAAAGTGCAGTTTCCATAGTAATAGCCTGATCGAACCAATGCTATTCGTTCGTTTTTGTAGCTTTACAAAGCAACACAAAACAGATAGAAATTGTGTGGTGCTGTGTGGTTGTGTTTACCATGTCCACAAGAGTCATTATGAATAACCTGCTGTTGTGCTATTCACAGTGCCACTGCCCGAACTGTGAACTGTGTGTGTTAGACCCCAGCACTTACTGTAGGGATGAAGGAATGATGAATGTCCATCAACTTCATGGTCACTTTGAAATCTTGAAATACTCAGTTTAACCCCCTTCACAATACAGTTAGTACAAAAAAGGAGAGAGCATACGCATTTAAAATAGATGTTCTCCTCAATATGATTTTATTTCTACTGCAGTGACTGATTTTAAATCTAATGAAGCAAAATGAGCCCTAGTTACTTTTGTTTTCAAGCTCATTTTGTTTCCATAGCCCCCAGTTACTTATGTGTATGTATTTGATGGTTCTGATATCTTATCACCGAAGGTGCAAAGCACAAATTGTTAAAAAGCCAAAAATCTTCCATAGGCTTCAATGTAAAATGCCTTTTACCAACTTCACTCTGGAGCTCTGTATCTTCATCAATATTTCACCTAGAAATGTCATTCAAAGTTTAAATGACACATGAGACTTGGACCTATATTAGCTGGTTTTGATATGTTTTATATTTTTGGCCACTTTGCAGCTGTCGAAGGAATCACATGAGTCTACTTGGACAAATTTAAACACCAAATGTTCATGTGTTGAATGTGCTGCCTAATGGTGGTTGAGTGCTTTATTTTGCAGAGAGTTTGGAGGATGGGACTGGTACCACAAAGTAAATACAGTATAAAACATTGCAATACAATTATTTGGATATCTGATGTATTTTAGTGATAATCAGTTGTGGATATCTTCCCAAAACAAAATAAATGACTTACTATTTTAATTTCACCTCAGCTCACCTTATTAAAGTTAACTTACTTCTTAATGTACACATCCACATACATTTGACATGTTAAGATAACTATGGTTGTTCCGTGTTTCAGTCATTAGAGGGCACTCCCAACACTGTGTAGATCCCCATCCATCCCAGAAGNCTTAAATAAATATCTATTCATATTCTCACAAATTATTAGCTGTGCATCATTTGCTCCCGGAGTCTAGCCTAGAGGAGACTGATACTTGATCTTAATTCACTGTAATTTCTATATTGTGTGATACCACAATGTTACAGTGCATATTGTAATTAAAGCTTAGCACAAATGTACTTATTAATGCAGCACACTGTATATTGTGCTTAAAATTTGACAACTAGGAGTTTAATCTCATCATCAAATTATTATTTGTACAGGGTCATAACTCCATATAGCCTCATTCAGATACCACAATGTACTGTACACAGTGTTGCTGCTCAATATCCAAACAACTTCAGACTGAGCAGACTCAGAAGTCGGTAACAGGCAGGCAAACAAAACCAAACAGGGGCATGCAGGCAAAACCAGGAAACATTTAGGAGTCATGAACGGAAAAGCAGATAACATGAACAATGGTTCTGAAAACACTGAGACAACAGAGCACAATAAAGATTCGGCAAATGAAGGGACCGGTATATATACTGGGTGGCCGATGAGGGAGCGAGAGACAGGTGTTTTATTGGATGTAGGTCAGGTGACTGGAGATGGAGGGAAAAACTGAGGGTGACTCTACAGCAAGATAACGGTGCAGCAAATCAACAGTGGCGAGGGAACGAAGGAGCAACGGTGAGCTCCGAGGATGCACAAGGGTCACCACGCCTAAAATTTCTAAAATTCCTAAATTTTCTAGTTGATTGATATTGTACTCGAATCATTATCTGTCCTGTGTTAAGTACATTATGCAGTCCTCAGTAATAATGGTAATGGTGATAGAATACAACCATAC
The DNA here is from genome assembly GCA_003416845.1 of Oplegnathus fasciatus. Classification (NCBI taxonomy): domain Eukaryota; kingdom Metazoa; phylum Chordata; class Actinopteri; order Centrarchiformes; family Oplegnathidae; genus Oplegnathus; species Oplegnathus fasciatus. The sequence goes on along the minus strand of NTHP01000364.1, from coordinate 588,339 downwards.
TGCATTTCAAAGCAAATCTCAATAATAAAACATGGTGAGGACAAGAAGCTAATAGATAATTTGGACTGCAAATTATTAGTCCAGAAAAGTTAGCATAAAATAAAAGAAGCACCTACTACAAAACCCCTCCAGGATCCAGCACATGTTTATCAGTGCAGGGTGAAAGCTGGGATCAGGCTGAAATCAATAATGTTGATGTATTTATCACCTCCAGAGTAACCACATTAGAAATGATCTAAACAATAGCAAATAGCCAGTGCACTTTAACAGTATCAACATGCGAGGGCCAAAACAAAAGACCAATGGGAACGAGTATGGAATCATGACATGATACAGCAGAAATAAGAGCCTGAGGCCTCAGATTATTACAACACAACCACCGTAGACTCATGTTCCGAGTGCAGTTCTTGAGATATTACACATTCATGCAGTGATGCCAGAAAAATTCCTTGGCGCATGGTCTGAGGCTTCAGTCCATGTTCTCCACATGCCCAGCTGGTAATCCTTACATGAGCACAGCCATAGAGACACACAAGGAAGAAGGAGGGCACGCTTGGTATTGAAAGGCTGGGATGAAGGGATGCATGATGTTTATCAGACACCAATCCAACACAACAAGTAGTGTGATGCGAGGTGAAGAGGAAAGACAAACTGAGGATCTTGAGCAGAGCTGACATGCAGAGACTTGGTGTTCCCTTACCATCCTGGAAAGAAACCACCAGTACTCTGTGTGATGCTGCAGTAATGGTCAAAACGCACAGAATACACTAGTAGTGATACTTTCTCTGTTTGAATGAACCACTGATTCATAAAGACAAAATCTTGTTTAAAGCTAGGGTTGGTAATGTTGAAGAAACTAGCAAGAGTAAGCTAGATTATGAAAGTATACGGACCGAATGAAATGATTGGATGGGCTTATTACAGTCCTGTGACAGCCACAGACACCGGACTTTTTTCCTATTTTTGTCAGAGCACTTGATTTATTGATTGCTGTCTGGATGTAAAGAGAATTTCAACAAATATAACAAAAAATGCTTCTAAAAGACATTGCCTACCCAAGCTTTAAGTGCTAACATGTATCTGTAATATAATATTCTATATTGATAACAATTATCATTTGTTAGAACTTGTTACCTGTCACTGTGTAGTTCACAGTTTAAATCTGCTTGCATGAAATGGCAAGGAAGGGAGGGGGTCAGTAAACAAAGGGGACAATAGACTGTTTTAATAGTGGCATAATACCCTATACACACTTACGTGTTAATATAAATATCGCCAGTGTCAGTGTTCTAGACTTCATTCAGTTTAACAATTATCATTCAATTATGCAATTCGAAAGTTAGACTGAAAATAAAATAAATCATTCATAACAAATCAGTGTAAATATCCTTCATGTTTGTTTTGACTTGTGTACTTATTTGGTCAAAATTGTAATTACCCAAAAGGGGGAATTTAAGTTTGTTTGTTTGTTTTTTTTGCCATGATAGCGCCCCCTACATTAGTAGTCTCCACATTAATGTTTGGCTCCAACTGATGATGATGACACTGTAATTCGATTGGTCCAATATTTATGTGGGCAGGCATTAAAATAGCTCATAATATCACTACAGCTCCAACAGCCACACAGGCAGTCAAAGCAGCTCAATGGAATTTTTTTATTTTGTGTTGATTTTGGTGGTCCCTGTGGACAAAGGCGGTAGTGTTTCAACTAACGTTAGGTTACATGTTCCCTCCGCTTCACTCCCTGCCGCAAGGAGACTACTTGGCCGGGAGGAGAGCGGGCGGCAGCTCCGGAGACGGACCTTCAGTTAGCGGCTAAAGCAACTCGGAATTCAGCCAGAGCAAACCCCAGCGCCATTTTGTCGGAAAAATCTGAAAAATCAGACCCAGTGGCAGGCACTAAGAATAACTATTAGAAACTAATAGAAATAGCCAGTCTTCTCGCTGTTGGTCTCATTTGCTTATGTAGGTCATATAGAGGCATCAGTATTAAACTGAGACTGTTTCATAACCAATCGTGATTGAATAATGGAATAACGTACAATGACTTAGTAGGTGTTGAAATAACATGA
>NTHP01000364.1:543771-585761 GCA_003416845.1 Oplegnathus fasciatus | reverse complement strand
CTGTTTGCTTAGTAAGCCACACTAAACTGCACTTTTGCTCCAGCCCCAAGAGGAATTGCTGTTGCAATCCATTTCTGCTTCTCTCTCAGTCACAAAGGAATAAAAACTTATCTGGAAACTGTCTGGTCAAAATTATATGCCAGTTACAAAACTTAACTTAAAAAAAACTACCAAAAAAAAAAAGCTGTACTTGCTGTGCTAATGCAGAACAAATGCAGGGTAACTATGGACTTCCACAATGGTAAACAATGTCTGTGGGCGATCCCCTCTAGTTTCAGTTGACATGACTGTCAAAACTCGAGGCAAGGGCACCAACCACCATCAGGCAACCACCATCTTCTCAAAGTCATACTTCAAGCACAGCTCGAATGAATAATTACTTTCAGAGTAATTACATTTTCCACCATTGTTGACTGTGGAGACCCTCTTACTGTGATCACTCAATGCAACAAAACTCATTAATGAAATCACCAAACGCTTTCTAATCTTCACAGATTGAATCCCCATGGATAATAAATATCCTGCCCCGTCCTCTCCTCAGTCTCTCAATAGAATCAAACAACATCTTGTACAGCTCAGCGGGTGCACTTCCAGATTCACTGGTTTGATTACCATCACCATCAGTGCTTAAAATGCATGTAATCGTGGAACTGTAACTTGCTTTTTAAAATGAAATGTACATTTTTTCTCCATCCAGTGGTTAGTTTTCATTACATTATCTTTGAAGCTACACTTGGCACGTTTTAGAGCAAAATTACTCCAGACTGAATCACAAATTAGGGCTGCAGTACAGTAGTGCATCCCATCCCTGTGGTGTCACTCCATTTGCTTCATCTGTACTTCTCTGCATGAGAATGGTGCGTGGAGTTTACTTTAATCACATTATGCTGGGTAAAAAAGTTGCTTCTCATTGCGATCAAGGGAATTGGTCATGTTGAAAAGAAATGTTTTGGACCTGAAGTGGTCATTTTGCTATTTTCTGAGATGAAAGCAGATCAGAAACCAGGTGTGTCATATGAAAGGTACGCCAAGCAGAGCGTGGTGTGTCAGGACACTCTGAGAGTGCTGGGTCATTGGCTTTGTCCTCGTGTCATATACTATCCTTCACAGTGGGCACACAGCTGCCTCGCGTGACCTTTTCACAGAGCCCTGCAGTCCTTCTGTGTCCACGGTACTTCTCCTTCACCTGTACCTGCTCTGCCACATCCTCTCTGCTTTCTAATTAGCACATCGTCATTAGACCTCTCAAATGCCCGGCACAATATCTCAGTGCCCGAATGGAACTGATGAGAGATTAAGAAACACCCACCATATGCCTTTTCTTTTATAATCATCCGCCCTCAGGTCAAATGCTGCATCCACACGGAAACATGAGTACAATAAGAGAATCAGATAGGATCACAGGTACAATCCCATTTTATCATGCTCCAGTACACAAACAGGACACGCTGAGCACATACTGGTGCATCTGACAATGATATCAGAGGAAATCAGTCCGATCATGAGATGAGACATACAGCACCGTGCCATATCTGTGCTCAGTACTTGCAGTTTTAACACAGAAGATGGCTCCAGATACAACACTGCTGCAGATCGGCTAAAACAATTACCCAAGCATCCCTGTAGCATTTTGTTTGGACTCATCCATTCAATGGAGACAAAATCCAGCATAAAATCTTATCTTGGCTTGGTTTGAAGAGCAAAAAGAAACTCTGGGTACAGCTGTGAGAGAGGCATATCTGTCAGGATAAATATACAGAACAATTGCTGACACTGATAGGAACATAATGTTCCTTCGATGGAGAAAAGGGTAGCGCAGGCTTAACTAGATTGTAAAGATACAATACCATGGCTACTTTCCCTTAACAGTCACCCAACACTCACTCATCTTTCTCTTTTTAATACTTTATATTTCCTGGTAAAAATGTACCTCTAGAACTCACGACATGCATTTCAGACAAAAATGAAAAGACAAACCAGTTTGTTACTCAGATTTTCTAAAATAAGAATATCAGTCTTGCTGAGTGTTTCATTATTGTCAATTTAACACACAAGAACAATATCTTTTTGCAATGGCTGACAACATAAACACACATTTCGTTGTTGCATTTCAGGTGTTTAGCTGACAGGTAAAGGTCTTATCACTCTGCATTAACAAAGGCATATTATGACTCCGACAGACGAAACCTTGAAGCCCTGACAATAAATGTAAGACATTTTTATGTATTTCTGTAACAAAGCTGTATTTGTGAAATGTGAAGAAAAACACCAAATACACTTAATTTGTCCCTCAGCTGTCCTCTGAGCCAGTGGTGATGGAGATGCAGATGACTGACAGCTGGAATTGAAGCTCTCCTGCTCCTCAAGTGGTCAAATACTCAAGTCAGAAAATGTACTTTGCTATGTTGCAGAGATTGTACCCAGCATGGTTACATTTGATAAAATCAAACAAAATGCATTATTTTTTTACCACCTCCACCAGTTTCAAATAACGATGTGTACTTTAATTCACTGCCGGCTTGTGAAGGTGACTGTAGGTCTGTAGGTCTGAGTTACATTTGAAGGTTGAAAATAAGAGGCAGAAAGTTGCCACAAATTACAGGGTTCTGACACTGTGTCCATCAAAAGCCATGTCTTCTGCTCAATTGTCCTGTAGAAAGTAGCTCAGAATAACAGCACCACCTAAATGTTTAAAATGGAAAATGCAACTTGTTTCCCTCCATCTCTCGTCCGGTCAAGGTGAACATGCCTGACAATACTGCCGCAGAACAAAAGACAACAAAAAGAAAGCGCTGAGTCATCAGCTACGTACATCACATCCAATCAATTTACTCAATTGACCGAATGACACATGTACGCTGTTCTCCAGGGAAAACTGAGACAGGTTTACCGGTCCAAAGCACATTCAGGTTCAAGGGACTTGATGATTATGCATTTCCAATAGAAAACTCTTTAACTGTACAGTGGACGCAATGAACCACCACTGCTTAGAGGAATACTTCAACATTTTGGGAAATACACTAATTAGTTTTCTTGCCAAGAGCTAGATGAGAAGATTGATATCACTCGCATATGTGTCTGTTCAATATGAAGCTGGAGCCAGCAGCCGGTTAGCTTAGCTTAGCATAAAGACTGTAAACAGGGGGAAACAGCTAGCCTGGCTCTGATCAAAGGTAAAAAATCTGTCTACCAGCACCTCTAAATCTCACAAGACTATTTTTTGGCTCTGCTGGTCGTGTATGTGTCTTGATTCGTTGAGTGAAAAAATGTCTATGCTGTTAGTTTTAAATATTATCAATAACTCAATAACTATCAATTTTTTCAGTCCTGCTGATCATGACTTTGCAGTTGAGACACTTTAAAAACTTCAGCCTACATTTGTGTCATTTGCAGGGCAGAGCAGAGAAACTCACTGTCCTACCTTAGTTTCACTTGGTGTGTTGGTATGAGTAATTTGTGTGTTCTGCGGGAGTCTCCATGGCAACCTGTTGCTGTTGACCACCATTCTCCTAAAAAAAATAAAATGACACATTATTCAAAGAATGCTCTACTTGATGATTAATGATAATGTGTCAATTAAGCAGATTTTTATTAAAGATAGAAAGGAGAAAGCCTGTATTTTCCCACTGCCCTCCCCATCAAATCAAAGACATGATCTGCCTTTGAGTGGATGAACCAAAGAACAACAGTCAGATTTTGCCAGTGCACACTGCAGGACGTATTTACTAAAAGGCATGCTTAACATTTACCTTGAGTTATAATTTAAGGAGTGGCTCTCCTCCCCTCCCACTTAGTCTCATCCAGCCAATCACAGCCTGAGTTCCTGGCTTACTACTGTGCCTCATTCCATTCATAAACCTGTCCTTTTTTTCTCATTCACTGTCTTACTCATCCGACAGGCTCCCACCGCTACCACTGAGCTCCACCTTCCAACAAATGACTCAAGATTCCCCGCAGGCTCAGGCGCCCTCCTGCAGAGTGCTCAGCCAGGATCTGCTCCAGCATGGGAGCACACACACTGTGGAGTCTGTGCCAAAAGTCTCATTCATGAGTGGCACAGGCTCGTCTAGTTGAATAATGGGAGGAGCTAATATAGACCCATACAACGTGTTTGGACATCACACTGCGCTATTTCACAATAGGAAAATTACCCGGGAAAAATAAAAGTAATATAGATGAATACATTCATTAAAGTTGTAATCTTGAAGATTTTCATGTCGTTGTCTTACGCGGCACCTACGGCGATGAACGGTAATTGCAGGTGTGTTTTTGGACCTCACTTCCCAAGTTTCATAGTCTTAGTCATCAGCCTTTTCTTTGTTTGTTCGGCCATAATAACCGTTTACTCACAATGCAAGCAGAGACCAGAAAAAACAGCACACCACTTCACACACAGGTGAGTTGAAGAGTGAGTCCGTTGCGTTAAAAGACCTAACTGTGCGCCGCTTGTGATTTTTCCGGGAAAGTCGCTCCCGACACACAGGTCGTAATACTGCAAATGCAAGAGCCTTCATCAGTGGGCCATAGGCTCAATCACCATTGTGTTGCATCATTCGGCAATAGATAGTGACTTAACAGACATTTATTTAAATGAAAACCTTCGAAATTATATCTTTAAGTAATAAACGGCCATCATTAATTATTCAAGGGAAAAGTGAGGAAGACAGAAATGCATTCTTAACACAATTTAATTCTGCATATCAGCAGTGAAAAACTTCTATAATACGAATATTTAAAAATATATATTTTTTTAAGTATTATTTGAATGTTTTCAATGTATGCCTACTCTGCCTCATTAGCTTATCCGGACTTAATTGTGCCAGTAAGAATTATTTGAGCATTTTATATCTTCTATAGCTCAGGCTTCATGTAGCTGCCACAGATATTGAACAGTTTATTGAAAGCTGTATTGCCTTTTTTCACTGACTAAAACAGCTAGTAACTCAAAGACTCTGTGGATCTCAGTGATGTAAGGGTGTAAGATGCATTGAAACCCAGAAAATATTAGAAGGTGTTAAACCTGAGGTTCACTTATGGATGGATGGTGAGTCCATGATTTTGGGTTAGCAAGGCAACTTCAGGGTTAACCTGGGGTTTCCAGGACTACGACGGTGGTTCACTTCTTCCTGGGGTACATCGCCATAGTATCTTATGCTGTGAACCTGCTCCAGAGCAGGTTATGTTCGAGATAAGAGATCAACTCGTATAAAAGTACCACCTACTGACCAATCAATTCGCTTGGAAAATGTCATAACCAATCATAGAAGATCCCGTGGAGCTCGGATTGTGAGAGGGTCTCTTAGGGCAGGCAAAGCCCTTTGGCTTTCCCTGACGATGTTTGATATGAGAGATAAAGATTCTGGTTGGAGGGAATGACTTTTCTGTGTCAGCTTCTTGAGCCGTATGTTGCCAGTGCGATATGTCGGAGTCGTGCGCTTACATTCCCGCTGACTGTATGCATTGCCTTGCGTTACTTTGCTCATTTCAATTTTTTTCCTGTTAGCTGTCAAATATCAATCAATATGCTTTTGTATACCGATATCATCCTACAACAGAGACTGATTGAAGCACTAAAAGCCTTATACTTGTTGTACTTAATGGAATGGAATGGAATACACAAATGTAATTATAGTCAGATAGCCCTAATGATGGGGCAGTGATATTATAAGCCTATTAATTTACGCATTTACACTGTCTGCGATTTTTTTCTGCATTTGGCAGCTGCAGCTGTGTTGATTTTAGCTGGATTATGTGTTTAACTTCTTCGTATTTGTCTAATATCGTAGTTTGCTCTTCATTTGTAAAATATGCCGCTCTGCTGCCAGTAGACTTGTCTATGGTTGAACGCGCTCATGGCTAGATTGGGAAACCCTGGGTTGACTTACCGAGTTGATAACCAGTGTCGTAGGAATGCTAAGCGGGCCTGCCTTTGTTAGGTTAAGTGAAGCTAGATAACGAAAAGATACCCTGGGTATGTTGAACTCGCTTCGTAGTACAGGCCTCAGGCCAACAACAACAACAACAACAACAACAACAACAACAACAACAACAAAAGACGAAATACATAATCACTTTTTCAAAATCTGTCTGAGTCTGTCCTATCAAGTTTCTGCAAAGACAAATTCAGGAATGGCACGACTCCTGCTTGTCCTGTGTTTCTGTTTCATCTTTCCAAAATAGGACATGAACCAATACTGTTTTTACACCACATCACTTTCTGGCATCTGAAAAAGACAAAATCTTCTTTATTTGTATTTACAGAATACTACTACCTGCTTCTATCTGTCATAAAACACCACACGCACCTTCAGGGCATATGGACACTGTCCAGCTGTGCAAATCAGTCAGTTGGCAGTTTGAATAATCACCTCCCTTACTTTTGTGCCTTAACTCTGCCACTCCTTAAAATACATACAAATAACACCTGGCGTGCTAAAAGCAGCCACTTTTTTTAAGCACACAGATGCTTCAAGTTTTAGTAAATACATCCCTATAAGAGTTTAAATTATTAATCATCCACTTCATGGAAATATTAAACGTAAACAGCTGAGGTTGAGGCTAGCTTCATACCTCTACTGGGACACTGGAGGGAGGCACTGGGGTGTACTGGGGGATGTAGGTCCCCTGCATAGTTGAGTTGGCCGGAATATACTGTAGGGAAGGCAGAGAGGAAAACACAAATTGTGTGTAGTATTTGACATGAATAATTGACCTCGTAAATTTCAGGACAGTTGGCTATGGGGACTATTTTTTTTGCCTTATGCATCGTGTGTGTGTGTGTGTGCTAGAGTGTGTGTGATTGGTACTGACTGTGCCCGTGCTGCCCAGGGACAGGTGGCTTAGCTGCTGGGTGAGAGGTCCCATCATGGACGTGGGCTGGATGGACATGGCGTGATCCATAGTTGGGGTAAGAACTGTACCCTGTGAATGCATAGAAACACACACAAACATAGATTCCAGAGTCTGAGCTGTAAGCTATAGAGAATGATGCTGACTAACATCTGATCAACATCTGGCTACGAAGGTGGTTTGAGCAACTGGATTTCATTCCATCTCGATTGATTCTGGGTTGCATTTACACTTAGCTTTTTTTTGCTATCAGATAGCTACCCGATTCACCCAGGTTACGTGAAGTGGCTACGTGTAAATGGGGTATAATATGAGGGGAGGAGAAGGTGGTGAAGGAAGGATACTCACAGCTGGCTGCATGAGGTATGACTGATGGTGCATCCAGGACGGGCTGTGTACCTACAGATCAGGAAACACATCATGAAGCTCATTTGTAATCATCTGTTGCTCCCCTCAGAGCCTTTATTATGCACATAAAAGCAACAGAAAATGAAGTCTTGACATAAAAGCAGATAAAAAGTCAGTATGGCTATAAAATAGATGAATTTCAATTATAAATACAATGAAAAGTCCCACCTGGTAGGATGAGACAGGAGAATGCATGTAGGGTGAGAGGGAAGTCTGGGTGATCATTCGGTTTGGAGCCAGACTGTAGGGTGAGGAGTAGAAGCTGGCGAACACACAGAGCAAAGTGAGAGGAAAACATGAAGAGAGCCACGCCATGTCAACAATCTGCAGTACGTCTCCAACAACTCTTCTGTGTTCCTGCAATGCCCAGCAGAGGGCAGCACTTCACCAGAGTTTGAGTACTACGCTTATTTTCCCTGAGGGTTGGGACTGTTTTCAGTCAGTTCATGCATACCACTCACCCATTTTGTAAGGCTGTGGGGTCATACGCAAGCGTCATTCCTCCCTGGGAAAACAATACACAGGATTCAGAACAAGTGAGGTCATCCAAACGCCGGTGCAGTCTGTGCTAACACAGTCAGCTAGCACACAGTCAGTGGTGGAATATTACTACGTATATTTACTCAAGCACTGAACTTAAGTACAAATCTGAGGTATCTGTACTTTACTTGAGTATTTCCAATTCATGACACTTTCTACTTCTACTCCATTACATTTAAAATATTAAAATATTTTACTTTTTACTCCACCACAATTATCTGACCGCTGTAGCTACTAGATACTTAACAAATAAGGATTTTACATACAAAACATATGAAGAACTTTTAGAATGCGATGCTGTGTAAAAAATTACCCAACAGTATATAAAATCTGAGCTTAAACGGTAAATCAGAGGGTAGAATCAACAATGAAATCCTGCTTTAACATTAATGCATGAGTAATAATAATCTAATGATATAATATAGCCTGTAATAGTACATATATATATAGTCTATCATGAGATATGCTATATACACTCAGGGGACATTTTTCTGCAATGAGTACTTTTACTTTTGATACTTTAAGTACATTTTCCTGAGTATACTTAGATACTATTACTCAAGTAACGTTTTTAATGCAGGACTTTTACTTGTAACAGAGTATTTTTACAGAGTGGTATTAGTACTAAAGGATCTGAATACTTCATCCACCACTGCACACCGTGAGAAGGATCAAAATCAACACTTTTCAACATGTTCTTTCATTTCAAACAAGAAATGTAACATATGAACCCAGGAAGTTCACTTTAAGAATCATGAGTTAAAAGCGGCCATCTCACCGCATCTCCGTCTCTGGCCCAGGGCCTCCCATTCTGGAGGTACTTCCCCTGGTTCTGCCTCTTCTTCTGACCTCCGTCTGCAAACTTACATAATAAGGGCTCTGTGGGCACTGTGAAAGCAACACATCAAACCAGAGAGTGAATTCAATGATCGCAGCAGGGAACAAAAACACTGAGCTCTGGCACCAACAACAATAATATCAGGTTCCTGTAATACAAAACAAACATTCCACGCACCAGGCACTCCAGGTGGAGTCTTGATGAATTTGCCATTGAAATGCTGAATAATGGCCTCACACTTCTCCGTGGACTCCATTCTGAAATACAGTCCAAGTCAAATTTAATCCTACTTTTCATCTACAGCACAAACTGTACTCCAATCATCATCATACACCACCATGCAGTAGTGTATTATGCCAGGGTGCTGCATTCTGACCTGGCAAATCCCACGCCACGGCTGGTCCCGTTAGCATCTCGGAGGATGCGTGTGGAAATGACCTGGCCAAAGGACTTGAGCATGCTCTCCAGCTCTTGCTCATCCATAGACACTGGCAGGTTGGAGATGTAGAGGTTGGTGGGATCCTGCTCTTGTTGCTGTGGAGTTAACGGACATGAAAATCAGTTCACACACAGATCTTTACACTTTTCCGGATGTACATGAAGAGGTGATTCTTTTTGTTTCATTGCAATACCAATATGTTGGTGCAGAAGTAGCAGACATCTGAAACCATTGCTTTATTGGTATTTTTGTTTTCTACTTCACTGCTTTTAGGTGTCTCACTGGGGGATATGAAGTACTACAACTTAAATTTTTTTTTAAAAAGCCATAACATTTATTTGAACACTTTCAAACATCCTTCCTAATGCATTTGCATTTGCAAATGGAAAATTTCTTGTCACATTCAAAATCTTTTTCACACAGCAGAAATCCCTGTGTAGGCAGTAGTGTGACCTGTCTTTCCATCAACACCTGCCATCGTTCTTGGCACATTAAGGCTTCATCATATCTGTGCACCACGTCTAGCATCATTTTGTAATAGGACTCGATGCGGATAAAATGTTTTTAAGCAATTAGTGCCTGACAAATAAACTGAAATAATGTCCCTGAATAATCTCATCACCCATGTGTGTCTGGTTTTAAAAAATTCACATGCACACAAAAATATACTGACAAGTGCAAAGATGAATTTGTCTGCAAAGATAAAGTCACACATTCTGGAGGAATTAAGAGATCTTGATAGCTCCAAGTCAATTAAAGAGGAGAGATTATTCAGAGACTTGTTTTGTGGCACTAGCTTGAAAATGAAACCTTGTGTGACTGTGCAGAAGCAGACAGGAAGCCAGGCATGAAGTTAAAGAGTACAGAGAGCAACAGGAGCCTGGCAACCAGGAGAAAAGAGGCTGGGCTAAAAAAGAGGGGAAGGGAAAACAGAGAGTGAAGGAAGAGGATAGAGCAGAGGGAGGGTGGGAGACATGAGAAGCTCAAAAGGCTGATATTTTGTACAGAAGGAGGGAACTGACAAGATAGGAAGTGGTGGGAATCTTGAGTAATAATTTGGGTAATGAAAGAGGAGGATGACAGAAAAGAGCAAAGAAGGAAAAGAGGATAAATGAGCGCCTGCTGATTACCTCTTCTCTTTCATCAAAATACCCTTTATCGCTATCATTTTCCATTTTGTCCCCTCTTCCTAACACTTACTGCTATCAGATAGCTTGCCAACCCACAAATAATAACGTTTTTCAATTGTGCATGAAAGAAACTGTCGGGTATACAATTCAAGGGATTATCATTTGAACTAGTCTGACCCAAGCATCAAACAGGATCCAGATGCTAGCACAGGTCGGCACAGGAGTCCAGCCTAGTGTGACGGGGGCACAGTGAGTGTGTGGATATGACGATAAAGATTGAGGGTATTTATGATATTAAAGTGTGTCAACAGCTATCATAAATGAAGATTTACTGCCCATATGAGTAGCCTCGGAGCCACCTGGCAAAGAGGTAACCTATTTTCTGTGATTGTCGTCATTCTGGGTGCGGCGATACGATCATTATGTAACTCAGTGGCATGCTGTAGATGAGACTGATGGGAGTTCAAGGCTCAGAGACAAAGGGACAAAAAAACCTCCCTGGTATTTACCCTTTACCTCAGCCAGTACGCACAATATCGCATTTCATATTCAAACAAATATTCAGCCCTGTTGTAGATATGAAAATGTGGCGTCACATTGCATTTTTTTTTGTCTGCCAGGCCCTAAGTGAGCCATGTCTGTTGAGGTGTGTCTCTGTGTGTTTGCCGGATTTGCCTGCTTGTGTGTCGAGCAGCTCGTGTGAGCTGACGTCTGAGTTTGAATAGGGAGGTGCTGGGAAGAAGGAAGGGATCTATTTTTAACTCTGCCATGGTTCCCCTGCCTCTACGCACGCGGCTCCTCTGGGCCCGCAGCTTGGGGGCTGGGGTGGCCCGTTAAGGGACCGAGCATACTCAAGAGGACGGCGAGTGTGAGGTGTGGCTCATTCTGTTTGTGAACAACAGTCTGCAGCAGCCATGGTGAAGGTGCACACAGGTGAAGCAGCACCTAAGAGTTTGATATTAAACTGATTTTAAACTACTGCTTGTTTTTTCTGACCTGAGGTAACCCAGTGACTCCGAAGCAGCTGTGTATATTTAGGTTTTTATAGTGGTTATCAACACCTCTGACTGAGCACATGTTGTCTGGGTGAGTCAAGTCTTGGTGTCCAGTTGCACTTGTTGGGTATTGAGATACACAGGATTGTGTGGCACTTTTACAGAGGAGGTGCAGTGAAGTTAGACTCCGGGTTTAGTTGCACTGGACTGGTTCAGGTCAGCAAGAAGCATGGATCTGTTACAGTTTTCAGGGCTGGGCTGAGGGAGACCCTGGTGTTACATTGCAGTGGGTGTTTGGGTGCAGGACAAGGGGGAGGGGGCAGGGACACTGGGGTGGAGTGTATTAAGTGCTGGTGTCAGCCCCAGGCCTGGGCCCAGACGACGGACAATGCCAGCCCTTTGTGCCTGTCCCATTGACAGTGGGTGTAGCGGCACCCTCCCCTGGGTTCCCTCAATGGGGAGCCTGAGAGCCAGAGGGATCAGCTTAATGGCCCGACAAGAGATGCTTTGACTGCAGACACTCGGACAAAGAGCTCAGAACAAGCGCTACAACAGGAGCAGGTTAGCAACATACACAAGCACAGAGACGAGGGCGTGAGGGGAGCGGAGAGAGAAGGTGGTGAGGAGGGCGATGAAGAAAGAGGAGGCAAAATGAGGATGAAAGGGAAGACAGTGAAGGATTAAGAGAGTGCTGATAACAAAAAAGTGATTAAAAAAGGCAGTCATATCGCTTATAAAACGGTTACAAGCAAAATTCTCGCAACTGTCCATTACTGGCACAGGTTCACCCAATGAAGTACAACAGAGCACACGCCTCCCTATAAAACTGAGTTTATTTTGAACTCTCGCCAACAGGACACTTGCTGCCAATCAGGCCACTGCATGTAACAGTTTACCTTTTACATGACAGAGTGGGTGAGTGCGTGCTTGTGGAGAAAGGGACTGTGACTCTTGGTGGTCAAAGTTTAGCAGGTGGCTCTTTGGAGATCAACACATTTTAGAGAAGGACCAGACGAGTTAAACCTAATGGTGATTGGTCAATTTGGGGGTAACAGGAGTGGTGGTTGTATAACAGAGCTGGACAAAAGTGGGCTAATTCTTACTTTGGCCATCTGAGCTTGGACCCCACTGGACTTCAGGGCTGTAACAGCTTTCTGTGCTGCTGCTGGACTGTCAAAGTCCACAAAGCCATACCCTGTAAAATAGACAAATACATGTTAAAACTGCAGTGATGTCGTTTAGTTTTGAAGTTATGTGCTTTCATGCTGAGAGTTAGATGAGAAGATTAATACCACTCTCATACCTGTCAGTTAAATATGAAGGTAAAGCCAGGTGATGGTTAGCTTAGCTTAGCATAAAGACTGGAAGCAAAGGGAAACAGCTAGTCTGACTCTGTATAAAAAAAAATTCTACAGATTAAACAAATGAGATATTACGAGTTCATGTATGAGCTTTAGAGGTGCTGGTAGGTGGATTGTTTTTACCTTTGGACAGAGCCAGGCTAGCTGTTTCCCCCTGTTTTCAGTTTTTAGGCTAAGCTAAGCTAACCGTCTCCTGGCTGTGGCTTCATATTTAGCATACAGGCATGAGAGTGACACCGATCTTCTCATCTAATTCTCGGCAAGAAAGCAAAAAAGTTCCCAAGATGTTGAAGTACCCCTTTAATAAACAGCCAAAACCAGTGGAATAGCCTGAAGGCAACAGTGATGAAAAATCGTGATTCCAACTTATTATTATTATACTTATTATTACGGTTAAAAAAAGGAGTTAAAACGACGCAATTTACCTTTACATTTGTTGGTGGTTTTATCCAAGATGGCCTTGGTCGACACAATCTTGCCATACCTTTGGAGACAGAAAAGAACATAGAAAACAGGATCAATGACAGTTGAGATGACTATGGGGCAACGAGAGGAATCTGCTCCAACCATATGCATACCGATCCTGTCACACTTCCTCAGGCTGCATGACTACAGGTGTAAACATGAATACGTACTCCTTCGTGCAATCAATTGTGTCAATCAAGTGTCACAGAAGAACTTTGTCTGCCTCCACCCTTCTGTCTTTGTCTGCTGGAGGAGGCTCTTATACAGTAATCCCGTTCCCTGGCCTTGTTTTCGACAGACAGGAGACAGCACCCCAGGGCCGAAAACAATTTGTTCCAGGCCACACACACACACACACGGACTAACACACAAACACACACCTCTCTCCTAAATACAGCTCTGCTCTCGGGTATTTTTGGTTCAAATAACGCTTTTAAGTGTTGTCACTAGCGACGTCTGACTTGCAAATAGAAATATTGACTTTCAAGGGAACTTACTGTACGCTTGATCCATTTCACTACACACAAAAGAAGTCATATGCTGTATGAAACATAAGCTAGTGTCCTAACCTGTTATTTCAGTCTGCCATTGTCAATAGGAAAACACGACAAAGGACAATCAGTAAAAGAGGAAAATCAATTAATGCATTGATGCAGTATCATAAAACATTCATGGTATAAAAACCACTTTAAAAGCAGTAAATGAGAAGTGTTATGTAAGATGTGGAGACTAATGGAATGCAGTGTTATAAGACGGTGCATCAGCACTACAGTATAATAGACATGCCCTTGTCTGGTGAATTTAGCCAGTGGGGGAGGCTGGTGTTCCTCTGTTTGGGCGACATGGCGTCTGGGCGGAATGTACACTGTAACCTGATGCTTCACCCCTCCAGTTCGCCTTCCTTCCCACCAAGTCCCTCTCCCTCTCTCTGTTTTTCCACCCTCGCATCGCAGCGCGCCGCTGGGTCCTACACTCCCACCTGGTTTCGGTGGACATTTGCCCAGATGACTCAGACGTGGTTAGACGGTCACGGCAGAGACCTGTGTCACTACTGACACCAGAGTCTGAAGTATTTATGCTAAAAAATGTTGTGGCCTTACCTCCTCCAAGTTTTTCAAACATACATACAGGTTCCCGCCATGCATCTTTTTAGGAAACAAAAACAGTAGCAGATTTACATGCGAACAAGCTTCATATCCCCACTTCAGCTACCACAATCCGTAACTAGATGTGTTTACCCTGCTACAATTAAACACCTAAATCAATGCGTTACATTAATGCACATCTTTTGGACTGTATCTTGCACATTGCAAATATTTAAACTTAATGCTGTGAACTTTTCATTTCATTCATTCATTTCAGTTCTTTCATTTAAATAACAGTCAAATTGTACATATTGTCTTTATCTTTATTTTATAATATTCTATTGTCTATTTTATACTTAAGTTATGCTTCTGACTTGCAGTACTTGCTTTCACCCTTTCTTATATTTTTCTACTTACTACATTTACTGTTATGCACCAAAATACCAAGACCAATTCCTTGTATGTGAAAACCTACTTGGCAATAAACCTGATTCTGATCCTACAATATGCATACAGGAGTCACTGATCTTGATTATTGTGAATTATGACATGAAGAATAGAGACATTGCTAAGGAAACTTTCTCACTGCAGACATTAATGATTCATCATCCATTGCCAAATAGCCAGATGACCTTTGCATAGGCTGTGTTTATAGTTTCTCTCTGTCATCTCACAGCTGCAAAGTGGTCATTAGGCAAGAATATATATACACAGGTTTGATATAATTTAACCCATTCAAGTCCAACTGAAATTTTACATTCCCTTTAACCTTATCTCCGGGCTTTGAGCACTAATGTAGAGACATCGTACTGTTTAAAAATGTATCAATGTTACATAAACTGTAGAAAATGTCCAAAGATCTGTGGTTCAAACAAACAAAGCACTATGGTATTCACATGTGTGGGGCTCAACTGGATGAACCATATCAAAAGAACTAATAACTAATAAAGAACTAAATAAGAAAGAACTAATATTAGGCATAAATTAAGTGAAACTGACTTGCACAACTCCACTGGTTTCACTTGTTAGCAGTGCATTTTCAGGAACAATGTCTTTTCACTGATATTAAGCCTCAGAAGGCACTATTTTAGAAGACCTTGTAGTGTAAACACACACATGCACAACTCAAATTTTCAAGCCATTTTCTTCCTTTTAAGAGACAGTTCCTTCGAGACCTATAACTAAATTTAGTCTGATATGAAAAACACAGAGCACAGACAAACTTTGGTATCTACAAGCTCAAGCTGCAAGTTGATGACTGAAGATACACTCGTACATATGCTGTGAACGCAAACCTGAATGTTTTTGTGGAATATGTGTTTTTTATTATTTTTTTTAACAGTCCAGTATTCAAAATATCAATACAAATGGTTAATGAAAAGTTTTCCGGTCAAAACCAAAATTAAGGACAATTAACAATTAATGCACAATAATACAAACTTTAATTCATTCATATCACCATAAACTAAATGAAAGGCCTTTACTATGATGTGGTTCTGTTCTCTGATAATGATAACAGTCCACAGTTCCATGCTGGCTCTAATTTTCCTGATTTTAGGCTCATATCTCCAGAATGAAAAATACCAACATACTATTGAACAGTATAGAAAACCTAAAGCTCTGTTTAGTGTTTTCCCTAACAGAGATGCCAGGAGAGTTCAAAGGTCTGAAGGTAGTGACCGTGTGACCCTCTGCTTACCTCAGCCCCTCTGCAGCACAACAGCAGCCCACCACACCGTGGAGGCCGCTGGGACTTAAAAGACAGCTCTGACCCATATACGGCTGTCTGACATTCTTTCCCAGCAGGCCATGCTACTCTTTTCCCACTCATTTAAGTTTCCCCTTCAAGTGTAGCCCTCCTACCCACCCCTAAAGCCTCCGTCCTCTCTCCACCTCTCTCTCTGCCACCCCACAATGACTTCTCTGTCGATCCCTTGCTTTTACTCTGGACTCCCTGTGTTTCACATACCAACCGCAGATTTCAGATTTTCTTTGATTGTTCCAGCTTTGACAATGTGTGTGTGTGTGTGTGTGCACCCACACTCAAATATTAACACGATTATCAGATATGAGCCGTGTAAATTTGTTCTGTGGATTTGATGTTTCCGAGGCTTCCTCATGTAGGGTCAGGCCGGTTAAAATGAGGGAGTGGCGGTAGTGTTAGTATTATCAAGTTAGGTTTTATTAGTTATAGCCAGTGCTTGTTCAGGGAGACGTGTTGTTACTGTGAATGACCCGGGGAAATGACAGATGCAAAGTTCACAAATCACTTCTGTGACATACAGCACAGCCCTGACGTGCAGCAGCCAAAACCAGTTTGGATGCTTTATTACTGGGTTTTATCTGTGTGTGTGTGTGTGTGTGTGTGTGTGTGTGTGTGTGTGTGTGTTTGTAAGGTCGACATACTATAGAGGCCTGGCTGTTTGTCTAGGGGTGTGTAAGTCTTAGTTCACGGCTGCTGAGCCAATTCCGCCTCACAAAAAGTGAGAGGTTAGATCAGGACATGAGGAGGCAACATGCTGTACCCTTCTCTGGCCCCTTCTCTCCTTCTTTACCCCCGTCCCGTCCTTTTCCCCACTCTCTGCAGTCGTTCCTTCTTTCCTCTATTTCCCTCTAAGGCTCTACTCTTTTGCTGACACTTTCTTCTGTGTTCCTGTTATTGTCAAGATTTAATCAAACTGACTTTAGTTGTGGTAATTCAGTTCACAATCCTTGTTCACAAACCACTTTTCCTTCCTTCCTGCCTAAACAGCTCATTTTTCTGAACATCAAATTATGGCTTTAAACAATTTAATTTCATGTGTCCAGCAGATGAAGAGCATAGCTCCAGACGGCACAGATGTTATCTGCTCACAAGCAGTTAGTTTCTTCATGACTCTTTCTCCAATGTAGCGTCAAAGATGACTATCTAAAGAAAACTTGTTCCAGTTAAGGTGGACTGGAATGTTAATATTAATATACACTATATTAACTTACAGTGAGGCCAATAACTTTGCCTTCTTGATCCGATCAACATTAAATAACCAAACTGTGACAATCCCGACACACAGCTGGAGCCAAGTGGCGATTAGCTTAGCTTAGCAAAAAGACTGGAAGCAGGGGGAAAAGTTAGCCTGGCTCTCTTTTAAGTGCAAAAATCTGCCTACTATCTCCTCTGAAGTCATTAATCAACATGCTGTGTTTGTATCCGTACAGAAACACAAAAATAATATGTTGTTTTAGAAGGTGTTACGTCATGTAATGATGCACTGTCTAATTCTTGGAAAATAACAGCCGGGAACAGTGACTTCCCAGAGTCTCGCTGTCGCTGTGAGGTTGTGTTTATCAAGAAATACCTACAGCATGTAATTCCAGTAAACTCATAAATTGCAGATTTTACATTTCTGTATGTGAACAGCAAACAAGATATAACATGTAAGCTACTGAACCTCAGAGTTGTTGGTAGGTGTATTTTCGACCTTTGGACGGAGCCACGGCAGCTGTTCTCCCCTGGTTCCACTCTTTATGTTAAGATTATAGCATGTTGTATGCAATTGTCTGCTGGCTGTAGCTGCACACTTAACGCACAGACATGAGAGTGATATCGATCTTCTATATCACTGTGCAAGAAAGCGAAGAAATGTATTTCCTGAAACGTCACACTGTTCCTTTATAAATGAGTCATGAAGTGGAATTCTTGAGATTCTTCATTAAGCATAATAAAACATGTCTGGTGTGATGTTACATCCTTTATTTATATCGTCAGTCCATTTAATTAACAAAAAAAAAAGTTTGAAAATCACTCACGGTTGGCAGAGCTTGACCAGGTCTTGGTCTGTGGTCCCTGGATGGAGGCCGCGGATGTACAGGTTAGTTTTACTCAGCTGTTCTCCGCCGCCGCTGCTGTTGCTACTACTGTTGGTGTTGGGACTGGGGGGCGCCATCTGGTGGCCGGAGGACACATAGGCCTGCTGCAATAAGAAAGAAAGAACCAGAATTAGTCTGTTGTGTATGAAAACACAACAGAAGTCATTGCCAAAATACTTCACATTTTTAAACGCCAGTGCAAGAACAGTGATGTTAATTATTATTCAAAGTGTGAAAAACTCAAAGGAGTGTTTCGAAATGTTGAGAGATAGAAAGTAATCCTGCATGAGACAGATGATTATGTGGGAGCTGCGAAAAATGATATCATACAGGCCTCATGTCAACACTCACCAATACTGCTTTCTGAGGGGAATGTGGGGCCTCTTGGCTGCCTACACCATATAGGGAAAAGGGGCCTCTTATGCTTTCTCCATGTTGGGTAACTTCTTCTTCACTTTTGGAACCACAAAAAAAATCTTGCGGTGCATATCAAAACCAAGGCCCTAAAGATCTAAAACTAACATTTACTCAGTGTGATGATGCGGAATTAAATAACATACTAGAAGTGAACAATTTTTACACTGCAGCTCTTTCTCTCGTTCTACTTCTACTTAGAAAAGCAGGTATTTCTAAATGAATCGCTGCCATCTGCTCAAGCTTGCATTTCTGTGACCTGAACTTGCAGAAGCCTCAGGTTCAACGCCGTCCTCTGGACATTTCCAGCTCAAACTGTGTCTAAGGTTAACAGTTAACAAGATCCGGAGTAGCATGATGCAAAAACAGGGTTCAGTTCAGTCCACATTACATACAAAGTTCATTTATCAAAACAAAGCCGGAACAAGGAGAAATCAAAGACATGAGTAACAGCAGCACACCAGGAGTTTATATTACATGACAATAGCAACATGTTGTGACCATCTGTAAAGATCGGATGTCTACCTCAACCTCTACTGAACCTCCTTCTCATTTCTCATTGGGTTGTTTTGTTTCATCAGTCTATGAGGACTAAGCGCTGGTGAACACTAGTCATAAACTATGGCAGTCAACTAGTCGATGACTCAACACCAGGAACATGAAAGGTCGTTGTGCAACAATCAGTGCATCGTCTCACTACGGGATAGTGGCTCTCCTTGGAGAAACCAAACAAAAGATTGTGTAACCAAGCAGAGGAATATTTTTTATTGGGATAAATGTGGTTTCATTATCACTTTGCCTGTGAAGAACTCTCTCCAGGAATAGATCTACTGGCTGTTTTCCAAATAAGACTCAGGCAATAAATAGCAACACTTGAGTGCAGAACAAGCTCGCCAGAACTGCCGAATGTTGTGCCTGTTTGCTGTGAGAAAATGACTTTAATCACATTAATCTAACAGCCAAGTGATTTAATTCAATGTTGCATAACAAGGAATAAGAACAAAATATGCTTTCTGCGCCGTGAGCCTGGAGAGTCTCATTCGAGGGGCCGGTTGGACGAAGGTGACAAGGGGACAATGGGTTAATTGCAAGAGAGAGGAGAGGGTCACTGATCAGACTGGTGGTGTTTAGGAAAAGCCCAGCAGGAAGCCAGCCACAGTCACACCAGGACCACCAGCGACATCAGCCAATCCCGCTAATTAGACACCATCCATAAGGCATGTAGCCCCTCTTAAGACAGCCCCTCTGACCTCTATTTTGCCAGCAGCATGGCAGCCACTTCAACAGTAGGCTCGTTTCTCTAAAGATAATCCTCTCTTCCTCTACCGCTGCATAAAAAGTTTGACTGTGTTTATTCATGTTAGGCGAGATGGAGGCACGACCTGCTTAAAGTAAAACAAAAGAAACGAGGCGTGTGTGTTCCTTCCTTTCATCTCTTTCATTCCAGGAATATTTACACAGTCCACAAGTGAAGAGGCACAAACAGCAGGATGTACACACAGACTTGGACATCAAATTCGAGGCATTTTCAGTTACGCTCATGTTGATATTTAGTTTCATTTTAAACTGAACACTGTTGTCAACCTAAATATCCGTTTTTTCCTCAAAATTCGGAGAGTTCTTTTTTAACATTATAAATATATACAGTATATTATATTTGGTCATTTTATCTTTATTCGCTGAAATAAAACCAGAGACGTAGTGGTTAACTGGTATGTATCTTAACTATCTAACTACTGGGATTACCCAAATTTTTGCACTAACTCCAAAGCAACAACACAAAGAACTATGAAAAAATCTCCAGAGGTATAAAGTTGAGCTGCATTATCTTGTACACGTGTTTCTCTTATTATGTCAACTGTCCACCCCTTGTAAGTTTGAATAATAAATAACGCACTACCAAAAGGGTTTGTTCGTTTCTGTCAGACCATAACATTTTCAGGGTCAGTGGAAAACATACAAATGCAGCACAAGCCTGCCTGCAGGACTTTTATCTGTCTTGTCGCGGTGTAGTTCATGATGAATATGGTTTTTGGAGGCGGCTAATTTGTGAATGAAAGAACAGGACAGCAGAGACCTATAATCTCGTTCACACACTCCTCACCAGAGTGCCAAGTCCCAATCAAGCTCCAGACTGTACCAGGAGCAAATCAGCACCCCTTAAATCACCAGTCTGCAATCACATGCATGCATACACACACACATGCACGCATACACATATATACTGCTATAGCAATACTTGATTTAAAATATTTAAGAGCTGCATAAGATCTTGAGTCAAAATATGTTATTTGCGACCTTTATTATGAAAAGGAATCTGAACCTCTTGTTATTTCTTACAAATTGCAGGACTACATTTGGTCTCTGTAACCTGAGTAACTAATCCAAATAACAGGTTACCTATCACTGAAAGGTAATCAGTCAGTGATTACAGAAACTTGAAAGCTCATCTTAGTGAAGTACAAGTCGCTACACTGCAAAAAGTGAAATCTAAGTAAGATGAAATATCTTAAATCAAGGCAATATATACTTGTTTTTTGTCTGACTAGATATTTCTTCTTACCAGGCAGTTTTTATGTTAGAGCATTTCACTTGTTTCAGGCTTTTTTGTCCTTAATTATCTTAATAAGATATTATAACTTGTTAGTGAGATTTTTTTTACTGGTTCTAAGTAACTTAATGCTTGAAACTAGAATTACCATAATTATAATGGTGTTTGATCAACACTGACAAGTACAAAACTCCTTAGTCTAAGTCAGAATTTCTTATTTAAAGCATCTTTATACTTGTCATCTCTTCACACTGCAAAGAGTCGCCTCTCAAAAACATGAAAAAAAGCACTAAAATAAGGGAAATGTTACTTGAAATAAGCAACATTATCTTCCAACAGAACAAGAAAATTTCACCTGCCAAGATTTTCTAAACTAAGTAAAAATATCTCGTCTTAAAGAACCCACAAGTATCTTAAAACCAGTACAGCGATGCTAAAAACAAAGTACATTTGTCTAGATATAAAGAAGATTTAAGATTTTTTTTCTAACTATGTAGAAATATGTGCTTAAATTTAGCAAATGCTAGTGCCATTGTCTTGAAATCAGGTTATATGGTTAGTAATTATATCTTAAAACCAGTACAACTACACTAAAAACAAGTAAATTTATAGTTTCTAGTAGTACATTTCTCATTTCTAGTAGTGGTACAAGTACATTGATCTTATTTTAAGCACAATAATGCCTAGTGCTGGACTGACTAGTTTGCTAAGTTTACTGTTTTATGTTTTATGCAAATGTTTTTGTTAGTGTTTGTAATGTGTCTGTTCAGAACATGGTGCTTTATGTTGGTAATTGTCATTTTTGTGCTGGTTTTATAGTTTTAACCATTAGTGAGGTGGCTGTTACATTTCTTGACTCCTTTTATTACTGTTAATTTACTTTTTGCTCTTGTCCCCTGTGTTGCATGTCAATGAAGGGTTGACATCACTGAGAGGTGCTTCCCATCTCTGATTCTGCACTACCTGTCACAATATGCTGTTTTTCTCTGTAAATTTCAGGGAATATAGCCTTGTTTCAAGACAACTGCAATAGCATAGGTTGCTAAATTTAAGCACATTTTCCTACATATTGAGAAAATAATTCTTAAATCTTCTTTATGTCTAGACAAATGTACTTGTTTTTAGTGTCACTGTACTGGTTTTAAGATATAATTCCTAAACATAGCCTTATTTCAAGACAATGGCACCAGCATTTGCTAAATTTAAGCACATATTTCTACATAATAAGAAAATAATTCTTAAATCTTCTTTATATCTAGACAAATATATTTGTTTTTAGTGATGCTGTAATAGTTTTAAGATACTTGTGGGTTTTTTGAGACGAGATATTTTTACTTGTTTTAGAAAATCTTGACAAGTGAAATTTTCTTGCTCTGTTGGCAAATAATTTTGTCTATTTCAAGTAATATTTCCCTCATTTTAGTGCTTTTTTTCCTTGTTTTTGAGAGGTGACTTATTGCAGTGTACGGTAGAAATGCTCAGATCCTTACATACCACTTACTCACATAAATGTAAGTGCCTTCATTACACTTCCCGAGTACAAAAGTACTTCAAACTTTTAAGCTTTAAATTCACAGCTCACGCTGTCAGCTGTTCTCAAATTTAAAAGGACTACACGCTAAATGACAATTCGTAACCTTCCTGTCAAAGCAGTTTAAAACGCATATCATGATCTGTGCTTACAAAATGTAATTATAAACATCCCAAACTGAACTAATCAAATTCAAAGTACAAAAGCTTGAAATGGTCTTTGCTGCCCTGCTGGTTGGTGATTACCTTTCAGGCTATTTCAGCGTCCTTATGTGTTTGATTTGCATGTTTGCTGTTGAAGACTTATGCCAAAACCGCTTTCTTCCTTTTTTTTTGATTAGGTGATCAGTAGTTGCTGAAGCAGCTTAGAAACAAATAAAAGTAATGTATCCAGTCTAGGACTGTAACAAACCAAGCTCCCTCCTCTGGGAAATTATGACAGGCCAAGGTGACGTCTTGAAATTGTTTATTTGGTCCGACCAACCGTCCAAAATCCAAAGATATTTAATTTACAATGGCATAAAACACAAAGCAGCAAATCCTCACATTTGAGAAAATGGAGACAGTGAAAGTTTGATACATTTGTTTGATAAATACATTTTTGTCTACTGATTGATTAAACAACAAATTATTTAGGCACTAATCCAATCCTTTGCTCCTATCTAACAGATGAGTATGTCATTCACTCAAACATTCAGTCTCCTCAGCAGGTATCATACAGAAGCCAAGTGGCTCTGATTAATGCTCCAAAAAATTCTTGTAGTCACCTTCAAAGTTCATTATACTGAAAGCAAGAAAATCAGCTTAGTTCCATTCATTTTATATTTTAATGACAGTCAATGAAGGACTCTGTAATCTTAATAGATAATCCCAGCATTACAGTCAGGTATTTGCTACCACTGACGTGACCCTAGAAGCATTTGAAACCTGAACCTCAGGAAACTACAAATGGCTTTTTGATGAGACTTCGGGACAACACACAAAGTGAGAATGCACATTTTAAGAAATGAGCTAGCTTTCCCAACAGAAACAGTTTCACGCTTAAAATCTAAATGTAATAAAACCGATGGATCAGAAATCGAAGATGCTTGTGCAGTCTTCTGATATATATATATATATATATATATAAACACTTTGAATTTCTCCTCCTCTGCTGAACCGACCCAATTCATTACAAAAGGCTCAAAAATATCACTGGATATTTTTAGGACCAAACTAAAGATAAAAAAACAACATTTCTATAAATAAAACCATTTCCTCTATCTTGATGTAAACTTACATCGATACTCTGAAGCTGCCAGAAAGTGTCTTTCTGAAATACTGCATGTTGTTGGCACTGACTGACTTTAATCTCTCAATACATCAAAAATGTTCATTAATACTTTAAGTGTTGGCATTAAAATAAGCTGTCAGGAGTGATTCATTCATATCACCACTTCAAACTGTTTAGATGTCCAACCCTCTTTTTAGTCTCACTGCACCACTGTTTCTATCTCCGTCTCTCTCTGTGGGGCTTCACCAGTCGACCCCAGTTTGACCCACAGAATTCCATGGATTTCCTGGCTGTTGGGGGGTCTGCCCGCCTCCCCATGTCCTGCCTGCCTGCTCCCAGCTGGAGCGCCTGTCTTCTCCTCAGGCAGGAAAGAGTCATGACTGTCTGACCAGCTGACCGACTTACATGCTAATGCACAGATTTATAGCCTGCCTGAATGAGGACGCAGCTTCCAGCTTGTATAGAATTACGCTGCTGAGCTGCCGCTTTGCACCAGCTCCACTTTGGGACCGACAAGGAAAATGAGTCATGGGAGAAATAATTCCATACTTTAAATCTTCACTTCTGAAGCATCAACAAACATTTTGGATATAATCCTTTCCTGTTTACCATGCTGATAAAAATTATGCTATACATACTAAATATATTACACTAATTGTCCAATTTGTCATAATACACCTAATCAAATTCTCTGTCGCATCAACACAGCCATAAAGAGAAAATGAAAGTAATAGTTGTAAGAACATGAGTTAAATATCAATGGAAAAATGTAAAACAGTCTTTTTATGTTAGCCGAGGTTAGGTGAGGACTGTGTGTCTAGTAAAGCGGTAAGCTGCAGTATGGCAACGGGCAGGAAATCCTGTGTCTGTTCCTGATCTTATCACACGGCCATCTGAATGAGGAGCTCTGCATTCCAACCAGGTGACAGGGACACTGAACTCACGTCCAGACTCGTTCCTGAATCCTCCTTCCTTTCTGTCTCTAACCCTCCCCTTCCTTTTGTCTTTTTATAGGTACCTATTAATCTTCAAACTGTCTGTCTCTTAATGTTGTTGATTGCACCTTGATGCGCATGCACAGTGCAAATGCACATGCGTGCATGGCTTTCAAGCCGGGTCAGGTGGCGAGAGCTGGGGAGCTTGGAAACGGATACCTACAAACACTGGCCCTCAGCTCAGCCAGAGATCTAACAAAATGTGAGGCACACCGAGTGTCTGGCATCACTGCGGTACTTGGCATCGGATTTCTGACAGCTGTGCTTTCTCCAAGGACTCGGTCTCCCTCTCTACCTGTTCACCTTGGCTGGTTCATGCGGTTGGCTCTGAAGTTGGGTACCAATCCAAAACATCTGACACATTAAACAAAGAGATAGATAAACATATACCTGGCGGAGGGCCAGAGGGACAAAGGTGACTGTACAGGAGAGTTCAATGAGGATAGACTCACTGCAGCGGAACAGCTGGTTTCATACACAATTGCAAAAGAAGCCCAGTATACAACAATTACTTGCATATTTGTTGTTGTAAAGTTGTTAAAAACATGCATTTACAAGACAGTAATTGTCTTCAATACGTAAATTTGACTTTAAAAAGGGCAAATTAATGATAAAGATCTCACTTGTAGGGTTGCAGGTTACTTGTACTTGATGTTACTGCTAGCAGTCAGTGCTGTACTGAATGATTTTTGACCACCAGGGGAACACAAACTCCAAAACAATTAACAGACGCACAGTCCATTGCATTCAAATTTATACGGCTAATGTGTTAGTGATCGCCTACTTACACATCCAACAGTCACCAAGCAACATTATTATCCCATTGGAGGCATGTTTCTGGCTACGTGGTGAATAAAAATCCAATATTTAGGGGATGCACCGATCAGATAGATGTTGGGATTGGTACTGGCATCGAGTTTCTTTGTCAATGTAAGTATTCGGTGTGTATCAGTTACACTGATTCAGTTGCAACGCGCCGCCAACTCAGTTTTAAGTGCCACAGCATCCCTGTGTTACCTTACATACAAATGTTCCATTGAGTTCTATGCAGTTGGATCGGTACATCCTACCAATACTCACTTCTATCACTCTAGTCAGTATGTTTGTCTTTAACTGCTGTTTGGTGGTGGGCAGGTTGTGCACAGTGGGTTTTATCAGAGCTTGTTTGCTGAGAAGCGGATTAATGAGAGCTGTGAGACTCAACCACTCCATAAACTGTTACTGCGAGGAAAGTTTCACATACGTACACGTAGCCATTTGATTCGATGTTATTAAATATTGATTGATGAAAGCTTTAAAGATTCAAGGTGAAATTCGCGAGTTTCTGTGTTTCTAAAGGTAACTTTTCACTTTCAGAGCGACACTGATCTAAATACTTACATGTTGATATTATTCAAAATGAACTGTTTTGTGTCAGTTTCTCTGTTCTTCTATCATTAGTACTTTTTGTCTTGTTTGTTGGAGAAGTCATGTCTCCATCATTGTTGGGATATTGGCGGCTTAAACATGCTTCAGTTTTGAAGGGAAATCAATAGAAACGAACACTAGTAAGTGCATGTTTAGGTGGAATGTTAATGGGGTGTGATGAATGAGTAAATGTTAAATGTTTTAAATGGATGCTTAGCTTTTTATTTCAGAGTCATGCTCTCTAATAAGGACAATACAGGTGGCAGGTCATGTTTTTCATTTCATTTACCACAAACCATGTATAATGGAACAAAATATAACATACGCTTTTAGACTGATTTTCCAGACATCGGTTGGTTTCAGTTCATGTCGGTATGATAGGAAAATATACTTGCACAGACTCGAATCATGTTTGACAGGCTGCTGGTACAGTAATCAATCACTTTTTTTGGTCAAAGTTTCACTATTGCTGCGGGGTAAAACAGATACAATCAGGAACTGTTTGGGAAAAATCCCCTTGTTGGTGCAATTCAAGAACACTTGACAAGTGACATTTGACATGACTGATGGCTTTTGAGATTAGACAGTGGCTGACTAAAATATCCTGTAAGAAAATCTAATCCAGACGAACGACAGGAAGCACGCAGTGTCATCATTGAAAAGATGTGAACTTGGTCAATTCTGTCATGAAAAAAGGTAACTCTCAAGTCTTGTGTGTTGAGTGTCGAATGTAATACTGTATAGAAACAACACTGTAATAGAAAAAAGGAACAACAGTGATTTTGCCACCACTCACTTCAGTTCATTTCCTCAAGATGATCCTGTGTTTATCAAGTGAAACTGAATGCTAATCGTTTTAAATTAAATTATTTCATTGCATTATCTATCTGATCCTGACAGACTTTCCACACTTTCATGTTCAGGTCAACACTGTTTTGGCTAAAATTAACTTCACTATGGTTTTGCTCAATAATGAGACCACAATTATTCATCGTGATAACCAGTGATCCCTATGCGGGAGCAAGACAGTGATAATTAAATGGACTGAAAACTGACTTCTCTTTTGCTTTGCTGTTGAATGCGCCTGTTTATTCTGATCAAGGTGTTTATGTGAGGCGTTTCTTTCTATTAACAAAAGGATTGTGGGAATGTTACGAGGTAAAATCAATCTTTCTGTTTTATTTGCCTGAATGTCAATGTGTGAGCTTTTTGATAAACTTTTCTTTGGAAGCATTTGTTTTGAATTCCAAAATGTCCACAGCTGCCACATACAGCAGTCAAACTCTGAGCATTGTCAAAGAGTAATGTCACAAAATACTCTTTTAAAACAGCATGGGTTCACGTGAGGCAAGAATTAGGAAAAACCGATGTCTGAAAGCTCGCAGAGTTGAAAGTGAAAGGGTGAAATCACTGATTTAAAGAAGCATGGGAGACTTCACTTGTGCTATTCTGCCATGTCTGAATGGCCTTTTTAGTGAAACACTTTAGATCCGTGTGACAATTTAATGCTCCAGTCAATGTGTTTCTTTCATTTCTTCTCATATCTAGCTGTGTTTTGATCCAATGGAGTATGTGTTGAGGCATCCAGATTTTTAAATCACAGCAGTAAGTTGACATTTGTTGAAAAGGACTCCCGCCAAGATGAGAACAAAAATCTGATTGACAAGTACAAAAACAAGCCGTTCGACGAGGCCCTGAGCGAGACGGGTGATACCTTGAGAAGCGACACGCCGCCTCCTGTTATTTTTCCATCCAGGAAGCTTTACACGGAAACCGACCAAATTTGATTTGAGAACATTAATTCTATTTATTTGAGGGAGGAAATGAGGTGCTGAGTCAGGGGAGGAGCAGCTGGCTTCAAGCACAACAGAAACCAAACACCTTTCAGAACTCGGGCTTGGTAATCAACTTGCACACACAAAGAGCGCTCTTCTCACCGCTCGCCGTGTTTATTTTGCGATCGGACTTTTAGTTTGTGTACTCGCGCAGCTCAGGTATGGCCAAATGTGAGCAGGAGATAAAAAGAATGAGAGGGAGGTGGAGGTGGGAGGAGGAAATGTTAAGGAATCACAACACAGGAACTTGACCTCTCTGTGAACTTTAGCGCCACAAAACAGAGGAACTTGGGATCACTAAAACAATTGGAGGAGAAAACTTCACTTCCTTTCACATTAATACCTTTTTTCCATGCTTCATTTGTATATTGTATATGTTCATAATATATATAGTTATGTCAATTTTATTTATACAGCCCAAAATCAAAAAAATTGAGTGAAAGGGCTTTATAATGTTTACAGCCCTCTGTATGCATATCATTTCATTAAAGTTTAAGATGATTTAAGTGTATCTTACTTTATTATATATTTCAGTTCATCATTTATATCTTTTAATCAGTCTGTTCAGGTGGCATGTTATCACAGGTTCCTGGAAAGCTCACCTTTGGTGGTATTTTTGTCAAGTTGATCTCAGAAAGGACTGTATAATAACCCTATTATAGGCAAGCAACACCTAAAAGCATAAAAGTTGAGGGCCACGCTGTGCTTAAAATATTCTTATGATGACAGGCTGATTCTTAAAATACAAATAACTGCACTGGTGTTTAATTAAATTCTTCTTAAAGGAAAATTTCAACATTTTGGGGAAAAGCCAGGCTAAGTTTTTCCTCCTGTTTCCAGTCTTTGTGCTAAGCTAAGTTAGCCAGCTGCTGGCTGCAGCTTCAAATTTAGCGTGAGAGTGGTATCGATCTTCTCGTCTGATCTCAAACTTTTCCATTAACTCGCCCGACCTCTGAAACATCTAACAACAATGAGTCCGAAGGCTTATTAGGGCTGCGACTAACAATTATTTTCATTAGTGATTGATCTGACGATTATTTTCTCAATGATTTAATTCATCGTTTAGTCTACGAAATATATAAAGGTAGTGACGAACACCCATCACAACTTCCCAGAGCCCGAAGTGGTGTCTTCAAATTGTTTGTCTGACCATCAGCCCAAAACACAGAGATATATTTACTATCATACAGGACAAAGAAAAGCAACAAATCCTCAGAACTGAAAGGTAGGAAGCAGCAATTTTGCTCAAAAAAAAGACAATTTATCAACTAATCTTTGCCGCTCTTATGTTTATAGAACTTAATTGATATTGGGAGACATTACTGTTTGAAATGAGGACAGCTCATTTAATCCATGATACTTAAAAAGTGGCATCTTCTCAAAACATATAGAATCACTCCCAAACATGGATTATGTCTTGGAAACACTGTGTCTACATTGAATGATTATGTAGAAAATGGCCACTTTATCCATATTATATTATACATTTATTATATATACGGTCAGAAATGACAGGGACCGAATTAAAACAATGAAACCGCAAGTGCTGACACTCACAAGACTATTCTCCTGATTACTCATATTGTGTACTTCCTTTAAAAAAAGTGACATTTCACATTTTTATTGGTCCCTGGTGAGCTAAAAATGGTTTGCTTTTATAGTTTAGGGAAGGAACTGTTTGTCAAATAGCCTCCTCAGAGCATCAAAATGAGGCCAACCTCATAATAACTCCAGTAGAGAACAGCATATAAATGTACATTCAGTAAAAAAATAAATTGCAAATTGTGTGTGTGTGTGTGTGTGTGAGAGAGTGTTTGTAGAACAAACAATTCAAACACAATGCTGTTTTCCTCACAGACAGGCACTAGTGTTGACATCAGATGTGGGAGGATGAGCAGCCAGGCGGTGCCCAAGATCACAGAAAGACAATATGTCAATATACATTTTCAAAATGCCACTTAAGAGTTCAGGAGCAGGCAGCGGCAGACTGAGCAGAAGGACGGGAGGAGCTAGTGTGAATCCAGTGGAGGTGAAATCACAGCATAATATCACCATGTATAATGAAAGAGCTTTTTACTATCACTTCTAAGCCATTATGGTTCATAGAGAGAGAGGGGACATGCAACCTCTGCATGACCAAATGGAAATACACTGCTCAGGAAAAGAAAAAGTAAAAAAAAAACAACTCTGCCATCAGTATGTTATTTTTAAGCAATTTTGTAATTTAGGTATTTATTAGTTTATGTCATCAAGTGCCCTTCCCTCACATATTGGTTACAAAGGTGACAATGTCAACACTGGCTGTAACCACGAGCGCGCGATTCATAATTCTGGGAATGTAGTCATCATGGTCTGGTGGGGTTTTTCGAGGGGTGGGGCATATTCCGCTTTCAGATGGGAAATGAGGGGGAAAAAAAAAACTTTGCAAACTTACGCGGCAGCGGAGACAATGAAGGTCTGATTTAACACGAGATAGCGAGTGTCCGGAGCTCGCGGAGGGAAGAGGCAGAATTCATTTTGTAACATGTTCCCTCAGCCTGCCTGTTTTTTTTTTTTTCACCCTACCCCCACTTCCACAAACACATCCAGGCACAGACGCGCTATCCCGACACGGCACAGTTACCCATAAAAGTTGCTCTCTCCACCATTGACTTTTTCAGATGAGTGAGCAGAGCCGTATCGACATCCTTACTGTAGTTACACACGCACAAATACTACTAAATAAACCAGCGGGCGTCCAACATGACAGGACGGAGCGGGAGCGAATATCCCACCTACACACACCGCGGGGCTCGGCCGCTACATTAGCTGTATTTCCACTCCGCGAAGTCTTAACTTAAATTCAGTACGTTTCGCTTTTCAAGGACACTGCAGCTCGCTGTCACAAGCCTCTATTTCTGTCGCGACAGACGCGGGCGTGTTGCCCTGCAGGGCGAACAAGCCCGAAAATAAGGGAAAATCCCGAAAGCGTTTACCTTTTTGCTGTTTCTGCTGTTATAGCCGTTGTATGGGTTGATTCCTGCCCTTGGCGGTACGGAGAGCAGCATTTTTCTCGGCGCTATGTCCGGAGCGGCGAGCACAGCCCAGGCTGCCAGCTGACGTCAGCAGCTGGGGAAGTGAGAGCCTGGAGTCCCGCTGCTTGACTGCAAGTGGTGCTGCTGCTGCAGCAGGACAGCCCCCCCACACCCCTCCACCCCCCTCACTGCCTGGGCCCCTGGGCTACTTCAGGGGTCCTTCGTGCGGCTCCAGTGGGGGGTCCACGCAGAGGAGGGGGATTAGCTCAACTTCATTCACCGCCCACTGTTATTTCTCTCACCGGGGGACAGTGTGGAAGAATAACTAGAGAAGGAGCTTCTCTAAACTGTGACTTTTAGATCAAAAAGCTTGTAAAATCACGTCATGGTGCACCATGTTTTTGTCTGCAGGTCCTTAATTCACTCCTTGACCTCACTTCACTTCATTAGAGATATTCATTTATGCTTGGCGTTGTCTCCTTCAACGGCAAAGAAATCCTGATCAGTTTTATCTGCAAATAGCACAACAAAAACTACATCCAGTATCTTACATACACAGTATATTGGGCTATATATTTACAACATCCTATAAACGTACTATTGACTAGACTACCATTAACATATTGTAACCCCTTACAGAAACAGCCTATCCAGAAATGAACATTTTTGTACTTTATATAAACACAGGAGTTAGCAGACATGTTTTTATGTATATTAAAAATATCTGAGCTTGAGGAGAATTTCACAGCCAAAATAAAATCAAAGGATAAAACCCTCCTAATTCCTAAGGGTTTGAGCCAACATTTAAAACTACAAACTTCCAAGAGAACATTAATAAAGGATCATTTCAGCCACACTCTTATTTTGTGCCTCCTCTTCAATAATATTTAATCAGTGCAGGTCTGTGGTACTAAAAATGCTGATGGCAGCATTTAGACTCGTTATCTGTGATAAGGGTGTAGATGAGTACAACTCCACCACCTTTTAACCCAACCAGAGCATGTGTACCCTCTTTGGTTTTTGCCGCTGTCCTCTTCTTTGCTTGTGTAACCTCCTCATGTGTTTGTTTGTATTGATTGCTCAGCACTCTTTAAACTTTGTTGTAGAAATTTGCTATACAAACAATATCATCCATATAAAGTTATAACAAGTTAAGGAATTCTGTATGATTAGAATTCCCCTCATAAACCTATTTGAATGTAAAAAAAAAAGACCGTTCATATTAGCAAAGCCAGTCTTTACTGCATGTGGAGCACCTACAAGTACAAAGATGGCAGCACATACTACAGATATGATTCTCTGCTTTCTATTTTTGACTCGTTCTTGTCATACTGTTTTATCTGTGCGATGAAATAAGATTTATATCTCCCACTTAATGCCTTAAATTCCCCTTTAATTGAATCTAATTTTAAATGTATGGAATCCGCTTGTCAGTGTAATGTAGTTATTAAACTCTTAATTGCTGCAAAAAAAAAGACAGCACACATACTCAATGGCTCTATAATGAATGTCAATGAGAAAGCACCTCTATAATAGAAAAGAAGAGATTAGTGTCCCAGACCTACTCAACCTTTAAAATGTGTTCACATTGGCAGCGGGGGAAAAAAAAAGAGAACTTAATAGAATCATAATGTAGTTATTAAGGTTTTCCTTCACCACAGCCACTTCTGTTCCAGCCGTTACTTCATCAGTACCTTTAAAATGAAAATATAGCAAGCAGCATAAACACATCAAGCACAGTATCTTGTATTCAGATTGAAGTCTATACATATTGAGCAGTTTTGGGAGAAATCAATGTGGCGATATGGTCCACCTCTTGTTTGTGGATAACACAGCTCATTTACCACCACTATGTCTGTAATAACAGGACTAAAACAGCCTATGTTCAATTTGGATCTGTTGAAAAATTCAAAAAGCTGTAGCTTTCTATTCTAATTATATACTTGTTACATATATTATTTGTAGGTATTTATGTAATACACCTGTAGAAATACTATGGGCTTTTAAGTAGAGTAATACTGTAGCTTGGACTTTGTGTCCGAACTTGTACTTTTCTCTGGGATTTTGCCTCATCCTACATAACGCACAGGAGCAGCCAACAATCAAAAGTCCATTACATGGTCGGGTTTGTGCTGCCCTAGATCTGACTTAAACTGCTGGTGATCCTGCTGCTTTCCTCCCGTGCAAGACATTACTTCTTCCATTAACATGGTGCGATTAATTATGCAGCACCACACTGATGCAAAGCAGCCTCACGCAAGACATATTGGATCAGACAATGTGAAAACTCTTGAGGATGGAGTCAGAAGGAACCATCAGCAAAGCACAGCCCGTTACAAAGATAATGTCCTGTAAATGGCCTAAAATAAACATCTGCGTGATCCAGTGATGTGAACTGGTCATGGTGTGATGCAGTGGGTCTAGTGCATCTGGTGCCCGCATTGATGGTGTCCTGCAGTCTCCTCTGAAGGTCACAGACTGAGGCTGTTAAACAGCAGACACACACACAGGGTACTAAACCTAAACATTTGCCATCGGAGTGTGAACGAGCGGTGTCCTGAAGTTACCTTTCACATCATATCCACGGCTGCCTTGTCAGTGACTCTGGCTTCTTATCTACTTCTGCTATATTTAAATGCCTTTTCACTTTCTCCTGTTGCCAGTAATTGGCTAGGAGATGTATCCCAACACAGATGGCAGCTGAAACCTGATGCCTGAAATGCAGTGGCATTCAAAATAATCAGCACTGGTTACACTACAAAGCAACGGGTATTAATTACACTACAAAGCACCTCTGCTACTCTTCTCTATGAATAGCTCAAAACATAATTTTATGATGTATGGTGCTGTATGCAAAAACCCCTGCAAGAAAAAAGTGTGAATCATATTTTTTTCAAGCACAAACATGCTGCAAGCACAGAGGTGACTTCTGTAAGAGCAAGGAGACTGTTGGATGGATAATCACAGTCTCATACTGCACTTTGATTCTTCTACAACCGGTGGGCAGAATTGACTCCCCCTCAGTATGTATGTGCCTGTTATTCAAATGAGGGAGCTGAGCTGCACGACCTTGCCAATCCTCAAAACTAAAGTTTGCCTGTAGCTCAAAAGAGATGCAAATGAGCAGTTTAGAATGTAGAAGATTAATTAATACTGTAAAAATTTCTACTGAACAATAATATATCCATATTTCTTTAAATAAAAGCAAACATAATTTATTTTACATATCATCTGGCACATTGTGCCTAGTACATTTATTAGCTTTCATGAAAGGCCTAAACCGGTTGCAGAACGAGCACTCCATGCCCTTTATATGGACTGTAAAATACAGTGGTGTGAACAGTATTTCTATGAATTAGCGCTGTAAGCACTTTGTGTTGGTCTCCGTTTCATTCAGCCAGGCAGCTTGTCTGTGGGCTGTTCCTCTGTCTGCATTTAGGAACACTCCAGTGACATTGTTGCACTCAGCAGAACCTCAGTCTGGCACAACCAGCCACTTTGACGACATGAACATTGTTTGGACGTCAACAGGCTCGTTGCTAAGTAACCCAGCCCCCTCCATCCCAAGTGTTCTGGTCTTATTACCTCTAGGGTAGCTAAGCAGTGTGTGTGTTTGTGTGAGTTGCTGAATTGCCTAATGGTGTGTAGTGGGGATAGAAGAGATGGTGCATGGTGCATCACCCTTTTTCAGTTTAATTTATTACGACCTTGATGTGGGAGTGAACTCTGACATTCAACTGTTTCCAAACATGGGCCAAAGGTCATTCCATAAAACTGAGGCTTCATCTCGTCTAGTTTTGTCTCGGAACATGCTTCCTCTCTTTGTTGTTATCTTAAGTAGCCAATAATAAATAATGTACAAAACTTAAACTTAGCTGATACACTTCAGCATAAAACACAACAAAACAGCTACACCTACCTCCCATGTACAACCTATTTAAGGACAACAGCACATGCTGAGGAAATACCACCCTTCCACCCTTTGCCTGCATTAACAACCAACACACCCACCCACACACACACTCACACACACAGACACAACAGCATCAATGCTGTGGGGGTGAACCTCTGTCATCAAAGTGGGCTGTTGTTTGGGAGGAAGGGCAGCCTGTGTGTGTGGAGGAAAGTGGGTATGAATGGCGTGGAAGGGTTCAGGGAGTTCATGTGTGAGTGAGGGGCTCG
The DNA here is from genome assembly GCA_003416845.1 of Oplegnathus fasciatus. Lineage (NCBI taxonomy): Eukaryota > Metazoa > Chordata > Actinopteri > Centrarchiformes > Oplegnathidae > Oplegnathus > Oplegnathus fasciatus. Next base: position 550,604 of record NTHP01000364.1, on the reverse strand, counting down.
GTCATTGAGACTGTCAGTGTGGGGTTCAAGGTCAGAATGGCTAACAGAGGTGGAAAGACAGCAAACGGTGGTTGAACATATAGGAGTGGGTGAAAGGAGATCAAAGGGAAAGGTTCAGTTTTAAAGTTAACATTTGAAAGCTGTGTGGGGAGGGCAGCACACAGTAACGGTGAAAGTAAAAGGAATACACATTTTAACTGAACAGACCTGTGCTTTATTTATATTTAAACCTGCTTTACATCAGAAACTGTTCAACTGTGAGCTGCTTCTAGAAGGAATCTCTGCAAACATGTGTAGCTAAACAAACTGTAAAGTTTTTATCTGTGTTTATCCATCCAGCAACAGTAGTTCTGGTTTGCATTTGTCCGGCTGGTTAGTGTCAGAAATAATGACATGAATTTCAAAATAAACTATATTCAGGATAATGATCACACATAAAACGTACAATACCACATATTGAAGTCATAAAAAGCTGAAGATTTACTGAAGTACACATGTACACTTGTAATTGTGCTTCTGCTGAACGGGCAGGGTATTTTGGCACCATTTACATCCCTGTTGTAGTAAATAAGAAACAATAAAATGATGTGTTCGACAGCGCAGACAAACAGATGGGTGTGTGTGCTTGCTTCACGTGAGAGAAGTTACTTTACATGTCCGCTGAACAGACCACACACACACACACCCTCACACACTCAGACAATCAGTCAAGCATTCCCTGTGGTTGGAATGTGTTTTTGAGGGAGAGTGTGAAAGAGGAAGTTTTGGTGGGGGAAAGGCTTGTGGGGAATGGTTGACAAAAAACAAAATGTCTTTAGCCTATGTGCATGTAGGGGAATCCCTCTTGTATTTTCATGAGGGAATGTGAATATACTGTATGTTTATGTGTATGTGTGTGGGGAAATTCAATCATAATCTCCTGTTATAAGAGCCTGTGCTTTGCTTCAGGGTGAGATATAAATGCATGTAAATGTACACTCTGCAGCACTTACTCTTTATTTCAATGCAATTAGAAAAGTAGATAAATTTGCATAAGCGAGATCAATGTCCATCCCATTTCTTTCAGCACCTTTTTATTGAAGCTCCACTTCAAACTAAACAAAAGCAGTTTGGCCAGACCCCTGACTGCCAAAACCCTCACCCTTTTTTAGTCCATCCTTAGCATACAGTCCCTTAGGGCTGAACCTACAGAGCTTGCCTTTATGAAGTTTATAGACTCAGTTTAATGTTCAACATTATCAACAAGCATCAATGAGTTGATTTTATGTGCGAAAAGTTGTCAACAGATGCTTTTTTTTATGCATGGAAAACATAAAGGCTCTTGTAATAATTGACATTTTTTCCATGTACATAAGTTCAAATTAATTAAGAAAATTGCCTATTTTCAAAACTATCTCTGGTTATTTTAATTTGTTAATGCAAAATTAATGTGTAAGCAAAATATGGCTTTACAATGTATAATAAGGTAAGTAAACTGGTTTTGCTTTTTTCTGTTTTAATGTTTTATTTTTGTTGCATAATTCAACATCTGGTGCAGGGAATTAATTTAACTTACACTTGTGCATTAACAGTGATGTTAATCAATGTGCACTAACCCTGAATACAATAAAGAAGAACTCTGGAGTGCCCATCCCGTGGTAGGCTCCTAGATAAGTTCGTTCTGTTGCTTGATTGGTACAGATTTGTAAAAATATCTAATATACCAAACCTAACCATCCTATGACGTGATTAACAGGTTGTCACAGAGAAACTGTTTATTTGCTAAATAAATGGCATCTGGTCCTAACACCTCTTCTGGTACAGCATTGCAACAATTCCAGTCAAGTTCTGCAGAAACTGATAGGAAAACACTCAAATTTTCTTCTAAATTTTATGCTGGACTTTTATTTTCTTTTTGTAAATTAGTTTTCAAGAATTTCTTGAGGGGAATATTTACTCTACGTTCCAGCTGGAAGTAATCTGAGCAACAGATTTGAGTGTAAAAAGGCAGACAGAAAGCCCGGTGATGGAGTGGGAGGGAAGGAAAGAAGGGGACGAGGGCAGGGGGAAGGGGAGAGAGAGCTAAGCGGATGGGGGAAGGGCTGTTTGTGCATGCCTCAAATTCCTTAGGTGTTATCAGCATTGCCCGCTCCATAATTGCTCCTTTCGAGGCGGAAAAAAAAATACAGAGACTGTACAATATTGTAAAGTTCCTCTCTGTTAGAAGACCTAAAGGGGGGGAGGGGTCAAGATCTTTGAACTCTGATACCGCCATTTTTGACTTTGCTATTCTTACATCCTTGAAGATTAAAATCAAAGAATATGTCTGGCCTTTTTCCCACTTATAACTACTTATGCCTTGTCAAGGCTTTTTAGAAAAGTCTCTAAAACTAAAAAATACATTTCCATTTCCTTGTGGCTTGAAACAGACTTGCAACAGCTTATTTAAATCGTTAATCTTTGGAAATATACTTGTATTTGTCAAAGTAAAAGCCCTTGCCTTATCCTGCCTTCCTGCCTGTGATCTTTTAGATCATTTTGCTGATTTTAGACTTCTTCTAGTGTGTCCTTCACAGCAACCGTAAAGGGCACCTGACATCTTTATAATGTGTCAAGCCACCCGAGAACCCCCCATACATTTTGATCATTTTCTCAAACAGCGTTAAAGAGGCTTTCGTGCGTGGACAAGATTAGCCATTTCCTGTGTGGCTCCTTCAGAACGGGCAGATGAATAGAGAGGAACGATAAAGTAATTACTTGAAATATTTTTTCTGTTATTACAAAATGGCTGCAGCAAGTACCTTGTACTGTTTTCTTACTGAATGGAGACACTGCATTGGTGGGACACACACACACAGGATGTGATTCTGGGAACTTTGATTGATGAGGTAATCCATCTGGCTCTGAAGCAAGGGAGGGGAGGACGAGAGCACCGGCGGAGGGAGGGAGAAAGGGAGTGTAGAAGATGAGTGATGATGTGGGTCCAAACCATGATGCAGTTTCAGGATTTAAGCATGTGTGTGGCAGATATGTGTGTGTATGAAGGTGAGCTTTATCTGTGGATGGTTGAAAATACCAGATATTGACATTAATTCTTTAAACTGTCCTTACTTGATTAGTTGGCTTATTAGAAACGTTGAGTATCTTAACAGTAACGCAGTGTGAAAACCAGTTTCTCCTCTCCGGACTCCCAACCTGGCTTCCATCACAGCTGCAGTGAACTGGGCGGAGGTGCATCATGGGCCTTAGCTGTGGATGAAAGAATGACGCATGAAATACTTGCTCCAGTCATGACACAAACCAGATGAATGGTGTTTTCACTTACTCCGACAATAAAATCGCCCTGGAAAGAAACTCACCAGCGGAGCAGGAGAGGTCTTTTAGCAGGAGACTAATAACCGGCAATTCTCTGATATTTAAGACTGATGGATTTCCATCCTATGACGTGAAAATTAATCTCACAAGGAGAGGAATAACTCAGTCAGCGTCAGTCTTTTCAGAGAGATTTATAAAGAGGAAGTGAGGGATGCTTTCCTGCTGCATAATGTTGACAGTTTTACACTCATTGATGCCTTACTTTAATGGACATTGGGGACTGCTATTCTACCTAGTAACTATTCTACTGACTAGTAGCAAACTCTTGCAACTGGTCTCAAGGTTTTTCTTGAAATAGAAACATTCTGATTGTATTGATTATTCAGCTTTCACATGTCTCTGTGCTGTTCAGTGTTTTAATTTATCATAATACTATAATATGAGGGCAAGGCTATAATGACTTGTTTGGCAACTGAGACAGTAATCCAGACAAAGAGACTGAATTTTGCCCTTCAAAACTACAGCATGACACATGAGTCATTCAACAGATAGTGCATGATGTTACAACATGACACTGCAGAGGAACAGATCAATATACAAGAGCTACAGATGGAAAGGAAAATTGCCCAGAGATGAATGAGGTGAAGCATTAATGCTGCGCAAAACGTCAGAATAATGAAAGATGTGTATATACAGTATCAGTGAGTCACTTTCTAATGACTGCAGGGTCAAATATCAGCATAAGCCATTAGAGCTGATCTCTGTGATCTCTCTCTCTCCCTATGTCGCTCTTTCACACACACAACACACAAACACACACACACACGACTTGTTAAAAAGTGAGGAGAAAAGATGATGTAAAAAAGGATGGTCATGATCCTGGGAGGTGGATCCAACTCTGGTGTGTAGCACACGAGATAGCCGTGCAAGATGGATGTCAACAATATTTTGACATCCTCATTGTGAAGAGGCTGTCAGGCTACCACCTGATAGATGACTATATGTCGATAAATGAATGGAAAAATGTTGTCAGTGAGAGAAGATATTGCATATAATAGGTAACATTAACATTCTTAAAGATGTAGATACACTTGTCCTTTTCATTTCTTTACACATTTTCTGAAGCAAAATGATTCTGTTTTTGAAACATGTGAAACAGAGACACTAATTTAGTTTACATATAATTCTGAGTACGCACAAGACTGAGGTATGACCTTTGAAAATAAGATTAAAATGAAAGTGATGTTTGTGTGGGCTCTGGACTGCTCTCCATCAGGATGTCTGTCACCTGTGTTATGCTTCCATCTGCTGGTAGATCATGTTAAACGCTACTCCATGCCTGACTGACACAGATCAACACTACCCCTTCGACTAGCCAAACAAATTTTTGGAAAAACAGCAGTGTTACTGTATATTCCTGTGCTCAGTAATAGCCCGATATGTGTTCTATGACTTCCCCCAATCAAGCAATCCTTTAAGTTTGTGGTTTCCCACTTTTTTTCCTTGTGACCCCTTAATATGAAGTCATGTCAACTCCTTGACACAGGTTGCATGTCCATGAGTTAAGGGCAGCTCAATCAAAGAGTGATTTTCCCATCACGTTCATTTGAATAATTTTTGGACATGTGAAAAAGTAAAAGATATACTGTAGTTTACCAGGAAGAGCAAAGATTAAAGTTTAAAAACATAAATTGTGGATTTGCATGGCAGAATTTCCAGTCCAGACTAGACATTCATTGACATATGGAGAGGAGATGGTGTGGCTCAGGTCCTACCTATCCCTGAAGTTGCTCTATGTCCTCCTGGATCAATACTCTTCACTTTTGTTTACAATCTACATTTCTGTCATCAAAATTGTATACGCTGTGATTTTGTTGTTGATTTATTCTGTACACTCGATATCTATCGCATGTCTGTCCGTCCTTGGAGAAGGATCCCTCCTCTGTTGCTCTTCCTGAGTTTTCTTCCACTTTTTTTTCCTGTTAAAGGGTTTTTTTGGGGAGTTTTCCTCATCCAATTCGAGGGTCTAAGGACAGAGGGTGTCATATGCTGTACAGATTGTAAAGCCCCTTGAGGCAAATTGTGATTTGTGATATTGAGCTATATAAATAAAACTGACTTGACCTGGCTTGACATCCTTACCCCTTAGATTCATCTGGCAAAACCCCTTGTGTGGGTTCCCGACTCCCAGGTTGGGAACCACTATTTTAAGTAACAAACCTTTAAAAAAAACTCACTTGGGACTGAATTCATCCAGATGCATTTTATTTGATCTTTATTGCATGTCATCCCTTTCTTTCACTGTCTGTGACATCTCTCTCCTCTTCCATTTGACCCAACTACCCTGATAAATACTCAAAATGCAAATAATGTGCGTAGCCTGGCTGAATGTGTGCCAAATGTGATGAAAATCGAACACTAAAACAAGTCAGCCCTGTGACTAATGAAAGTGGCATAATCAAATTCTGTGTGAAGGTTGGAAGTGTTCTGAAAACAGAGATATAAGGAAACAAAACATTTTTGCTGTTACAAAATTCTATAGAAATTGGGAAAACAGGGCCACCTTGCGGCAAATTGGTCACAGAAATACATAAAACGTCTCTGGGCAAAAGTGTGTGCATCACACATGTGCATGCCTGTGGCCTGTGTGTGTGTGTGTGTGTGTGTGTGTGTGTGTGTGTGTGTTTGATGATGTCTAAGAAGTTCAAGATGACTATTGTGTTTCTTCTGTGCATTTATTTTGAAAGTCTTTGTAGTTGTGTCTTTCCCTTTTCCTCCACCGAATGTCTGTTTTTAGTTAAGTTAGGGATTGCGCAAAAGCATTTGGCATGAGGACATTTTTGGACTGGAGCTCAACATTTCATAGGTTAAGAATTTGTGTTGTGTTTCTGTTGCTATGTAAGCCATGCTAAAAGAACTAAATTAAGCACCTCAAGTCTTGCCAAACACCTCAGCGCAAATAAAAACATTAAAGTGAAAAGGGGAAATAACGGACAATCCTGGTCGAATTAACACAGGACAAAGCGTGTTTAACGTGGCATCTTCTCTGCCTCTTTACAGCCTCATTTCAGAGAATGAAGCAGTTTTATTTAGGTGTGAGCTCAATGAAAATAATGGTGGTGAGGCCCTAAAATCAAGAGATTGAGATTGTTGAGATTATAGTTTCAAAACAGCTCTGTAAAGTGTTTTGCTGGATATTGTCTGTGATCACAACTCATTATGTGGTGACTCATTTTTCTCTTTTGTATTTTATCACTGTAAAAAAATGTCTGACACAAAGGACCTATTGTTCTTTGAAATGTAATACTGGCAGTGTAGACCCACTAGGTGTCAGTGCTGCGCAGAATTTCACAGACAGGTCCTGTGGTGGTCACTGCTGCAGTATACCACTTGGTATAAACACTCTAAACTGATGGATAGATAAAAGGAATGCAAAAAGTACATATCAAATCTATATAATGATGCCTCTGTGTGTATATGTGGTCCTGTCTGTGTAGGATTATCTGGTATAGAATTATGTAAAAAAAAAGAAAAAAAAG
>NTHP01000364.1:502030-543764 GCA_003416845.1 Oplegnathus fasciatus | reverse complement strand
AAAAAAAAAAAGAATTTCATTTGTGCATTCTTGAACATATTAAAGATGTAAATATGATTTGACTAAATTCCCTGTTCATGAACACTTACTTATAAGACTGCAGACCCACCACCATGTTCCCTCCAGTTCTGATGGGTCGTGCCGGATGTTTCCTGAATGTATTTTACACTGAAATGTAAAGTGTGAAATCACAAATTTATGTGAAAACTAAGCAGGAAAATGAGGAGATGTGAAGACTCAAAGCTCAACATCACTCACCAAAGGTGTGGACTCACACACTGAGTCATATGACTTGGATTCAAGTCCAACTCGAATCACAAGATGTGAAAAAATGTATTAAAAAAAATCTTCCAACTCGACTTTGACACCATTAACTTGTGACTTCACTTGGACTTGAGCCTTGAATGACTTGTTACTCTCCCAAAGCCCAGAGCAGAATAATCTTGGCAAAATATTCAGAGCGTACGTTCAGGCCAGTGTTTAAAGGCTGAAGGTCAGCTGCACTTGATCTGCTTTTGAGTGAATGATTTTAACTTAATGACGGGATTGTTTTGAGTGTCCTTGTCCTATTGAGAGAGAGAGAGAGACAGAGAGAGAGAGTGAAAAGAAAGAGCTGGGTGGATGTGAGCTTGCATAGTTTGTGTTATTTTATGAGGAATGGATAAATGCACTGCTTATGTTTGCACTACGTGATTTTTATTGTTGAGTGGCACTTGCTTTGTTTTGTTTTGAAAACAGCTCAAATCTCATTTCCTGTGTGATTGCTCAACAGCTTTTTAAGTGTCTCTCTTAAAAAAGTATTGGAATACATGTCAGTTTGGAAATAAACTGAAAAAACTAATTAAATTAAGCATTTACTGTTTATGTAATCTAACCTTGATTTGATCATACTCCCATTACTTTGTAAGTGTTTATATTTTGAAAGGCCTTCACATGTGGTGAAAGCACATTGTGACACCTGTAGGACTCAAGGCTAGGAACTGGGACGTGACTTAAAACTTTAGACGTAAAAAAAATGACAAAACACAAAACAAAACAATAAAATGGGCATATGACATATGCACTTCCCCCATCTCCAAGATGATTCAAAACAGTCTTCTTTCAGGTGGCTTGTTTATGATCATGGCACAGTCTTGTTATATAACTAAATAATACAACAAGGATAAGTGTCTGCTGTTTGTGATAAGCACTCTGAAAACTAGCAGTATGTGACCTTGGCCATGGCCTTTTCTTGCAAGCTGTTCGTCAAGGTTTTCATTATAAAGTTATAAGGGTCCTTATGTAGCTTAGTTTCCATATTCTTGAACAACATACTCCCACTTTGGCCTTCTGTGTAAACAAACAATTCATGTGGTAAGACTACATTTGGTCTCTGCTGATCCTGAAATGTTTTACCAACTTATACTTAGATGGGATTTCACTTAAGATTCCCCTGTTAAAGCTCGCAACCATCGTTTTTTGTCAGACACACTTATGTTCATCAGATCCATCAGATCCATCAGAGAAAATCTAGGACCATTTCTTGCACAAAAGGTTAGACACTTTTCTTTGCTGGAATAGGTTCTGCTCCCCACGGTGCTCTCCAATGAAATAAAATGCATCTATGGACTTTGAATTTGTGTTCAACAAATCATTCAAGAATAGCCTTCGGTTAAATCTGTTACCTACCATGTTCGACTCTTTGCACACCAGTGACTATATTGCATGTCATCACTTACTGGACTGGACTTTCATCTTTACCTGTACCCTGCAGCAACAAGCAGTTTGGTGCAGGATGGATGTTAAGTGATGGGACCCTGGAGTGTCTGGAGACTCCTGCCAGGAATCTTAACAGTGCACTGCAGCAGTGGTAGTAGTAGCCTTGAAATGACAGAGTGGAGAAGCATCTCTGTTTGTGAAAGTATAGAATGTTTTTTGGGAGATTTTTCAATGTGGTTCACAAAGGCTAGTTGAGAGCCAAACATTATGCCAGGATTTGTGACCGATTTGGGTATGTGGGTTATGGGATGCAATGTTGGACCTGCTGTGTTGTACAAACTAGAGAGCCTCTGTCTTTGAGCTGTTCAGTAGGACGTATCTGCACCTCATTGCCCTTATCTTCTCAAATGTGAGGAGATATGATATGGCTACGTCTGGGATTGTCAGTTTATATGTACAATTAGGTGTCGTCAGCATAGCAGTAGATAATCCATGAAAAACAAAATTAGGACATTTCTGCCAGATGGGTTAGTAAAGTTTGTTTGTCTAGGAGTGAGAAACAGTCATATCGTTGTTAAAGTGGCTGAGAAGGGTGTGATGGTCTAACTGTCTTAAATGTAGCACTCAGCCAAGAAGAATCATGGGAGATAAGCTGCCTTTAGGAGATCATTTGTGATCCTGGCCAGTGGATTCTCAATACTGCGGGCGGGACATGAATCCATGGATGGCACCACCTGGTGTTCAATTTGTGGTAGTGGTATCGCTGTCTTGATACAATTTGCAGTGTTCATTGGTGGGAAGCCAGTGAGGGATCATGTAGCTGTTGCTGCACTGGCAACCCAAACGGGTTGGTCACAGCACCTGCAAGAATGTGGGTGCGATCTGGGAAGGTTTGCGGGAACCTCTTGCTCGTTATGTCTTCCATGAAGCTCCTCACTGGTAGGAGAACAGAAGCTGGTGACACTATGCGTCATGGAGACATGAAGACTCCTTCCTCATGTCAATTTTGTCTTGGGTTCCTTTGGGAGTATGTGACTTAGCAGGAGTGGGTGGGATGGACAAAATCGATACAGAGTCCTCATTTCAAGGCGATACGCATCTACCTACCCACACAACTGGGTATGTTCACACAAATTAATTTGCATGCTGGTCACTAGTTTTGGTGCTCCTGAGACTAGGGGCAGGATTTTCTGATGATGCAACACTGAATCCTCTGTGGACGTTTCATGTCATTTGGGGAGGAGGCATATATTTGGGTCTTCTGAAGGTCACATGAAAGCTGCATCCTTGGAAGGAGACAGTCCCTGAAATGGGAGCCCAATGAATCCAGATTGTAGCTTCACATCATAGTGTCCTATTAAGAATTCATAACTCATTTAAGTTAAATGGATCCACCTCTACCTACAATATTACCACCAAATGGAAAAGTAAATGGGGATCCAGGTGGTTAGACTAAACAAAATACATACTGAATTAAGCATGCGCCTTTAACTTTTCATTTTATGGTGGTGTTATTAAATTACTTTTGAATACAGGAGATTCGATTTTCTGAAGTTCTCCCTGGGGGAGCAATAAAGTTTTAAAGAATTCGCTGTATCAATATACATTTAATTTTTCTTCATGTTGTTCTTTGTTTGGATTTTATGATTCAGAAATCAACTCTTAAATGTATCTACTTTTAAAAGGCTGATTAGTTCATAATTACCTTTTATTATACCTTGTATTTATTGACCAATCTGATGAATAGCTTTATAATTTCATTAATTGATTTTTCATAAGATGCTTTAATTTGCCCTTCTAGTGTCTAATTAAATACTGATTACAACTGCTTAGTTGCCCTGTAACCATCTGCAGGGCTCTGGAGGTCCTCCAAACTAAACTTTAGAAAAGATCTAACACAGGTTCATTATTCATTATTGATTTGGGGGCTTGTTAATTCCAGGGGTGCAGACATATTAATGTGATATGGATATGTGATTCCAGATAATGACCAAAGCAAATACTCAGTTTGATTATATATTATTTGGTGCTCATTTTACATTTTAAATGAGAAGCAATCATCATCATCAGTTATCATAATCATTATTATTATTGTTATTGTTGTTGTTTTCGTATTAATAATACATATAACCATTATCAACATTAGCACAACAAACAAAGGTGCAAAGTACTTGCAAGTTAAATAAACAGACATCAATGAATGGGAAAGAAAAACAAATACATAAAAGAATCCTACATACTAAATAAGTCAAAGTGTGACTGAGACAGAATCCAGAGCGTTGTTGCAGTAAGTTTACACAGAGTGTGATTTGATGGAGGTGGATGCTGCTGGAGAGAGAGAGAGGGGAGGGCCAGCCGAGCTGCTGCTGCTGCTGCGACGTCACTCAGCCCGCTGACTGACTGAGCTCCAGGCTTCAGGCTCAATCTGCGGCCAGCAGCGGCAGAGGTGGTGGGGAGGAGAGGAACATTTGATCCACTTCTTTATTTCCTCCTGTGGCTTCTTCGCCGGGGCGGAGAGAACAAAAGACGGACAACTGCATGATCAGAAGCGCCAGCAGCTCTCCTTCTTCATCTCGACTGCAAGCCGGGCTAGCTTGATGCTCAGTTCAGCCTGCTAGCCTTTGTGGCAGGGCTGTCCATGTATCCAAGGAGCCCCTAAGCAACCCCGGGCTGGGAGAAGCCTCAGCTTTTTTTTTTTGCCTTGACAGTCCGCAAAAAAAATTATCCTCCGAGTGGGAAGACAGCAGCATCCTTGTCAGCTTCATTGCGCACCCAGAAAGCGGATCCCAGTGAGGAGCATCATCGCCTGGTCACGGTTACACGTCGTCGCCCGTCTGCAGCCTCCAGCTTGACAGGACCAAGAGGCGATTGATGACTAATATTCTTTCAAGATAGACTACAATGTTGCGCACCACGGCCAACATGTTGGCAACAGGATTGCTTTTCTTGGGATTGTTGCACAGTTTGGAAGTAATCGCTCCAGGAAGGGCTATTGATGGTAAGCAGAGCTGATTTAAGGATAACCAGAGTCTTGTGTAAAAATGCTTAGAAAAAAAAAACCTACACAAGTGTATGCGTGCTGATTATTACAGGATTTATTGTGTTTTGTGTCTGCGTGCGAGAAGAGACTCGTGCCCTGAAGGAGCGACTGTTGGGTTGAGTGAAGTAACGTGAAGGGGGATGAAACCGAGGCGAGACAATTAAAAGCAGTCTTTTGTTTCTGTCTCACCAGTGCCACATGTGAATATTGCAATGTCACAGCAGTGTTCGCACATTTCCCTCCTGCCCTCCGCTGGATACAGGCGCTCTCGCACGTTTCCACTGACATTCAGTGATGGAACTGTAGCATAGGCCCCGGTACCTGCTAAACCACTTGTTTACAGATCGATGCGTCCATTCAAAATAAAAAAATAAAAAATTAGAAGCAGCAGTCAGATGCGTTAGTTTCGATTTCTCCAGTTTATCATCGGTGTCATTATTAAAATATATCAGCTGTGGAGCCTTCTGTGGAGCTGTAGTGTATCTAATGTGTCTGGGCTTCAGTCAGTTCACGTTCAACAGATTTTACTGAGTGCTGATGTGATGACAGCAGTCTTGTTATTCCTCAGTCAAAACAACACTGTAATATTTTTATTGTCCCATTGAGGAATTAAAGTGTCTGTGGTTTTTATCTCTTTGTTGGAAAGTGGCACAGTTTCGACACTGCGTGCTTCAGAACAATAGACCCATCTGTGTTTATTCTATGTAAGCATTACAGTTAGTTTGTCTGTGAGCTCAGATCAGATGTTTAGTGCTGCCATCAACAGGCATTTGGAGCACTGCACCATTGTTGTGTATCAGTGTGATTGCTGAGTTGATCACCTGGGCTGCACAGGCTAGGAGCCCTGAATGCCAACAGTCATATTGTGATCTGCAGGCACATAGTGAGCAGTTCAAAACAGCCCCCCTTCACCCCCCCTCACCCCTAAGACCTTGTGAACACACACCTTCACAGACTGGAGCAACTTCTGGAAACTATTAAGCCTCACAGTCCCGCTCACGCGCTCCTCTGTTTGGTAAGAAAGGAAAAGGGCGTTATCAAAGAGGAGTCAGATTTGTTAAATTCTTTGCAGGTGAAAAGGGAATGGGAGTTTATTTTCGCAGAGATGCAATGCCTCTCATTCATCTTGGGAATGTCTGACCTGTGAATGAATGCTAAGAATATTTTTAGATGACTTTTACTGCTGAGAAAATGTTTCCAATAAGGAGCAGTGGTCACTGTAGAGCTAATCAGGGTTCTAAATTTGACATTTCATTAAATTCAGTAGGACTTTTAACACGCATGACTGATTTAAACCACGAGCTGCATTCTGTGAGATTCATCGTCAGGCCGTAAATGCTTCTCTCTGCCTTTGAAGTCTTCTCATCGCACTTGGCAATCCAAGTGCTGTGAGGTTTTTAAGGAGCAAAATCCACATAAATTACCACCTTGAAGATAGACTTGAATAGCCTGCAATCACCTGCAGTTTCTCCCTCCTCCTCGGTCTACAGCAACGGTTGAGAAATCCTGCCTCAAAGCAAACAGTTTCTGCCTCGATGCACGGTTATTGTTTTAGTGAAATTTTCCTCCCTGTCAGTCTTAATGCTTTGATTTGATGAGTCAGCCTTGTGCAGTAAACCAGAGGAGATCGCCAAACCTTAGCTTTACTTGAAAACCCACTGGGATGCAGAGGCTGCTTTGCCTCATGGAGCCTCTCAAGGAAACATATTGAAATTTGTTTGCTGTTGACATGGGTCATATACAGTATTATTCAGAGAGACTGAATGTGAGATTTACCCAATAACTTGGATTTTTACTAGGTGCCTGTAATTGTAACATCCACATTTTGAAGCCAGCCTTACCAGACCTCAGCTGACATGTCACTTGTTATATAGGAAGCTAGCATGTAGCTAAATTGCTTTTTTAACCTCTTTGATTTTTTAGGGCCCTTTGAACCACATATGTTACTAGTAAAGTTTTTTTCAGGCTTGCCTGGAACTCTTCTTTTTCCATTTTCTAGACCTTGAAAGATTTTCGCTCACTGTCTCAGTACTGTAGCCAGAGCAAAGACCCTGGGCCACCAACAAACCCTGAGTTTAATTGGGTCTAAACTGCTCTTTGTTTCCTAGAGGAGACCACGAACAGTCTCAAATTGTTCAGAAGGCGCTGCTAATTGGGGAACCTAGTGGAAAAGGCCTTAATGAAAGAATTCACATTGTTTCACTCCATGAAAGTGATGTAACGTCGTTGCAAAACGAGATCACTGGTCCTTAGAAAAATGGACAGTGCTGTCTCCGAGGCTTTAAGTGGTGAACACCGTCCATAGAAAATAAAAATGGAGAAATGTGTTTGCGATTGTGTCACTGCTGGAATAATTTCAACTTGAATAGTTTCTGTTTTTTTCGTGGAGGCATCCATTTAAATGTTCTTTGAATCATGTCTTCTCTATTTGAAATGCCTGGTTCCTCATTTCATGTTTGTCTATTTTGCAGTTTTCCTCCCTTAAATGTGAAACTTCTTCATTTAAGCCACATCCTTTATAATAGAAGTAGCACAGGCTCCTTTCCTTTTGATTCACTCACCTTCCAGTGCTTCTCTTCTCTTTGCACTTTTCCCCTGTGGACTTCTCTGCTGTAACATTTGGTGGAGGCTTTAGAGCTGGCCCAGCATTTGGCTGTCATTGGTGTGATACTGCCATCACAATGACATCCACATGGCCAAAAGGTTACCACTTTACTGTTTACTGACAACTGAGGGCAATGTGGAAACCAGGGTGCATTTGTTGTGTCCTTGTTGCTGTTGACCTTATGTCACACAAGCAACATTCAAAAGTGCATGTAGAAAAGCAGCTGATGTAAATAACAGAGGAAGAGTATATTTAACACTGCTATGAATACAGGGTTTAGATCAGCACATAACTAAAAGAGTGTTGGTTAGTTGCTGCCTAAATACCTTATATGACACACTGAAAACCAGCCACGACTGCATAACTGAGCAGATATAAAATCCAGTACTTTGGTCAGCAGCTTTTCCTGGAGAAAAACAACTCAGAGTCTAAGTAAAGTTCAGTCACATTATTAAACTCATGGTTTATGTGGTTGAACAGATATAATGAAATTCTGTGCTGCTGTAGCTATAGATTTCCAACTGGCACAAGGCTTAACATTAGGCAATACAATTGACAATATAAGTGCGTCATACCTGACATGAAATCTTAATGTTCTGGAGGTATTCATTTGTAATGGTCACAGCTAGATGCTCCATTTCTGAAAATACTTGCAATACTATAATCTGCTCCCCTTATTTCTTCTTTTTTATTTCACAAAAGAAAATACTGTATCTTGAGCCTTAGCTTGACATTTTGGAAAATGCTCATATTAACTTTCTTATCGAGAGTTAGATGAGAGGACCGATACCACTCTCATATCTGTTTGTTCAATATGTAGCCTGCCAGCAGCCAGTTAGCTTAGCTTAGCATAAAGACTAGAAACAGCTACTCTGAATGTATCAATACCAGCCTACCAGCACCTCTAAGGCAACCAGTGGAGAATCCAGGAAGTCACTGCTCCCGGTCAAGGAATAGTCCCGCACATAACCCCTCGTAAAACAGCATTCTTTTTGTTTTTACACTTTGGTTTTTGTAGAGATTAAACACATGAGATATAACAAGTTATTTAGTGAGAAGAGATGCTGATAGGTGGATTTGGTTACCTTCGGAGCCAGGCTAGCTGTTTCCCCCTTTTTCCAGTCTTTATGCTAAGCTAAGCTAACTGCCTCCTGGCTCCAGCTTCATATTGAACGGGCAGATATGATCAATCCTCTCGTCTAAGTTTCAGCAAGAAAGCGAAAAAGCATATTTTGAAAAAATGTTTTGCCACTTTTTTAAGTGGCAGCAGTAAGATGCTCCATTTTTCATATCAAAAATTTTCATACAACAGAGACTTTTTTCATAATTGCCTGAAACAGTGCTAAAGTCTTTTAAAAGCGGACATCTATTATCGCTCAATGTGCTCTGGGTACAGATGGCCAGGCTTGTCAGACCAGCCGTGTGACGCACTTTAGAGTTGTGACCCACTGATTGAGATACACTATCTTGATGGAGCTATTTAAGGATTGGAGATCGGTCTCAGGAGGCCCTCTGAAAGAATATGAGCAGAAACTTGCTAGGGGATATCATGAACACGCACATATATAAGTATATTCACAATACATTAGCCAGCAACTTTTGATACCACAGCTATCAATGTGTGTAGCTATGGATAGAAAAAAATCACTGGTGAAGCAAGGCTCAGAAAAATGCTAAGCCCTCTCAGCCAGAAGTCTTTGATTTGTAGCTTAGACCAAATGCTGAGGTGGAGGCTGTATTGCCTGGAAAATCTGTCTTATACAGTAGTTATTATCTCTCTTGGGACAAAATGACAGATATCCTTCCTGCATGATGACCAATGGTTTAACATTACTCCAAGGACAACACCAAGGAAGAAAATGTCATTTTCCCCTTCTTTTTACATTGTGGAGCCTAGAAACAAGTGCAGTGAAATTATGTTAATAGAAAACAGAGAATAGTAACTGAACTTAAAGATGTTTATGAGTGACCAAGACTGGTGGACAAGTTTCAGACAGCTCCATAATTCGCCTAATATAGTATTCAGAGTTCTGACTGCATGTTAGATTGACAACTGGTAATATCAGGACCCCCATGGTTTTTAGATTAATTCCGAGTTAATATATCTGTGTGGTACAGTGTGGTGAAATATCCATAACGCCTGTTTGGTTGACAGTGCAAATGTTGTCTAACTTTATCAATAAATAAAACAAAATGTATCTGTATCAGGTATCTGGTCAGCTGATGAAATTTTCACTGTGTACCAACAACAACCAGTTGATACACACACATAAATACCTGATGCTAACATGCAGAAACGTGAAAATTTCAGCTTTAAACCTGCAATAACTGATTTTTTGGCCACTTGGGGGCAGTGAAAACCAGCTGTGGATACTACACCGACATATTATTACCTTTTAAGTTTATATGGCAACCCCGCTAGCAAACGTATTTACACACCCAGCAGATACGGAGTAAGATAAATTTTTACAGTGATGTTAATGGCCACCTGGCTCTTTATCAGCTAAATGATCCACTATGTTCACCACCTAGTTGCTAGCTTTGTTTGTCTGCTGATTGGTGCTGGGCAGGTAGCGTACAGGTAACATACAGTAGTTTTTTTTAGAGCGTTAGACAAAGACAGTGTGAGAGCTGTGAGAGGTAACCTGAACAGTAAAGTTGCCAGGCAGTAAACCAAAACAATGAGCCTAGAGCTCTGTAGAGCTGAGGTGAACTGCAGAGTCAGGTAATAATTCTCTGTGGGTTTATCACTGCGAGTGACCTCTTTCACAAACAAGTAGACACATGATCCATTGTCAATATAAAAACATTGATAATAGCAGCTTTAAATCTGTCCTGTCCTGTAGCTGCTTTGGTTAACCTATTGTAAGTCCAAATGCAAAAAAAGCTATGGCTTTGCTTTTTACTGCCATAGCTCTTTTCAGCTTTATGTAAAATGCACTTCAATATACACTTTTCCTTGATATACAGCCCACAGAGGAAGCAGCAGACATTTCACATCATGCTGTTACAGCAGCAGCCACTATTATCAGGCTGGGAATGATCTGTTTAAGATATCACACTCCCTTGATAATTCAGCAGATAAATTTGTATCTGCATGAGTAAGGGTGTGTGTAAGAGGGAGAGAGAAAGTTGTCATAAGAAACTTCATTAGTGATGAAGCTGTTATCACTGAGCGGCAGTCCTTCACATATGCAGGTGTGAATGTGATCAGGGTAGAGGAGTGAGACAGAGTTGTTTTCTGAACACGCATTCAGCCCACGTTTGAGCATTCATAACAACCCAATGGTCATGATTAAAAACCTGGCGTCGCCATATTCACACAAGGCTCGAGGTAGGAACTGCAGTTCTGTACACATCATTGCTAAAGGCTGGCTTGAAGGGCTTTGTCACACTTGCAGTCTTGTTTTTATAGTTGTGCAACTTTACTGTATTTCTTTTATTTTTGACTGTATAAAATATACCTAAAGTAACTCTACACTATATTCAAAGGTGATATTGATAACATTCAGCCCACTCCCCCTCCCCCGTTCCATTGCATTCACACCACAACACCGCTGTTGCTTGTAGCACATTCCGCCTCAAGTGGTTGCCAGTTCGTTGCACAACCTGCATTTCACGGTTGAGTGGAGTGAGAGCCAGACAGTCTCAGTCATGTGAAGTGATGAATCTTTCGTGGTAGAGTAATGAATTCATTTTGAACCAGTAGTGATTATGTGCATTCATGTCGTGCACGTTAATCTGACGAGACAGTGTCGGTGTAACTTCCCAGTTAGCTAACGTTAACGTTATCCTAGCTTTAGCTTACCGGTCAAGAAGAAAAGTGGCCACCTCGGCGTGGCTTTTAAGCCCGTGAAACTCCTCCAGCTGAATCCAACGAGCAAAAGCTGAAACAAAGTTCACCTTGGTCGTGCTCCTCCTTTTGTCGCTGAGCGCTTGGGATTAGTACCGGAGTGAAGCTGGGCGCTTATCGTCAAACTTTTTCTGTTTTTTCCACACTAACTGGCAACTACTAAGACTCTGGACCGCTAATGACACAGAGATACCATGTGATACCAATGGCGTTATACTATTGGCTCACAAGCCTCGTTAGAAACGGCAACCAAACACAGAGATAAAAAAAACATTCATTTTGGACCTGTCAGAATTTGTAAAATGATTAATTCACAATCATAATATTTTTTGTATTCAATTAATTATTAATTAATTATTCATCTACATAAAAATGTTATCAATAACACCTTTACGTAACAGTAACCCATGTTCGCCCTTTAACTCTGAGGCCAGGCAGTGTCAGGGTCAGGTTGGATGACTTGATGCGATTCACACCAACAGTGAACATGAGTTTAACTTGCTCCTCTGTGACAGTCTGAAAGGACTGTTTGTGTTGATGACGCGTGCATCGAGCTGTGACCCTTATTTGTCAGGTTGCTCTTTTCACAATGGAGGCTATGTTGCTCATTGTTGCTGCATAAGAACCAATGCATCAAATTATTCAAATCATTAATGTATTAGATAAATTCCAAGTGTCATATTACTTCCCTGTTGAAAACATTGTTGAATTTCAATTCCAGCTCCGGATAGAAATTGTCATTATTTTTGTCTGTAAAATGTTTCCAACCTTGGTTCTTCCAGCAGATAAAATACAGTCTGTTTTCACCATCAGCCCAGACAACAAATACATTCATTCACATCCATTTAAGCCTCTGCTACAGGGTTTTTTCACTGACATCCATTCTTTTTCAGGGACAACAGTGTGACAGAGCAGACTTGCACCTATTGTAGATTGCTTGTGAATTAATTCCCGGTAGGAGGAAAATTGAACCAAACTAACAGACCTCCTTTTTCTTCCTGATAAAGTACAGTACAGATAAGGTACAGTATATATCTAGCCCTCACAGTTCAACACCCCCACAGCTCCATCCTGGAGAACCTTTCCAGACTGTGAAACTCTGACATTGGTGGTCATTTTCTGATACGTTACACACGCAAACAATGCATCTACAGTCACATCGGTGCCAAGGTCACTATTCATGCAACTCTGATTTAGATTTATTCCCAAACTTCTAATCCTAAACACAAAGTACCCAACCATAACCTAAACATAAGCCTAATTGTAACACTAATCCCCCAAGCAGGCATTCACCCTTCACTCTGTGGCAGAAATCTCCTCACATGGCCTTTAATGGACCCGCAGTCGTTATTTCCGCCTTCCACCTGAGCAAAAACACAACATGGGTGAGAGATGTTTGTGCTCCATGCTTGACAAACATTTTAAGGTGAAATCCATCCAATAAATCTCTACTAGTACAATACTGAATATTGTACACCATTTTCAGGCAATTGATCTTCACATTCACTGCGGAGGATTTCCCACACTCAGCTGCATGTGTGTAGGCAGTGTGGGCTCTCTGATTATGTGCATTGTGTGCTCCTGGGAAGAGAATGGGCAGCTGTTTGCTCTACTATTAGTAGCCCACACACACCACTACTAAATTGAATGTATTTTGCAAAAGTGACTCAACATTTTTCTTTATAGTCTGGGGATGATGAGGTACTTTGAACACGGTGGAATGTGTGTGTTTGCATTCTGATTTTACTGAACTGCCGATGGAGATCACTGAAATGAGGCTACAGCCACCAGCTGGATAGCTTAGCTTGGCTCTGTTGAACGGTAACAATACCTCCCTACCAGCACCTCTAAAGCTCGTTGACCAACACGTTATATCTTGTTTGTTTAATCCGTTCAACAACCGATGTGTAAAGATGACAAGTCATTGTTTTACGGAGGGTTATCTGCTGGACTATTTCTTGGCTGGGAGCAGTAACTTCCTTCTTGGTTGCCTGGCAACTGCTTAGAGCCAATAAAATGGCCAGCTCGTAACCCCCTCATAAAATTGTAGTTTTTACACTCCAGTTTCTTTATGGATTAAACATACAAGATATGACATATAATTAGTGAGCTTCAGAGGTGCTGCTAGGTACATTGTGTTGCCTTTGGCCAGAGCTAGGCTAGCTGTCTCCCCCAGTTTCCAGTCTTTGTGCTAAGCTAAGCTAACCAGCTGCTGGCTGTAGCCTTATATTTAACTGACAGACATGAGAGTGGTATCGATCTTCTCATCTTACACTCCGCCAGAAAGCAAATAGGTGTATTTCCCAAAATCTCAAACTACTTGACTGAAAGTGCTCCTAACTGTCATATCAGCTTATTTGAAACGTAGCGTTCCAAAAATCTGTAATGGCAGCAAACGTCCAACTCAAATGTCAGTCTGTGTAACATTATTCACAAGATCAGTGATTAGGATTTCCTGTGTTACATTTATCAATGTCTTGTTCACGGTTTCATCATCACAAAATCATGATAAGGACCCCTTCTTGTTAACTGTAGGTGGCAGTTAAAGGTGCTCAGGTTACTTCAGCACATGGATACTGAATGTGAAAGAGCATTCTAGAGAATCTAGTCCCGTTCCACGGAGCTATTGCGTCACACTGAGACTTGAAACTTGTACTGGTCTTATGAAAAGGCACTAAAGAATTTCATATAATCTTCTTTAATATGTTTCCCCCGGCAGCATACTAAGCAGGCTTAATTGTCATTTTTCTCCCTGTGCAGCTACGTACAGCGTGTGCTCTGGTCGTGGTGTGGCAAAGGGATTTGTCTAAACTGACTAACTTGATAATGGCGGATCACACCTTGTGGTTTTCTGCTTGGTCCCCACTCCGCTGCTGATTTCGATTTAATCCTTATGTGGAAGTGAAGGAGGTCGCAGCCTCCTCCCGCTGAGTTCCAACACTGACTCTAGTACAAATAGCAGTCGTGGTTGATTACCATTCTGGGCTTGAGACATGGCGAAATCTCAGCCAGACATCCAAATAGGTCCTAATTAAGTTCACATTTGATTACTCTGCCTCTTCTTACTCTGCCGGTTCTGCCTCTCAATACCACAGATCGACTGAGTTTGTGCTCAGATCTGACCTGTAAAATCCAAACAGTCGCAGGCGGGACTGTGTTGTCCTGCATGACGGAGCCCCATTTTACTTGGCAACTATCACCAGACATGAGCACATTCCTGATGTTAATTCTCCTCAGCTCTAAGTGCATGCATAACACACACTTACGCACTGTAGACGTACAAACACACAGACTGTCTTAGAAACACACAAAACATCTCATAAAAACACGATTAAATCAAACATTCATCCAGAGGGTGAGCAATGAACACACAGACAGAAACATCCCTAAACCTTTACTCTTGTTGCTTTCTTTTCTAAATATTGATATAATAATGTAGGTGACTGCTATTTAAACAGGAATATTTTATCAGCCATTCTCTGTGACGACCGTGTCTAAATTCTGTCTGAACTTTTCCTTTCTTCTATCACAGTTTGTTCACTAGTGACTAGACTTCCACAGCTCCTCCTAACTCTGCCGGAAAGGTTTATTTAAGAGGCACAGCTGGGGCCTCTTTTTCTCTGTTTTGTAACATGACAAATTGGAAAACTTTTTTTCCCTCCCTCTTCCTTCTTCTCACTCTCTTCCATTACAAAATCCTGAAGCGTTCATGCCTGGGTTGTGGAGGAGGATGAGGAGGTGGCAGGCCGCAGCCAAACAGGCCAATATAGACTCTTCCCTCATTTTTGGCCTTTAGCAGAACCCCCTCAGATCAGCCCAAAGGTCAGCAAAATAGACCTCTGCCCCTCTCTCTTTCTACTCTACATCAGTTTCTCCCTATACGTCTTCCCCTTTAGCTGTGTTGTGGCTGTTTGCTGTCTCATTACTGGCCAAACTTGGTCTTGTGTCGTCTAAATCTAAAAAGAAAGTTAATCATTTCTTCGTCTGCAGAGGGCTGGAGTGCTGCTGAGCACAAAATATTAAAGACATTTATCACTTGATATTTTTTGTGGACTGGTCTGAGTTGTTTACCATTAATTTCCTGCAGCATTTCTGATGTTTCATTCAGCCGCATTCTGTCAAGATATTTAGCTATGAGTCAATGTTAAACTGGCTGTGTTTCAGTATTATTCCAGTCTGTGGCTCTCTGAAAAGATAAAGTGCGTATAAAGCTTTGGCCAAGTGGGCGTCAATGACGAGATTGATTACACACAATTCAGGTTGTTTATCTTGCCCTCATATAAACCTCTCTTTCCTAAATATTTGAAAAGATAATGAAGCTTCATCATGCCTAACAGTGGAGAGTATTTGAGATATCAGGACCATCTTCTCTCCTTGAGAAAAAGTGTTTTATTAGTGTGAGTACACGCTATCTTCAGTAGACTAAACTAGATGTTTTTTTTCACCCAGAAGACATTGTCTTTGTAAGCAGTTTGAATAACTTCACCATGCACTCACTTCAGCCAACACACCCACCTGGTGCTTTTGTGCGGCCTGCCAGCTTTATTATTCTCTATAGTTTTGGGTGAATCAGTACCAGTTACGACACTCCTGAAGGTAGAAAGGATCGCCTCCTCAGATCAGAGCGGATGCAGCCTGAGGAAGTTTATTCTGCCTTTGTGAAAAGTAAAGGAAAGCAGCTGCTGTCATGTAAAAGCATTAACAAATAAATCTTCATGACTACATTATATTTCTCCACCTCGGTCCTTCTTAGTCTCTGACAGTCATACTGACATATGCAGGGTGTGCCAGTGAGTGACTTAAGTTGACACAACTCTGTTATTTCACAGAGCCAGGTATATTCCAGGGTTATGAAATGAGACTTGTGTAACAGATCTAACCCGAAGATAATCCAAACTGAAGATGATTATCCATAGTGTACAGTATTCTGCACAAGAGTACTCCATTAGCTTTTTTAGCTGTGCTAGCAGCATGGCTCTATGGATGGCAATGTCGGTCTGTCTTTCAGTTAAACACTTTGGTCCAGACTCAAATATCTCCACAGCTATAGGATGGATTGCTATGAAATTTTGTACAGACATTCATGGTCCCCAGAGGATGGATTCTAATGACTTTGGTGATCCTCTGACTTTTTGTTTAGTACCATCATCAAATAGAAATTTTAGGTTGTCCAACACTTTGGTCTAAGACCAAATACCTCCAAAACTAATTTCCCATCAGCCTGAGCTGTGCTTTCTGTTTAGTGCTAATTAGCAAATGTTAGCATGCTGATGTTAGCATTTAGAGTAAAGCACTGTTGTACCTAAGGTCAGCCTCACAGAGGCTGGCTGTAGCATGGCTGTAGACTCTTAGTCTTGTTATACTGGGGCTGATAGATGAACAGCATTTGCAGGTTTGCAGATACTTAACTTTTCCCTGAAATTCTGGTTTGTGGTCTGCCTCTACTTGGAGGTCAGAGAAGTGGGTAAGTTACAAAACATCAGCCCTGGAGGTGGTGCAGATTGTCTTGCTCAAGGGCACTTGAGTTGTGGCTGTCCAGTTGAAGGAAGGTCTCTCTGTGCGATATCTTACACGGCCGGCTTTGAAGACTGGATCCCATACTGCTCAAGCTCCCTTTCAGTACCACTGCTGACAGTACTTTAAGCCCGCCTTCACCTCAACCGCTGTTGAGTGGTGTGTGGTGAGGCGGTAGTCTTAGTGTCTGCTGAAGCCTTATAGCGCACTGGTTGATCTCAGAGGGCAGGCCTCCAACTTATTTATAGCACTGCTGTGGGTGTCAGAGGATATGGGGCTGTGGCTGGGGGCGAGGCTTGCATTTGCCTTAGGAGAGGACTCTTCCTCCCAACCACAGTGAGCTCATCTTGGAGGACTAGCAGACAGCGGCGGGGGCAGAGGGCAGTGGATTTGTTGTCCGGCCCAAATGGCGATGACCCAAAGCATTTTCACGCAGCCACCACTTCGGTAAACACACAGGCAGGTCATTGATAGCATGTGCGACATTCCTCCATCCCATCTCAGTATCCCAGCCCAGCTCAGTCTGTTCTCAGATCTTCAGGCCTGTCCCCAGCTGTGAGAGTCCTGCCCCCCTTTGACTTGTAGTTCACCCTCCTCATTTGTTCTCATAGCTGCAGTTCATCTAGCTTGTTCTCTTATGTCATCCTGAGTCATATCCATCTGTTTACCTTCTTTTTTAGCTTCCTCCTCTTCATCCCTGTATCATTTCCTTTTCAAACAAAAGACAAACACACATGAGACCTGTTGTGATGTGCACCAGTTCACACAACCCTGAAACAGACAACTAAAGCCAAAGATATGTTTGGCTGGATCACAGTTATCACTGACTCTCTCTAAACTTGAATATTTTTAACCAGATAAATCCTGATTGTGTCAAGCACAGATTGAATTTACAGCTGGCATTAAAATGGGTGTCAGCATCCGTCATCAGAGACCTCTTGAGTTTGTCCTGCCAGACACGAAAATACAGTAAACCTGTACTTCTGCAATATTTCCATGCCACCAATACAAAGCAATAAGCCAGCATCCATCTGGCAAGCTTATCTGCTCAAGATGTTAGACCAAAAAGTAGTTGTGCTGCTATACTACGTTATCCTAAGCAATAAAGTAGCATTAAAGTACAAACTGTGGTTGGGCCGATCTCTACACAGTGTATATACAGAATACAGTTTTGTAGTGCAGGTCTGGATGTTTGTCAAACTTTTCACGTTAACAGCGCTTGCAGTGGTATATTTGGACAGTACATATGCTGTATGTGCAAATACAAACTCATCAAGGCATCAAAAGACTGCAGAGGTGTTGAAGCTGACTAACAATTGATCCAGCTGGGATCCAGCTGTGACGCCATCATTAGAAACCGACGCTGCTTCAGATGATGCCCGAGAGAAGAGGATGTCTCATTTTGTGTAAAAACGCGTTCCCTCGATTTCTCCTCCTTGTATCTATCTGTCCTGGCGTCCTCAGCGGGAGGGACAAAGACGTAGGGAAAATGCAAGCGAGGGAATCGTGGAGGCAATTAAAGGAGTTGAGATGCACCCATTGTCTGTACTTGCCTCCCTGACCACCAGTGTGGTTTGTGCAGCCTGCAATCTCAGCATTTGAGCTTTGTTTATTTGTACAAGTGAAAATCAGACAAAGGACATAAAATTAACGATGGAAAATACTGTGCAGGAAGAGGAAAAAAGGCCAAAAAGAGATTTTTCATTACCTCTGCCTAATGATACAAAACAATATTCACAATATTAAACATATATGCAGTTATGTTTATAACTACTGTATATTTTTAGAAGTCTATTTGTGATTGGATGACCCGAGGCTGACTGTAATGGCGGCTCTGACCGTGGCCTTTGTCTACACTCCCTTTGCTCCTCTCTAACCATCCCAGCTAGCTGAGCTGGTGGTGCAGTAACCCTTATCATTGCCTGCCTTCATCGTCAGCTAGCTAACCTCCTGACCTACTTCCTCTGCTCCCTGATATGTTTCTGTCAGCAGCATCTTGTGGTTGAGTCAGAGACGGGTGTGCACTCCTCCCACAGCCATTATTGGAAGTGGAGTTAGCGGCACGTCGAGCTAAAGCATGTCAGCATCTAAATAAACAATAGACAGACGCAGGCCGCAACTAGCTGCCTGCTGTGTGTTGACACCCTTAAACAAACTAACAAACAAACAAATAAACACTCAAAAGAAGAGGGATGAGGAGCAAAGAGGAAACGCTTTAACACAAGCATGGTTGCATTTTATGAATAATTCAAATCCTTGGGACTTCTGAGAGAGAAAAAGACGCCCCTCTGCACACACATCGAGAACCCCAGACACACATATACACCACACAGCGGTACACGGTTAGAGGATAAGTGGGGAGTGTGTGAACGTGTGCAGCAATGTGTCAGGTTGAATTCATGGTATTTAGGTTGAGCTCCATTTCAAGATTCCCTTCACCACTGGAGTTGGAGGCTAGCTTTAAATGTAAATACAGTCATCCTGTTTATCCTGCTTTATCCCATCATCCACCCCTATTCTACCCCATGCGTCCCCCCTGTCCTATTCTTCATTCACACTCTGTGCCTAAATAATCTAGAGGTTACAATAACATCACCATTTCTAATCAGTGCTTTATATTCGGACCTGAGTAGTTGCACAAGGGAGATGTTGACACTAGGACTGAGGTGGGTGGGTTGATTCAGAGAGGCGAACCCCTGACCACTGATGTTCAGCATGATGGCAGTGATGACAGAAAGAAATGAAAGGGGCATGCATATAAAAAGACATTTTCCCCGATGCAGAAGAGATTGAGGCACAGAGAGAAACATGAGCTCAGATGATACAAAAACATCAGTTCAATCGCAGTCCGGTGATAAATATTCAAGCACTGAACTATCCATTAGCGAATTCCAATTATAGTTTGGGATTGCCTGTTTCTCCCGTTAAATGTTAACTGGTAAAATGTTTGTGTTGTTTTGACGAATAAATAGTTTTGGAAGGAGTTGTGTTTTATGAAAGCAGCACATAAGGACAAATACTTCATTAGATTTGTTTGGTATTCGGCTAATGCTTTAGGAACATGTCCTTTAGTGTCTCCATGCCCTCTGTTGCTATACACCCACAATATGACAGGGTCCTGTATGGCCTCATGAATAAAAATCTAAAAGTGGAATCTTAATTATTTCTTTTCAATACTGTCGACTTTAAATTACCATGACATATGGCTAAATGTCGTATTATAAGGTCCCTGTTTTACCAGATGTCACTTTTTCTATAACCTGCCTGAGAGTTAATGTGTCTCTGTAATAATCAGTGTTGGGCAGTCACGCATTACTAAGTGATTGTCACTTTTAGCCCTACTGCTAACCTTAGTCTCGCCAGATAAACAGCCTAAATTAGCTACTTTTGTTGTGTTACGTATTTGTAGTAGTTCGTTGCCAAGTGAAACCAGATGAAACCGATTGTATTAGTGTTGATTGCAGCCAACAGTTTGTTGACATGTCTGTAGTTCTTTTCATCAAGTGGGAATTATCATCGGTGGTAGAGATTCCCAATATCCCAGGCTTGGAATTATAAGTCGGAGACTGACATGAGCGTTTTTTTTCCCACTCAGTTGCTTGTGATTACGGTTGCAACGATACAATGTGAATGCGGCATAAACCGCAAGAAATTGTCTTCTGTAATTACTGACTAATAAGTAACAAGTAATGTTTTACATTTAACTTATAAGGAACCCATCCAACACTGGTAAGCATGAAACTGATCTGGTCAGTGTACAGCTTTACAAGATATTCTCGTAAATGAGTTTAGTGCAAAATAATATGGAGGGCATGAAAATAAAGGGCTTGCTTATGAAACCAGGACAATATGAAAAGTCTATATCAAAGTAACCAGTCCATTAATCCTTGCTTTACTTTACTTTTCAATGGCAGCTGAATACCATTTTCCAGTTGAGTTTGTGTGCATAATATAATGCACTCAAGCACACCACTGTCTTTCATATATTTCCCACTCTGCAGTTAGTTGTTCAAACTGTATCAAACTCCTCTCACCAAGAGCTTCCCCTGAATGCCCCTAAGTGACTCAGCTTTGTTGCTTGTGTGTGTGTGTGTATATGTGTGTTGTCAAAGTGTTTATGTGCTGTTCTGAGAGGACTTGAATTAGTGTGGGTTTGAATACGCTCCCCCGTTTGGCTGTGGCTGGAGTGGGCAGTTTTTCCTCTCTCTCTGGAAGGTTGGATTGGAGGGGAAATGGGTGATAGGGGGGCAATTCACTGAACAAGATGTTCTTTGATATCCTCCAGACGTGTTGCATCACTGCTACTGGCCTGGGAACACTGACCTGGATATTTAGGTGCAGCAAGTTTATGCAAAGCCTTTTCCGGGCCTGTATGAGTGTGTGTTTTGGCTTTTTGTGTATCCATTCTCTGTCCCCTCCATCAAGTAGCAACTTTCCACGACCTAATTAGGGCCAGTGAGGGACACTATTGACTCTGCACACAACAGACTCCGCTTGCTAATGAGACCTCAGGAATAAAGATCACTGACACAAAAGGAGCTGCCCCCCCCCCCAGAAATCTTTTAATTAATTCACTTTTTTCTTTGTTTCTTTTCAGCCCCAAAGACCTGCAGCCCAAAGCAGTTTGTGTGTAAAGATGGGGTGACGTGCATCTCTAAGGGCTGGCGCTGCGATCGGGAGAAGGACTGCCCAGACGGCTCGGACGAGGAGCCTGATGTTTGTAAGTCTTTCGAAAATACGCGGTTTAAACAGTCCAGTATATTGTGTCCTTTTGCTGACATTTAACCATTCGGGGTAGATGATTGGAGCCTAGAGAGGAAGTGATTTTCAACTTATGCAGATCTATATCTGTGCATTATATAGCCTAATCTAAAGCACCCCTAGTCAGATTGGTTTAGGACACTTCTTTTTCCCATCCTGTAGTTGATTGTTTTTGCCCATTCAAGTCTGTGAATTCTGTGGATTAAAAACTCTGCTTATCTCCTCTGATATGAATAAAGGAGTGTGTAAGGCAAGTTAGGACTGGCAGCGTTTATACAAATCAGTATAAAATGAAATGTTAGCAGAACCTTTGATTTTCTTCATCACACAAAATGCAAACTCATAGTTGGTTCATGTAGCCTATCTGTGCAGGAGATGTTCTTTTGACAATGTGTGAATTATGTAGATTGATTTGACTTGCCCCAATTGCCCCGTTGGGGACAAATAAAGTTATTGATTGATTGATTGGACACTGTTCAACAGGTGCAGTCGTAAAAACCACCCCAGAAATGAAACTAAAACCAGCTGTGCTGGCGTTTAAAAGACATCCTTTGTAATATCAAGGCTTTGCTAATATTTTACTGTAGCGTTTGATCCCTCCAAGCACGTTCTAAAAGCAGTCGTCGGCTAACAGACCGAATATTGTTGGCCTATTAGATTTATTTGGCTCACTACAGCCAGGCTGGGGAAAACAATGGGATGTTTTATCAGTAAGTGACAGAGGTCATCCTACCTTTAAACAGTCCTGTCATGTCCAATTAGGGGATTTACAAAGTTTGCGTTCTCTTGATAGATGTGATTTCCTTTTGCATTTGAAACCACGGATGCCGTCAAACCGAAAGTTGTTCTAAAAAAAAGACAGCTGTCGTTTCAAAGTCTTCATTAGAGTTGAGCTTTGAGGCCGAATCCCTGGGGAGAGAATGAAAGCAGCAGTGTCTTTTTGGTCAGCCTCTTAGACTGAAACGCCTGTAGTTTTCTAAGAGGACAGGGGGCTTGGGGTAGTTCGGGGGGGGCAGTGTGTGTGTGTATGTGTGTGTGTGTACTTGTTGCTTTTTTGAAGGGGGGTGGTTGGCCTGGGAGAGAGTGAGTGAGCGACTGGGAGGCCAGGGTAGAGTGCTGTAGCTGCAGTCTAGACGCAGAGACTGTATGAGAGTAGGTCTGGAAGTCATTAGAGACTCGCCCAGAGCAATGGAGAAACCTGCTGTTTTTCACAACCTGCTCTTTCCCCCTTTTCTCATCTGTGGGCCAGCCTTCTTCCGTGTCTCTATCTGGGACAGAAACAACAGTGACTCCATCCCCTTTCTCCTGCTACTCCCTTTAGCTTATGCCAAACTCTCTCAAAAACAACAGTTGGAGGACATTTGCTCTGCAGGAACATTTTGCAGCGTCATTGTGGAAAACCCAAGATGTGAGTCAGAGAGACAAAAAAAAATGCCAATCCTTATCTTAGCTTTCTTAGAATTTAGGTGTTTTCTTGAAGTTAAGATTGGCAAGATTGTTATTTAGCAACGTGGCAAGGACAGGTACATTAGAAAGACACTTTTGTCTGCTACTGTGAGTGTGACCAAGTACAGAAGTCAGCTCAGAAGGTTAAATAGTCTGCCAGGCTGCTTTTATTTGGACATGTGTGCTTCTTTAAAATTAAAGGATAAGTCTGATGACATTCTGTAGTTTTCTTTTTGTCAACAAATCTCAAGAAAAGACCAAAACCATCAATGAATTGATCCTATTAACAAGTATCGCCTGAGAAGCCAAATCCTGATATAGCTTATTCCTCTGTGATGTCGACTTTTATTGTTGTTCAGAAACTCTTGAAAACACATCTAAGAGCCACACTGTTGCACTGGATGACATGTTCCTTCATTACATTGAACATGGGCACTGTAGTTCATTTTGAGACAGTCCCACATACACAGTCCAGTGCTGTAAACAGTTGCTAGTGCACCAAATCTGTGGTCGAAATTGTCCCCGACAAATGAGTATTTACTGCTGTTTGAGTCTTCTTTTAAAAAAATGAAAGTAAATATTCATGTCCCGGTTTTAAAGATTTACCTCTTCAGTAGAAACCAATGGACTTTGGGCTGAGAGCCACAGACAGGATAGGGAAGTCGGAAAGTACTGAGAGACGGACTAATGCAGTTTTGGGATCTGTTGACAATTAAAGAATAATATCGCCAGCCTTATTCTTTAAGTTTGCTGGGGTATCTTGGTGCCCGACATGCCCAGGTGGCATACTGCATAACCACAACATCCATCATTTAATTCAGACCTTTGTCTCATGTCTTCCTGCTCTCTCCCCATGTTTCCTGATGTTCTCTACTGTCAAATTATCCTAAAAAAAAAGCTTAAAAACATGATGTTTGGTGCAGAGCAGATGTTGGGTGTCGAAGCTGTGGAGTACTGAATGAATCTCAACCCAGTTAAATATGGTTGATTAGCGTTTTTGTAGCTCAACATATGTATACAGTATACAGAAAAAAAATGGAAATCCTCTTTTCTAAGCTGGAGAAGTTGTCACAAGGACTATAAATTAAAAGTGTTTGAAATGCCCCCATACGCTTGGTAACATTTGTAGTTTTATTGTTGTGATAAATGTGCTCTTTGTGAAGGTGGTTTTGCAGATGCTTCTGGTTGAAAGATGCATGAGAGAGGTTTATTTATTCACTCATGTGGATGGGGCTTCACAGTGGCCTTTGTTAGTGTGTTGGCTATTGCCGGGGAAGTCAGCCACTGTCCAGTGCAGCTGCTTTGCCCTGCTGTGTAACCCCCACAATGCTGTTCTTTGTACCCTGGGGTGCTGGGTCAGACTGGCATAGAGGGATACTGAAAGAGTAAAACAAAAACAAAATGGTGGTCTGGGCATATGACCTTTTATATAGAGCTTTGATCTGCATTCCTGATCAATGAACAATTGAAAGCGATGCAATGAAGCTAAATGTGAAGATTATTTGTCCGGTCCATAGCCTTCAGGTAGGGTGTAGGCTGTTACAGAGCTGCCATCTCCTCAGGCTGCAGACTTTATTGGGGTCCTGAAATATTCCCACGTGCAGCGAGTGTGCCCTGGAAACACAGGAAGTGTGTAACGCTGAAATGACGTCCCCTGCCCCTGGCCTGTAATAAGGGCAGTTTTACAGACAGTTCCCACCTAGGCTGCAATTAGCCTTTTAGGAGATGAAGCAGTTTTTTAACAGCCACTTTCAGAGTGGAAAACATAATCTTTCATGATGTAACGTGCGTCTCTCTGACTCCTATCAAAAGAAATGAAAGACCGCCTTGAAAAGAAATTAAATCTGGTGAATTTTGTCTTTGATCTCCAAGTTAGACCCACAGCAGTTGTAATGGGACATAAGGGGGTTTATTGTTTGCTGTATATTTTATCAATGATGTAATTTACCAGACAGTTGACCCAAAGCCAGTGGTAACAGTTCAGATATGGAAGAAGACGCGATCTGTTTGATCCAGCCACTGTCTCCTAAAAGCAGCCACCACCCAGTCCAGATAGCCATCAACATGTCAAGGAAAACAACCTTTGCTCAACATGAAAGAATCTGTCGCCTTGCAGCACCTTGTTACTGCAAGAACCTGCTGCAGGTGTGAGAGCATGTGCACACAATCTGCTCTCGCCCTTCTCCTCTCTTTCACTCACACACACACACACACACACACACACACACACACACACACACACACACACTTTTTTCTCTCATATAGACAATAAAGCAAACATTTTACCTTTCCAGAAAAGCTCAAAGATGCTTCACGCTGTGTTCTTCAAATGGTGTTCCCCAATAGTCACTACCAGCACACACACACACATGCACACGCATATTATGTGACACACCAACAGAGGAGAGGGTTTGTCACCATTAGTGTGCATGACTCTCAAATCAGCTCATACTGCATGAGGTAATGTGCCTGTGATAACACGAAAATGCCATATATTTTGGCAGTGAATGGTTTTTGGGCTAAATTGTCAAGAAAATATGATGCTGTCCTGGTAAGTTATGTGTTACATTTTACTTTTATTGAATCAGAGAGAAGCAACGACTTGAGAGTAGTTGTACTGCAGTACATCACTGCAACTAGCAGGGATGCGCTGTAGATGAATTTATATTTCATGTACTGAAATTAAGAAATTTGACAGTACTTTGAATACTTCAATGCATTAAAAAACCTTAAACTTCCATTAACTGATTTTTTTACACTTGGGGACAGTGCAACAAGCTGTAAACACAATATTGACATTTTATCACCTTAAAAACTTGGTGTGGCTACGGTGTTACCAAACATTTGCCTATTTACACAGTAAGCAGACACGGAGCAACATTAACATTGATTTGGTGTCGTGTTTCTGGCCGGCTGACGATCCACGATATCCACTCTTTTTTTTTAGCTCTGTTTAGGTCTCCATAAACTCCTGAGTGATATATTTGGCTCTTTAGCAGCTAAACACTCCACTATGAGCTATTTAGCTAGCAAAGTTTGCTAATTGCAGACTTCGTCTGCTATTTTTTGCTGGGCAGATAGTGCATAGTTTATCAAAGGGTTTTCTTCTTTTTAAAAACAGCTGCCTGCTGCGGCTGGAAGCAATGCTAATGGGTGCAGTTAAGACTGAAATGAGAAGTTGTGGGCTGTAAAACCCAAACAATGACCTGAAAGATGCTAAAACACTCTGTAGAGCTGAGGGGAACTGCAGAGGTAGGTAACACCTACATTACACCTCATTTTTCCCATTGTTTAACTTTAGCTTATTATTGAAGTTACCCCTAGTATTAAAGTGCACAAGACAGTCTTGGAGAGTCACATGGATCATTATTATTAAAAATTCAAGATCTGAAGTACCTAGGACTTCATCTGACAAGGATAGGATTAAAGTACAGTAAAGTTATCTTTCATTTGAACACGTATTTTCAGCAGCACCGAACTCCTGCATGTCAAAGATTCATAAGGGTCCCAAAAGGAGTTATCACAGACAGAACCTATGCAACAGTAACAGTGAAGATGTATAGAGAATCTGCAGAAATCATATATATATATATGTACATGCTCTATTTAAGGGTGTGGTGAGCTGGATGTGATCCACAGGCCACCAGCTGACCATTTTTAGATGAGGAGCTGAGGCTGGGGCAGTAGAGAGGGCAAAGCTGGCCCCTTGAAGCAGGACAAGAGAGCCCGGCCTGTGTTCAGCCAAGAAAAGCGTGTCAGGGGTTTAAATTTTAAAAAGACCATTATGTAATCTCAGCAGTGCTCTCCGCAGAAGGGGGTGGGGCAGGCTAGAGGCACCCATTGGGGGGGGACGAGGAGTGAGCCTGGGACAAGAAGAGAGATACAGTGGGGTTTATGATGCGCTAGAATGAGAGACACAAACGATAATAATATGGTAATTTAGGTCGTTGAAGCCCCCATGCTGCATCTTGAAGGTATAGACACACAGATGCTGAACACCTGGCTGTGCCTTGTGGCTGGTCTTTCTCTCTGTAGGGCAAACCACCTCATGTCTGATTAGCAGCAGTAATAAATGACTACATCCTGTATGCGAGACTGCATTATTGAACACACAGCTTGTCTTCGGCAGTGGTGGTTTAACTTCGGTCTCCTCGGGTTTCTTGGATCTTGCGATGACGATTACTCTCATCCTCCTCTCCGACCCCCTCGGGCCTTTCCTGTCATTTACATAGCTGTTTTTCTATGCGATAATTAGTCGTCTGTCCTTTTGAATTAGTCTTGTATGTCTCTACGTAACAAATGAAAATGACTGTCTGGAGAGGGGCTTGGTGCTTAATTTGCGATGATTAAAGTTGGTCTCTTGCTTTCTGGGTAAGAACTTTAAGCCAAAACAGACTAAGTGCCTTTCAGATATTTAGTCATTCTGGGGTAGCAGTGGGGCCCCCTCTCTGCTCTTTACAAGAAAAACTTTCACAATACTAATAGTTTTAAGTTAATCCTCAGTCCATTGTGAGGAAATAAGAGGCGAATGAATCAAATAATGAGCCTGTTCAAGCTCAG
Organism: Oplegnathus fasciatus; assembly: GCA_003416845.1. Lineage (NCBI taxonomy): Eukaryota > Metazoa > Chordata > Actinopteri > Centrarchiformes > Oplegnathidae > Oplegnathus > Oplegnathus fasciatus. The sequence goes on along the minus strand of NTHP01000364.1, from coordinate 516,287 downwards.
AAATAGAGTCACCATATAAGACCGTTATTCAGTAGGCAATAGGTCTACTTTTCTTCTTTCATCTGTGTGTGTTTGTGAGAGAAAAAGGGAGAAAGACAGAAAGAGTGTGTCTGTGTCTGCCTGCATGAGCACTCATATGCAACTGTGTGTGTGAGAGGTGTGTTATTAGAACTTTTATTATCTGTCCTTTTTTCCTTTTATGCATAAGCTTAAGGAAATAGGTGTATGACATAACTTCTTGAAATTTCACCATTGATTTCCTTTGTGTGCATTTGATTACTTTTGCTCTTTCATAAGCAATACCGATATAGGCTCAGTCTATTTAGTTGGTTGGGGTATCTGGTGGTGTTGTCCCGCATGAATCTTGCAATTGACTTTATTTAACTGCTGATAGAACTGTTTGCTTAGTGGTTTCTCTGCCCCGAGGAGCAGCAGTGTTGCTGTATTTGGAGAAAGCTCAGTTTGTTGTGCTTTCGAGAGCTGGATTTAGCCTTCCTGCTTTGCTTGTCGCCCTGCCAGCCACCTCAGAAGCCCCCCAGGAAGGAATGAAAATGTGGTGTTGATATCTTGGAAGGAAAGGGGTGAGCAGAGCACCAGAGACCCAAGATCCAACCATCAAGTGCAGAGAGGGCACACAGTCTGCCACCAGGGTCAAAGCCAGAGGTGGTTATAGTAAAGTGCATTTATGCTGTAAATTTGTATAAAAACACTGTTAAACTAGGTGTGATTGCCAGGACAAAGGAAATCCAGGTAGCTGAAAATAAACCCACTCTAGTATTTGTGAGGTACCCACAGGTGCAGTTGGAGTGGCAGGTTGATGTGTTGTTTTTCACCTGCAGAGTGAAGCATTTATTGGATAGCTGTCAGAAATAAAGTGAAGTACAGGCATTGTTACCCCCACCACGCTGCAGCTAGCTGTTGCTGTGCCCGCTCCTCTGCTGCCCCTGATCTTTTTTGACAGGACCGTGTTGAGTAGCAACATCAAAAGACAAACTCCCACGTTAGCCACTGCATCCTCCCGTAGCCTAAGTGAAGCTCTGGCGTTTTTTGCGTCTTGTTTTCGGTGTCCTAGTTTCGTTTTGGAGTTTTGTTTCTTTGGCAGGGCAAACGATGGGGGGATTGGGGGGGGGTCAAGGGGTGCCTCGGGGGCTGCTTGGTCAGGATTCGGGTGCTCCGTCCAAGAATGTGTCATGCGGGCCAAGAGCATCGCAGAGAGGGCCAGCCGGTTTGTGGGGGCATGGTCATCAGTGGTCAGAGAAACCCAGTATTAGTATGTCATTAAGAGCTGCTCGCAGTAAACTGGTGCAACACTACTTATTCATGAGGTGTATTTATGGATCAACATATTAAATTATTCATCTATATCTGGATGGTTGATGTCTGTGAAAAGTAGCACAATTATTTTTAATTATCTGATGCTTGTTATTCGAATGTACTGTAATAGTTTGGATATGTACGTGTGTTTCTGACATTGTCTCATATGCTGAATCGTCTGTAGTATTTAAAATAAACTGAAGGCAGTGGGTAGCCTCGTTGCTCTCCACAGTTGGCCTCATTCTGGCCCACATAAAGTCTCTTTTATGTTTTGCTGTAGCACTGGCAGCATCTTGTTATTTGTTTGTGTGTTTGTCATTGGTTGAATAAGCATTGTGTTGACTAGCATATGGGGGCGGCAGGGGGGCATAAACTAGTGAATGGAAAATCCCCACAGCCTAACAAGCTTTGGGCTCAGGGACGGCCGGATCCAGAACCAGTTCTTGACTCCTTCTCAGTCAGCTACTACTGGAGAGGGAACACAGATCAAGTCCTAGCAAAAACTAAGGAGAATGTGTCTTGAAATATTAATCTAAAACAGCACGTAGTTAGGAAGTGCCAGCCCCCCTTTTCGTCACTGTGCCCCCGTGGCCCTCGCCATTTCCCCAGCTCTCCCTCCAGGTGGCCGTGGCACAGTTCAGATCAGGCTTCGCACGTGACGCTGCTTACAACACCGTGGCTCAGCCTGCTTTGTAGGGGGTCACAGCCGATTTGTGTGATCCAAACAATGGCCTTACTTCTCTTGCCCCCTCCTCCCTCGCCACCCCCTCTGCCCTCACTCCCTCTGACTGGAAAAGTGCATGTGATCTACCTCTATGTGTGGCGGCTTAAAGACTCCACTCGTGCAAGGTGTCTGAAATCCAGCATGCCGCAATCTTCTTTTGATAGATGCTTGGAGAAGAAAGGCTTTGTTTGGCTCTAATAGGGACTCGGTCGCCTACAGAAAAGTATCCATCAGGTGTTAATATTTCTCCTATTTCTCCCCATACAGTACTGGCACTGCAATTTTGATGAAGGTCAAAGCTGTTTGTGTCTGTTTGTACATCCTCAGATAAATTTGTTGAGTCAGACAGACCTGTGGAAGAAGTGAAATCTTTCCTGGTATCTTCTGACGTCTCTCTGACGTCTGTAGCGGAGAAATGAAGCCTTGGAACAATCTCAAGTTCTCCATAGGAAAAGAATAGTCAAATCTCCAGCCTCAGTTTTCACCCATTGGCACCGTCACAAGGATAGCCTGTATGGGTCGATGATGGAGACACCAGGATCATTTTCCCTTTCCTTGGGTGCCCTAATTGAGCAACAGAACAGAATAGCTGAAGCTGTACCCGCCAGCCTGTGTGGATCTTTCACTCAACTATTCAACGAGCTGTGTAGAGAAACAGAGCAAATAGAAACTTCTCAAAGAAAAAAAAGGTTCGGGCCTGCTAACCTGGCTCACTCACAGTAGAGGAATGTTGAATAAAAGACCCTGTTTAATTCAAATTAGCAATGGCTTTTCCACTGCGGCCGCTGCCAGCTCGCACAAGAATGAAGCCTTGTGGGGCTCCGTCCACTTCCTGTAGATGAGGTGTTCTACTCTGTGTCTACTCTCTGCCTCTCTCACTTTCTCTCCTCTCTCTGTTTCTCTCTGTGTCCCTTTTCCACACATTGCCCTCCCTCTTATACGCTTACTGTAAATGGGTCAACAGATGTTGGAGGAAAAATGATGGGAGGAGATAAAGTCGGAGAGAGAGTGAGGAGGAGAAGGAGGAGGAGGAGGGTCAGGCAACAGTTTGACTTTCCACGTGGGCCGAGAAAGATGAGCCCTGTAGAGGAGTGATCGGTTTCAAATAAAGTTCATGCATCAAAACAGAAGAAAAAAAAGGAAGGAAGGAAGAACTTCATGCATCTTGCTTGCATTTTTCATCTACTTTTCAGTTGAAAATAGAAAGCAAGTAGACATTATTAGACAGTATTCTTTATTATCTAAATTATTTTTTTTAAATGTAGTTCTAGTGTATTGTTCTATGAATCAGTGGGATTTAAAAGAATAGTTCAACATTTTGGGAAAAACAATTATTCGCTTCCTTGCTGAGAGCTAGATGAGAAGATCAATACCACTCTCATTTCTATTTGCTAAATATGAAAATAGAGGTAGCAGGTGATTAACAGAGCATAGCAGAATAAAGTCTGGAAGCAGGAGGAAACAGCTAGCCTGGCTCTCTCTAGAGCTCAAAAACATGCCTACCAACACATCTAGAGCTCACCGATTAACATGTTGTATCTTGTTTGTTTAATCCATTTCCTTCCTCAAGTCTTGCTGTCACTGCTAGGTTGCCAGGCAACTGGTTGCCAAGAAGCAGTTGCAGCACGCAACTCCCCATAAAACCAGAAATTATTGTTCATACATTTTGCCTTTTATATGAAATAAACACATGAGATATAATATGTTAATTCGATTTCTTTAGAGGTACTGGTAAGCAAATTATTGAACCAGGCTAGCTGTTTCCCCTGTTTCCAGTCTTTATGCTAAGCTAAGCTAACCACCTGCCGGCTCCAGCTTCATATTTAGCGCACAGACATGAGAGTGGTGTCGATCTTCTAACTATCAGCAAGAAAGCGAAAAAGTGTGTTTCCCAAAAGTATTTAACAGAAACATCCTGCTGACTGCCATGTTTCAAATGCAGACAGGCAATGCAACATGTTTGGTACAGACAAATTTCCTACAAACAGGCCTCTGCATTCTACTTTGAGAGTATGGTTTCATTAGATTATCATGACTACAATATATCTATCAATAGGTAATAGCTTTTTATAAACCCATAAATGTTGCCAGCTACTGTATACAGTTAGCATTATTGTTTTTTGTTGTAATTATTATGCCAAAATTCAATCACTGCCTCTGACGGGTATATTGTTCATTAGTCGTCTCACAGCCCATAAACTTGGACAGTGGTGACAGCAGTTTGGAGATACAGTGCAGAGTTGTGGGCAACACGTAGACTAGTTGGACTTAAGGACAGAAGTGGTGCTGAGTCATTAGTCTTTTAGTGGATGAAAGTTCAGTAATAAGGTCATTAAGGAGAAAAGCCCTTGCTGCTTGTCCAATGGCTTTAGCAGTACATTCACTTCTATATCCAGTTAAAGCTGCATAGATTTATCATCTTGGAGGGAGTAGTTCTGGCCAAACTCATATTCATCCAAGATGGATATGTTTTCTTTCCCAGTCCTCTCTTAGCACATACTACAATACCAGGCCTGCATGTCACTACACTGGCATGCTTATAGTCGGTGTTTTGCCTGTGGGATGGATGTGTGTACACTGTAGATGTAGTGAAGGTAGTCATTTGGCTAGGCCCAGCCAGGATAATGGTGTGTTTGTAATTCCTGCTAGTTTTCTCTAGTGGCCACCTCTTGCTGCCACAATGGTTCTCTCTGCCTCGTGGTTCTGCCTGCTTAGTTGGCAAGAGGAAAAGATGAATGTAAATCCATGACAGACAAAAAAGGGGAAGACAGAAGTACTGGGAAACGAGGCAAAGGAACAAAACAGCTAGTGTTAGGAAAAGAGGGGAACAGAGGCAGACAAACATACCTGTTTTCTTGAACAAATCATTTTAGAATGAATTTGCTTTTGTGATGCCCTTGCAGAGACGGTTTATGAAAGCATACCAATTTGGCAACACATGCTGGCGGACGTGGTACAAGAAGGCCTTACACAACGTAAAGGGTTTCCCAACTTGTAAAAATGCTTATGTTTTTCCTGACATTATGACATGAAGCTCTAATTAATTACCGCGAGGCGCACGTTCAGTGTGACTGATAAATCGCTCAGACAGACCCTGACATTGTACATTGTCTCATTATGAATTTAGTTACAAAGTGTAGGTCCTAGTGCTCATAGAAGACAGACAGTTCCACAGGCTATAAAGTGTAGTGTATAGAGTGTGAGGTGATGGTTTTTCCAGTGTTGTAAGGAATTGCAATCTAAAAATGTGCTGTTATGAAGTGGTTAATGGTTCAGGATAAGCTGGGAGACACCTCTTGAGAAGAAGCTCATACCAGAGATTTCAGTGCAGATAGGAGCAGCAAGTTGGTACATATTACCTTTGCTTGTCTGTTGTGTATCTCCTGATCAGGGGTCAGCTGACAGGTCATGTCTCCACACCTGAGCTTGTGTTTTGAACAGGAGGAAGAGGGATTGTGCCAGTTTGTTCGTCTGGAATGACTTTTAGACCTTGAGCATCTTCGATTGCCACATGGAGAAATGTCCTGTGTTGTTGTCCCATAACTGTCTGATAATATTTAAGGGTTTTTCCAGTTCATTTGCCAGGACTAAGTTGGCCCATTGATTCCCAATAAGGGTGAGCATGAGGGATGTTTGGAAGTCAGTCTTCATCTCCCCTCTTTTTAGTTTTCATAGTCAGATTGTTTGCTGCACACCCACTGCAGGTTACTTCTGTCTTGTATCTCCGCGAATAATGACACATCACAGCGGTGCCATCCACAGATATTAGGGAACAGATAGCTTGATGTGTGCTCACTTCGGGAGTTGGTGGAGAAACATTTCTTTGTTGCTCCAGTCTGACAAATATGTTGTCAGCCGCACATAGTGCCCACTGTCTGTCACAAAGTCTGTCATCCACTGGCAGAATGAAAGGGCAATGTTTTATAAAGATTGATTTTAAAGCCTTTCTGCTTTACTGAACAGTTTATAGTATAAGACAAAATGGATGAAAGAGACAAAGGGAGAAGCCATATGACAAAGATCCCAGGGTAAGATCAATCTTAGGAAATCATAGCTACACAGTGCTGTACTGTATGTGCCTTCATGGATCCAGACAAACCTGCTTGCTGCAGTGTGTGTGGAGAGGCACAGCTGGAGCTATGTTCACAGATAAGGTGGTGCAGTGCAATTTTGGTATCCATTTTGGCATGACTTTGCACTTGTGTTTCTGCTTGCTGAGAATGGTTCTTATCGCAAGCAGAAAGAACAATTTCAGTTATTTAAGTTGACAGAGTCGCACACAGACCTCTCCAAAATCCAACCAAAGTTTGTTGAGTTTTGCATCTTTTACTTTGACATACAACTTTAGTCTAGTGCGCATTCAGTGTACATCAAAAGGCAATTCATAATGTGACTTAGAAGGACTCTGTTTGGGTTAAATTAATGGTTTGATTTTAACCAATAATGTCATCTGCAACATTATAGAATGTTTAATGTCTTTCTGTTTCAGTTGATTGAATATATGTAGCCATTTTGCAGGAAGGATATGCTGGATTATCTGTAGTCTCTAATTTCTCTGATGCAGTCAAGCCCAGGTCAAGCAATGTGTGTAAAATTAATAAATTCTTAAATGATCAATTAATGGGGAACAATAACACCACCAGAATTAAAGCAGATTCTTGAAAAGTGCTGGTGTAGAGTTTTGGAGGGTTTCATTCTTTGGAAATAGCTCAGCTGGTATTAAGAAATGCAACTGCCCTCCTTGCTTTGCCCTGACCTTTTCAGTTGACCATGTTTGTGTTTGTCTTCCTCAGGTCCACACAGCACCATATCACGGTGCCCTCCCAACGAGTACCAGTGTGGAGGAACAGAACTCTGCATCCACATGAGCAAGCTGTGCAACGGGCCTCTGGACTGTACTGACGGCTGGGATGAGGGCCCACACTGCAGAGGTATCACTGTCGCACACATCGAGGACGCATGCATATTTTTGGGATAGACAATATGAATGCAACAAAGTGTGCAGGTTAATAATATGATAAATAAAATCCTGTCTGTGTGAAAGACATGGGAGTAGGGAGTCTGCCTGGATTTCTGTTGGTCTATTTGTCGCTGAAAAAAGAGGAAGTCACAGGAACAGATTAATTTACCACATCAAAGTGGAAATACTGGATTTTTCATCAAGCCGCAATTTGGTATGCTACACAACCAACTCGATGTTTGACGTCCTGTATCCGGGTATATGTGGAGCAAGACGGTCATTAATTCAATCTGTGTACGCATTAAATTAGGGAAGTTCTCATGTTGAAACCAGAAAGTAGGAAGCAATTTATGATGAGGCTATGCCTGTTAAAAGAATGTGCTGATCAAGTTGACCACACGGAGCAAAAAAAAGAACTTGATTGTGCAAAAGACATATCTTCACTGGATGGATGAATTATTACAAGAAAGGCTGAAGGTCTAAAGGGAACTTAAACAGCACTGAGGAAATCATGTCTGTCAAAAGGTTAACAGAGGAACACAACAATCTAATACTGTCCATCAAGCTACTTTGTGTCTCAAATTGGTCTAAATCCTAACACAGGTCATATAAATGTTAAACTAGCCAGCAGGCATCATTACTGCTGCCTCACTAATATATACCCTGAAGTGTGTATGACACTTGAATAACCTTGATTGCCATTAATGATAGATTTGAACCAAAACAAAAGATTTCATTATTATTCTGTCCTGGGGCTCTGAGATTTTGATTGGCACACCACGTGCACCTGGTCTTCTTTAGATCTTCTTTTTTCCCCAGCACACCCTCAGTTAAAAAAAAGAGTTCTGATGAAATATTTATTAAAGAAACATTGGAGAGAAGCTTGGGAGAGGACATCAAATTTTCATGCACTTTCAGGCTGGCTGGACTTTGAGGTGAGAGTGAACTTCTGTGAATGTGTGTGTAGGGTTGTGTGTGTGTGTATTCACCACAAAAATCTGTCCACATGTGGGTGCGCACCAGCTTTCTGGGGACAAACATGGTCCTTACTGAAACTTGGTTTTAGGGTTCAGAATGAAGTTAAAGGGTCTGGGTTTTTGTGTCTGTTACATACATATCTCTGGTTGACATCTTTTGTTGTGTCCCAGTCAGGGGCCATCTGATTGATATGAGTGGTTTGCATCCTGAACCAAAACAGACCATATCATGTACTTTTATTTTGCTCCAAAATAAATATTTTGCGGTAAGTGTCACGGTAGGTTGTTTACATTGTTGCCCATGTTGGTTTTCTAAACACATCTCAGTTGTTCGGTGCTCAGACTTGTTTTGGAAAATTCCGGGCATGTCTGTAATTTGAACTGTGGTTGTGCCTGCAAGCCTCCGGAGTGCAGCAGGAAGACTTGTGTACTTGTCTATAAGATTCAATGCATTGTACAGGGATTGGCTGCAGGTTCACTGGTTATATGGAGTAACTCATACAGAGCAGATCACTGGGATAATAGCTAAAAATGTACAAACTAAAGAGAAATCTGCTGATTTGCGTGGTTTCATTTTTTCTTGCAGTTATAGCTGTTCAGGTTCAAGTTTAATTTTATTATTGATTTAGGAAATTCATTTAGCCAGTAGCGCTGAAAATACAATACAGTATAGCACCAAAACTGTGGACTTTTGTTTCTTTTATCTTGAAAGTGTGGAGAGATTCTTGGTGGCACTTCTCTCTCTCCAGAGGTATTGTGTTAGTGTGAATTGTCTGTCTGAGATAGATCTCAGCCTGGTTTGACATGACTGTGTCTGTTTGACTATGACTCACCGTGCCTTGATTTATATCTCACAGGATATGCAGCGCACCGCCGAAAACTGCTGAGATTCCATTATGCGTCGGTCAGCTGACTGGAAGGTGTGACTGTAGCGTGTTGTGTTTGTGCCCTTCTATATTTGATGTGCGTGTAGCCTTGGAGATGGTCAAGGTTAGCGGGGAGGTATTGCTTGTGAGGGGCAGGGCAGAAGTATTTGTTCATGTTTCTGGCCTTCTATTTACAGACTTTGCATCTAATATTTGTTTTACTTAAAGGATCGGTCCACCTTGAAAGGATGTCATATTTTAGTGATTTAAAACATAAAAGTGAAAATCACATTTTCATGTGACTAACTCGAATAAAATAATTAAAAGTATTTCTGTCCAGATTTCCATCTTTGCATTTTGCTGACATTCAGCAATTGCTCATGTACGACTCAGTCATCATGGAAACAGTGATATCAATGATAGCAACAAGCAGTAACAGTTAACAGTGTTAAATATTGCCATTGTTATTAATGTGAGATGAGCTGGAGACGTTCAGGAACTCTTATTCTGAAAATCACTTTACTGAAATGGGTTGAATTTTTCCACGACTATAATCACGAGTAAACATTTCACCAATTATACTTTACATTTACATTCAGCTTCCACTCCTGAACATAAGGGTAACCTGAATTAATTTTTTTTCCAAGGACCATGAAGAACCAAAAACTGATATATTGATGAGCATTAAAGTCATGTTAACATCTCACTCAACAATATGGACTTAAGGATGATTACATACATTTTCAAGAAAGGGATGTTAAAGTAATGTTTTATGAATGTTATGATCTTGGTGGGTTCATTTGTTATTGACAAATAATTTCAAAGCTTGCACCTCTGTGTAATTGTCGACAGTGGAACCACATTCAGAACCAGTGAACACAGATTCTCGGTGCAGCACAGCTTGATAAGCTAATAGTAGCAGTGGATCATGTGAGGATCGCTTCATGCTCTGTGCGCAGTTGTGACCAAAACAAACATTTGAACAGAGAAACACAATTTAGCTTTGGAAAAATATAGTCATGGGCAAAAGTGGAAAATAACAATAAAACAAAGTCTCTCAAATGTGTGAAAACGTCTTGTTTTCTTGTTCTTTTTCATTCTGTATCTCTGCTGCGTTTCTACTGAGCTGCTGCTCGCTTATGATCCACTTGTTGGCTTGAATGAGTTTTCCAATTCTGAACTCACCGCTCTCATCGGTGATGCATTCTGGTTGAATAGTTTTTGTTTTTTTTTCAGGGACAGATCTAGGAGCTGCCTGCGAGAGGCTGTCAGATTCTGAACTGCTGACATGTTTTCACACTACATTCAGCAACACTTACCGTAGATCACGTCTCTTGCCAGTTCCAATGCTGATGATGAGTTGATGGGTAACTGAGCTGACTGCTTACCATCTGTATGTGCCTCGTTGTCAGGGGGAGGCCGCAGAGAGTATAGTCCATTAGTTTAGCCACACACATCAGGTATTTATGCATTTCAGCACCGTGCTGTACAATGGCAGCTTCAGCAGCACCTGCTCCTGTTACCTACAGGCATGCCTGTATCTGTGTCTTCTGCCAGCAGGATGAATGAAATGCATGATTACAGTGTAATCTGTGGGTTTATAGTGGCATGTTGAATGGATTATTACAGAATTATGCAGAAATCCACCTCCTATTAGAACCACTGATGCAGTGTCTTCAGGTTTTCAGCCCAATAACAATGATTAAACCGTAAAGAAACATGACTAAACACCTTATGCCTTAATAGGCAGTCGTTCCTTTATACAATGTCTGTCGTCTTCCTGTGTTCCTACGCACATTATGCCAAAAACTCATTCCTGTCTTCTCTCCCCTTCCCCTCCTTTGCTTCCCTCCAGAGTTTATGTCCAACTGCTCGCTCATGGGCTGTCAGGAAAACTGTGCGGTGACTCCAGCAGGGCCTGCTTGTTACTGTAAGAGTGGTTATGAGATCAGCCCAGATGGAAAGACATGCAAAGGTGAGTTCCTCTGCCGCTGGATTTCTGGAAAATGTTGTTTTCTATGATGCATCAACAACAAACATAAGCTTATGTGGCTTACATGCTTACCTGTCTGGTAACTCCACATGAGTGCTGAAGTTATTTTAACTTCCAAAGCTGTGTCGGTGTTTACTCAGGTTTTGGAGAAAGTGAATCAAGTGCAGAGCACACAGTGGGTAGTTCAGGGGGCCTGGGAGTGTGGAGCATTTCCCACAAAATCCTGTTTAGACACCTTGATTGGCGTTGATGAGTAACACCACTGATATAATGGTTATTTTGTGCAACAAACCACTTTTGATGAATCACTTACTGAGTCTGGCAAAAATAAACTGAGAAAGAGACACAGAGTTGTTAGGTTTTTTTTTAAAGTCAATAGGATGTGATAAACAAATCAGCATTTTTATGTTTTTATTTTATTTTCAGTTTGTACCAATTTCTGAGCTGGAATTTGTTATTTACTGTACCTCAGCAGTAAGACCGTGTGTGGTTTCTGTGGTTCAGATTTTGATGAGTGCAGTGTGTATGGGACCTGCAGTCAGTCCTGTACCAACACTGAAGGCGCCTACTCCTGCTCCTGCGTGGAGGGCTACTTGTCCCAGCCAGACAACCGCTCGTGCAAGGCCAAGAATGGTAAGTGCCAGCAGACAGCAGAAGGACTGAGTGTACACCAGTTTGACTGATACTGTGGGGATGTTCTGTTCATGTTCCTCCTGTTAACCGTTAGTTATGTCCGTGTTGCATTCCAGTGCCGGTAGACCGTCTGCCTGTCCTGTTGATCGCCAACTCCCAGAACATCCAAGCCACCTCCCTGAGTGGCACCACAGTCCACAGCCTGCTGTCCACCAGCACCAAACAAACCACAGCCATGGACTTCCTCTACGCCCAGGAGACTGTCTGCTGGATCCATGTGGGAGACTCCCCCTCGTCCACACACCTCAAATGTGCCAAGATCCCCAATCTGAAGAGCTTCACAGAGGAGAGAGTCATCAACATCTCCCTTAGCCTGCACCGTGAGTACACCACTGCAGTATGCAGCTTCACCCAGGTGCATTTATAAAGCACAGGGAAATGGTTCTACTGGTATTTAGTGGACAGTCGTACTTCAGCACAGGATGATCTGCACAGGGTACACAGCAGAATGTTACAGCCCAGTTCATAATACATAATACAACAGCAGAAACAGTGGCCTCACACTGCAACAAGGCCAAGTAAGAGTATTTGTGTGTGTGTGTGTGTGTGTGTGTGTGTATTGGTTTTTTTTTAGGATATTTTATTCCTGTAGGCCACAAATAAGGTGAATTTTCTCTGCAAATTTCAATAGCTCATGTGGCAAGAGCTGCGGTAACAGCACAAAGCTGGGAAGAAAACACTGTACACCACAACACAGCGATCTGTCAAACATCTCATGATTTTTTCAAGTTGAATTTTCTAGTTTTGGTTCTTAGGATTTTTTTCATCACCTTGTCCTAATGTGATGTGTATTTGTCTGATTAGATCCTGTGTGTGAAGCAGTCGCACTTTTTCTCTTCCTACAAAGGATGAGGAAGAATTCTGTATTTGTATAGCATTTCACTCAGAAAAGTACATTCCAGGCTTCCATTATTCATGCACGTCTGGCTAAAATGAAGCATAGATGTGATGCATACAATGCAGTATAAGATGAACACACAGAAAAGGGCGGCACAGCAGACGTCCATTTCACTCACGGCTCCTGCAGCCGGTGGACCTTGAAACTATTAAATAAGCTGGCTACAATTCGGCCTTTCCATATCCTGGTAAATGCAGTAAAAGCACATTTGATTTTGATTTTTCATTTTCAGCTCTGTTTTCGGTCCTGTTGCTATCTGGAAATGAATTCAATTGGAATCTGATGTCTGCCCGTGTGATTCATCTAATGAATCAGAAATGTAAGTCATTCTGATTCACCTGTGCTTTTGGCCTTCCAAGGTCCTCCCCACCTATCAGACAGGGGTAGTGAAGCCCAACCTTGGGCTACAGGCCTCGGCTGATCCTCACCATGAATGATTATTTTTGTCTGGTTTGCATCCTTTGCAGAAGGTGATTTGGCTTGTTGGTCTGAATGTTCATGTGCACACATGTGGGTTGTTTCAGATATGATTCAAATATAAATGGGTGGACAAAAAATGTCCAGAGAGAGTGTCAATACCTGTGGAATAGACGTGTCCTCAGTTTCTCTGCAGCTGTGTTTTTTCAGAAAAAAAAAAACTTGAGTCTTTTCTCCTGTAAAAATGAAACTGAAAGACAGACTGGAGATCTAAGGAGCGTGATTGGATGCATACATGTGTATGTGCGTGCTCCTGAGTGTAGACAGCCTGCGGGTCAAAAGCTTCCACACCCTCATCCCACTTCCCCTCCCTCCCATTATCACTTCTTTGCTTCAAGCCCCAAGTTGCTGGTCGTGTTGCGGCCTTGCTTTCGGGCAGCTCTGTGAATCAGAAGGAAAGCAGCCACAGAAACAACACATTTATCCACACAAAGCCAACAGGAATGCATCATTGTACTATCTTTCAGGAAGTTGGTTGACAGATGGTTTATCTGCATTGTCATACGTATCTGCAAACATTAATTAAAGGACTTTGCCTTGAATTAAAACAACATTGCATTTCTTACTCATTATGTTCGTATTCTCCACCCACTCCGCTTCTGATCTGTACACAAGACTTGGGGGTACAATGCAGAAATACTGTAATCGTATGGAGTCATATCGCTCTGCCTTATTCCTCTCCTCTCTCTTTGTTTGTTACTTGCACACGAGCAGTGACCGATCGCATCCACTCAGTGTGCGGTGGCTTGTCTCCGTTCATGTCCCTTTCCCATGTGACTGCATTAACATGACAGAAACGACTTTCTCAGCGCAGCCCATCAGAGAAAATGAAAAGACCGAATGATGACAGTCGGGCAGCTCTGTCCTCCACATGCACGCGCAATGTGGTGTAGCTGTCAATTGGAAATATGTTCATTTCAAACCAGATGACATCAGACAAGCTCCGAACAGTGGAAATTATGCATGAGGCATCTTGGTGTCCCTCACAGTAATAAGATGAAGATGAAGCCTGATGCACCTCTCTCTCTGTTTTCAGCCTTGCTAACGCCACGTCTGTTAGTAGCACATTATACAGCACAAACCTTAATCAATCAGGCTCGTGCAGGAAATAAGACATCATAACACCCTCCTCAAAATTACAGAAAGAGATTTCCTATTAAGAAAAACATGTATTTGTGCTTAATAATTATGATCATAGTAATTAAAAGAACAAGGATGATCACTGCTGTTATAATCATGCAGCTTTAACCAGAACCTCGCCTCCCATTGGACTCAAGAATTTAGGGACCAGAAGAATTTGCAGGAAATTCCAGCAGCTTCAGCTGGGTTCTCCACGCCACCCCCCACCCCCCCCC
>NTHP01000364.1:375387-502014 GCA_003416845.1 Oplegnathus fasciatus | reverse complement strand
ACACCACCCCACCACCCACCCCACCCGCACACACTGCAGAGCTCGTGTGCGGACACACACACACACAGGCAAAATGGAGAGCCGACTGCACTGAGGAGCATAGACAGGATGTGCATGACTGATGATGAAGGATCAGAGCTGTATTGCTGAAATAAGGAAGCACTTGAAGGGCACTTCCTGTATCCAAGCGACAATATATTTTCATGTGAGCGTGTGTCTGAGTGAGATGAGAAGAAGGTGTAGAGATCCCATTTGAAGGCATTTTGATTTACTAATGAGACAAATCAGATTGAAGTCCTGCTTGTTTCCTAGCGTTTGCAGAATAAAAGCGACCATATCTCAGGCGTAAACAGGCGTTGGATATGACGCAAAACACGGGAAAAAGTATAGACCTTTATATTTATGATGACCTTGACAAATGATGACTGGAATATCTGAAGGGTCACATCCCAAACAGCATGCTTAACAAAAAATATACAATACAAAAGGGCAGATTTTTCTCATCTGTTCCAGTCCATAATCTGGAGTGACTGCCTAGACAGCAGAGTTGGTCTTTTGGACAGGCTGCTGGCGCGTGAGTGTGACAGAATAGGAGGAGCAGGTTTATGCTTACAGTCAACATGGAAGGAGCCAGCAGCGACCAATGGCAGGGGTGAACATACAGGAAATGATGCGCGTGTGGTTGGAGTGACTCATGACCTCAGTATGCCACAGATGAGTTGTCCAGATGTGTCTCCACCCCCCCCCGCACTCTCTCTCTCTCACTTTCATTACATTCCCTTTGACTCTTTTTTTTCTTAGTCCCATTTTCTAAGTTCATGAAACATACACTTACTCTCATTCTATATTTGTCTGTTTCCTGCCAGTGCGAATTATACCAGTCGCTCAAAATCATTGTCACACACACAAAAGATGGTGATGTAAGCCCCATGTGACAATGAAAAATGAAATTAATTTTTCTCACTAGCTTTCATTGAACAAAAACATGGAATATATTTTCGAGTTTGTTTTGATTAAAAACTGCTTTTAAAGTGGTGGACTGACAGACAGGCCGACGTTGCCGTACTTAGAGGTGCTAGCATAGCTAAAAATACAGATTAAATTGGATTATAAACCATTTGCAGTGCAAACACAATGCATTTTAAACATTCGTTTGAGAAACATGAACCACATATAATTTGCGTTTCCGCACAATTTTCTCATCATTTTCTATTAAATAAAGCCTATTCTGAATGTGCTGTGCTTGTTGGGCATCATTTGTTGTAAACTGTAGTGAGGAGTGTCTTATTGCAGCTGGAAACAACCTCTGAATACATACAGTCCGGGTGAAAATCAATTTAATCTTTTGTTTCTAACACACGGGTGCTGAGAGCTCTCCCAGTGGGAAACCTAGAAAAGAAAGTGAGATAGATTTACATTCAGTGGCAGATGCCGATGCTCCACTCTATGCACAGGAGGGCTGATCCCGGAGCTGTCAGTAAGCCTCCTTTCCCTGCTTGTACTGTAAGAGCTGCGGTACCTGCTCCCCCCGCACAGCGAGCTAGTGTGCTGCTTAGCACAGACACTGGCCTGAAATCTCCTTAAGAGGTCATGTGCTGTTAAAAGGCAAGCCAGTCAGCACATTTTCAAATCTTCTCTCCATTCAACACTTTATTTAGCTTTAAACCGCTCTCTTTCTCTCTCTCTCTTTCCTCATTTTTCACTCGCTCACATTAACCCTGAACTATGAAATACATTCTAGCCTTTTAGTCGATACGTTGGTCCCTCAAAAGATTCACTCCCTTTCCCTTCTGGCTTCGTATGTATGGCTCTTAACAGAACCACATTAGAGAGCTAAAAGATTTTTTTTTGTTGTTTTGTTGTTGTTGTTATTCCCCATTCTCTCCCTGCCTGTGTGTCTCTGGTGTGACGCCTTCGCCAGATGCTTTAGGGAGTGTTTTGGAGTGCGGGAGGTTGGCGAGGGGAAGTGGGGGTTGGGGCGCATGAGTGGTTGGTGTTAAAGCTTCAATCACAGTTTCAAAGTGACAGTTTGGAGGGATCAGAACCGTATGAGCTCCATTAAAAGTAATGCTACTGATACAACTACACTATTGATCCCCTGTAGCGGCGTAGTACGAGCAGCGGGTGCCTTTGAAGATGTATGCTCCTCACTTGTACTCCTGCATATAGTTATTGGAGTAAAACTTAGCAGTGCATTTTGAATACATTATGTAGACATCCACGTGGCTGATGTTTTTTCTTAGACCAATAGGGAGCAGAGACGAACAAGAAAACATGTAGAAAACAAGTTGTTTAGAGAGAGGAGGGAAAAAAATGAAGGAGGCAGCCGGTTCTGCTTTTTCAATTATGCTGTGTTGTTTTTTATAGCATAGTTTCAGACAGACAGAGCTGCAGTTAATGAATCCAGACTGTTTTTCCACCTCTGGGGAACAGACAAAAGGGGAGGGATAGGGGGATGATGCATGGAGGAGAAGGAGGAGGAGGAGAGAGAAGGAGAAAGGGAGGAGATAGAAAAGTCTCTGGCTTTGCTGGAGCCATTTCTGTTTAGCAGAGGTGGAGGAAAATGGAGAGCAGGGGGTGTCAGAGAGCAGGGGATGGACTTTTTTTTCCAGGGCTTTCAGTAAACTTTTGGAATATTGCACAATCTGCTCTTTTCTCCCCCCTTTGTTTATCCATTGCTTAATCAGTGAATCAGCGTGTTGTGGGGCAGCTGGAAGCGTTTACACAGAGAACTCTGTGTTAAAAATTAAGAGTACCTTTGGGAATACGGCCCCTGATTCCCATAAACCTCAGAAATGCTGCTGCACAATGCCCAAAGTTTCCCTAGTGGAAATCAGATCTCTCCCCCCCTCTCTCTCTCCCCCTTTCTTCTATTCTCTGCCTTTTTTTTCACTTTTTCTTCCTTTCCTCTCTGTCCTGCATTTTTCTTTTATCTGTTTTCCACTTTTACTCGAACCCAAAATATTTGAAAGTGTTCTCCTCCCTCTGCTAGTCAGGCTCTTCAGAAAAATGTGTCAGTTTTTCTAAACACTGAGGTCTCCTCTGGAATTACAGTCAGATTTATTGGTCCAGAGCTGCTTTCACTATACACACTTTTATTGCGCTCTTATGCCGAGGAATCTGCTTTGTCATTTCCCCCAACCAAACTTCTTTCTTTTTTTTGGTTGGAGAAATTGATCCTCTGGTCTCCCCTAAATCACCACAGTGACCCGATCACCCTGGTAAACATACCACCATATTAGACCTCCACCCTTAGCGCTGAGCATTGCGTGACCGAGGACTCCTGCAGCACGACTTTAGCTCCACATCGGAGGTGTTTGTGTATGTGCGTGAGTCAGTGTGTGTGGATAGTGCTGTGGAGAGAGCAGAGCTTGTGGCAGCTGTGAAAATACAAATCTTGTGGTTTGTGAAGCCCTCCTCCCCACTCTCTCTCTCACTCTCCCTCTCTCTAGCTCACTCAAACGCAAACGTATAGTGTTCAGATCCTTTGCTCAAGTAAAAGTAGCAAAACCAGAATGTAAAAATACTCGGTTACAAGTAAAAGTCTAGCATTCAAATTGTTACTTATAGTAAAGCGTCTATAATCAATGTTTTTATATTAACAATCACACGACTACTGTGTGAAAGGGGTCACCTGTAGCGACCAACCAGCAGATCGGCCTGATTAGTTTGTCTCAGCCTTGCGTAGCGCCTTAGTGTCTTCCAGCTCATTGTTTTTGGTTTTCCGGCTGCAACTTTCCTGTCCTGTTCAAATAATCTTTTTTTTTTAAAGATTATTTTGCGGCATTTAACCTCTATTGGATAGCAACAGTAGAGATACAGACAGGAAATGCAGGGAGAGAGAGGTGAGGAAAGACATGAAAGAAAGTTCCCAGGCTGGAATCGAACAGTGAACATTGTTGTTATGTGTTAGGCTGTGTGTCTTAACTACTCGGCTACCCAGCTATTTTCAGTGGAAAAGCTCCAAAAACACATTGTTCACTACCAGCCCAGCACCAACACAGTTAGCAACTAGCTAGCTAGTGAACATAGTGAAGCGTTTAGCAGCTGACGGAGAAAAGTAAAAAACAGAGCTAAAATGACTTATTTGACTAACATTCATCAGGGAGGACTGAAACACAATGTCAGTTCAGTGCTAATGTTGCTCCATATCTGCTGGATGTGAAAGCTGAGCACCTGTTTGCTAACAACAACGCATCAACAAGTATTTGTCAGTGTTGTGTTCACAGCTTGTTTCCGCTGCCCCCAGGTGGCCAAAAAATCTGTTACTACAGTTCCATTGCATTATTATGAAAAGTACTAACCATGCCGGCAGAATGACCCCTATCACTGTCAGGTTATTATATATTCTGGTTTATTATTACTGATGCATTGTGTTAGCATAATTTTAAAGTTGGAGCTGTTATAGGTGGAGCTAATTTTAACTCTTTCATATTCTGTTGGGTAGTTTGATATTTTGTATAGCAATGCATGACATTTTATATGCTCATTATAGATTTTGAATCTCAGTTTGCAAAGTAATAACTGCAGCTGTCACATCAATATTGTGGGGTAAAAAGTACAATGACATATTGGTGTGCAAGTATCAAGTTGCATAAAATGGAAAAACGAAAGTAAAGTACAAATATCTCAGAAGTATATTAAGTACGGTACTTGAGTAAATGTAATGTTACTTTCCGCCACTCTCTACAGTAAATTGATCATTCTGGACCTGTAATATCCTCACATCTCTGTTCCTTCAGCTTTAACAATAGCTTTCTGTCTCTGATCCTTGGCTCAGACTCAGAGTGGCTGAGCCGGTGTTTGAGGAAAGGAACGAAGAGGAGGGAATGAGGGAACCAGGGAGAGGGGTATATTAATGTCTCATGTTATTCTTTTTTAACTATTTTTCTTCTCTCCCCGACCCTCCCTATGTGGTCCTGCACCACATTCAGAACAGCTTGGATAGAGCTGGGGTAATCCACTTTTTTTCCCCTTTCCCAGCCCAGTCTCTGTTGATATTCTGTAGGCTGTAAATGTTCCATAAAGAGCGCATGTGTGGTGCCATGTGCACGCATCTAGGTGTTTGATTTTAATCGACGGGTGGGGCACTGGTCTTCCCCGTGAGCCGAGCCTCGGGAAAATAAACGCAGCGGAAACCGCACACCCGTCGTCGCTTAGCTACAGCTACGGCAACATCACACTCCTCGAGGCAACAAACAGCCTGTCTCATATTCTGTCTGTCTGAGTGACTTTGAATGACAGACGCATTACCTAGACACTTGCTAATTGGAGTTGGCTGTCATCTCGTTTGTCAGTCAGGAAAACTGCCCCAAGTCCGAACCCGAAAATGTGGGCCGCGTGTGAACGTGTGTGCGAGTGTTGCAGAGAGAGAGAGAGAGAGTGCTGTTGAAGTAGCTGCTACACAGTATTGCTGACTAATTTACTTCGTCACATGACTATGAGTCAAACCTCTTACCCATCTGCTGCAAGTATGAACAAAAACATCACACGCTCCAGTTCTGCACCAGTCAAAATGAATCAATTCAAGTTCTGAAAACATTGTTTTTGCCTCTCTCTGCACCTCCTGTGTCCCATCTTACCCCCTCCCTCTTCACCCCTCCGCCCTGTCTCTGTCCAGATGTGGAGCAGATGGCCATCGACTGGCTTACCGGAAACTTCTACTTTGTGGATGACGTGGATGACAGGATCTTCGTGTGTGACAAGGATGGGCAGACATGTGTCACCCTCCTGGACCAGGAGCTGTATAACCCTAAAGGCATCGCCCTGGACCCCACCATGGGGTCAGTTTGATCTCTTACTTTCTGTCTCATGCATAAACACACACACACACAAATGCAGATACAGGTACCACATGTGTGCATCCACACAGAGATCCTCCTCTAAGGGTTTCATGCAAACTCATGGTCCCATGAGAGCGACTGGAGTCAGATTTCTGTCATCTGCCGCTGTTACCCAACTTTAAAACGATGAGTTGAAACGGGGGAAAAGGCTAAATTGAGGTTTGGACGTTGGAGTAATTGAGTGCAGATGTTCTGTTTGCACCGTGGTACACTGACTGTATAGACTTTGAGTGTAAAAGCATGTTTTTGTTACAGCTCTTTTGTTTATGACCAGACTTTCCAACAACTAAATTCCTGAAAGTGTGTGTATATCTGTGGTGCACGCTTGTGTGTGTGTGTGTTTAGAAAAAATTAACAGCACGAATGTGAGAACGTGTGTGTATATGCGGACACATTTGCTCGTAGCTACGCGCATAGTTTTCCTCGGCTGTGATTGGTTCTTCCAGTAACAAGGTCAGGTAGATTCACTGTAGCTGCTTTCTGTTTTTTTGTTGCGGACAGCTGTGTCATCAGATGAGGAGAAAAACAACAATAACGACAATATAACAGCAAAAATCAGCCTTTGTTGTGCTGTTAAATTAGTGACCACAAATCTTCCTAGAAATCCCACATTGCCTGTTTACTGTATTCACCATTAGAAAAAAAAGCAAAATTGACAACAAACAACATCATCATATGTTTCTATTTTCCTTCATCTACTGGTTACCGGTTGTGGAATTACTCCACTTTGACTCACTTTTGTTAGGTTTAGTTTAGACAGGGAATCTTTGAGTGAAATGAGTTTTTCCAGCTTGTTTAACACACATTTTTCAAAGATGTTGCTTGCTAACATGTTTACAGGGACTGTGAGCATGAAGCTATAAATAAGTCAGAATGTTTTGTTTTGTTTTTGCAGTGACAAACTCACAAAAATAATGATTATGTTCTGACATACTGTGTTTGGTTCTAAATCCGGTTTACAGTGGAAATGTGTTCCTTCAGAATATTGCTAGCCTGTAAAACTACAAATGTTCAGAAAGAAACTCAAAATTATAGATTTGAAAATGGAATAGGAGAGTTACTGAATCCAAGTTTAGGACTTCAGACATGTTTTGTCCAACCAAAAGTACAAAACCTAAGGATATTCAGCAAATATTCAGCATTATTCCTTAAAAAATGACTTATACTATTAATCTGTGTTTGCTGTCTGCAGTCAGGGATGTTTCCTACCTCTCTCATTTTGCCCTGCTGGAAAGCGTCATTATTATTGTCTATCTGTGACGTAAATAAGGGCGACGAATCATTTATAACAAAGCCAGATGGACTGAAAATGAAACAATTTTCCAATTCAGGTGATTCAACCATCCGTGTATCCTCAAGAAAAGGCCTGATCCTTTGTTTCCGCAGGAAGGTATTCTTCACAGACTACGGCCAGATCCCGAAGGTGGAGCGCTGCGACATGGATGGCCAGAACCGAACCAAGCTCGTGGACAGTAAGATCGTATTCCCCCACGGCATCACGCTGGACCTTGTCAGCAGGCTGGTGTACTGGGCCGATGCCTATCTGGACTACATTGAGGTGGTGGACTATGAAGGCAAGAACCGGCACACCATCATCCAAGGCCTGCTGGTGAGAACGGCTGCACTGGACGCACCACACTCCCATTATCTTCCATTAGTAGGAGGATAATCTCTTTTAAATTAGGTGTCCTTGTGTATGCTATTCATAATGCTCTAAAAACTCCAGTGTGCTTTAGAGTTCCCTCTATATCTATAATACACCTTATGTTTCTCCTGTGTACACCTGTAATGTGTTCTCGCCCATTGAGTTATGAGCAGAGGGAAGATGGCGGACATTTGCCATTTCATTAACGCAGCTGATTAATAGTGTCTAATACTGAGGCTGTTGATGTTGCAGCGCTGATGAAGCACAGTGGCTCTTAAACGCGTTACCACCACTTTTAGTGTGATATGCGGAGAAGTAATGGCTTTCATTTACTCACTGACCCCAAGGGCACAGACACAAACCACCGTCTCTTGCTTTGTGTGGGATAGGACGTTAGTATATGCCCATTCTTCAGGTAAAGGTTAAAAGGAAGTGTGTTATTGATGGTGCTGAGTTTGGGCTGTTTTATCAAGAGTGTATGTGTTCATTAAGGCCTGACATGCTCTCTTAAAGCTGCACAGGAAACTTTTTTGTGTAAAAATACCGCTTTCAAAGCTCAAGTCAAGATGCATGGGGTCTTGATTAGAGAGACAGTGTCCCATGCCTGCTAACTGAGACCCTTTAGATTCATTATATTTGGATAGATTCAGTTTTTAAGTGTGTGAAATCAAGTAGCACAACATATGTGTTTTTTTCTCATGGCTAGTGTTCTGGTCTGGTTTGTCTTGGCTGCTGTGAGTAAAGGTGCACAGTCATGTTCCCTTCCAGTCTGATACTAATAGGTTTCCTTTCACTGTATCACCTCAGCAGAGCATTGCCCTTCAGCCTATTATAGTAACTCTTTTTATTCTTCTGACTGTCTGTGTCCCTCTGCGTGTCTCTCTTTGGCACAGTGAGCTCCACACAGCCTAGACCACAATGACATCTCAGGTTTTATGCTGCTGCAGACACGGCCTCGTGGGACTCTCACTCACTGGCTTATGTCTGCTCAGATCTGAAATCTCTTGCCCTGTTTCTTTTCTTGATTTTGTCAGAAAAAAAGCTAGTTTGTCAGTGAGTTCTGTCTGTTGAGAGCAGTGGAAGCTCTCCTGGTTCCTCTCAGTTACTGCTACGACACACTTCATTGCTTCATAATACCACTTTGCACCGTGGCCACGGAAAATACTAGCTGCTGAACCAAATGCAGGTGGCTGTTTAAATTGTACATCAGGACACCTCACAAAAAGACTTTTTTGTAAACAGTTTAACCACCGTTCTTCATCGCAGACACATGGTTTATTAAACTAAAGGTGACCATGGCAACAACGCCTCTACTTCATTCTACATTACCAAAAAAATAAAACTAACCATGGGAAAATATGACTAGAGACAATTTTTACATGGAGGATAATTCAAACAGAGCCTGTTTTGTTTTTGTGGTAAGTTGTCTTAAGTATAAGTATGATAATAGACTCTGAGGTTTCCAGATATAGAAAGTGAAGTAAAATGCCACTCCTCATTGAATCGTGGCATCCACCGTGGTCCATTATTTTCATATATTAGGGCACATCATCATGTAATATTGCTTGCTATAATTATATAAACCATGGAGAGGCTGACTTTGCATGAAGACAAAATACTATATGAAGGTGAGGCAGGAGTGTGCATCACTTAAGTTTGCACATCTAAAGAGAAAAAATCAATGGCAGGCAATGCACTTTTCACTTTGTTAGCTCAGCACATCTTCTACCCGCAACGACCACATCAAATCTTTCACACTTACTGAGTAAAGCACTCAAAAAAGGGGAACTGGGATTTGTAGTACATTGGATTCACTACCATCTCCCTCTCTTTCAGATTGAGCACCTGTATGGACTGACTGTGTTTGAAAACTATCTGTATGCCACCAACTCCGACAACGCTAACATGCAGCCTAAAACCAGCGTGATCAGGGTCAACCGCTTTAACAGCACAGACTACCAAGTAGTGACCAGGGTGGACAAGGGAGGAGCGCTGCACGTCTACCACCAGAGACGCCAGCCTCCAGGTAGACTGTGCACACAGACACACACGCTCTCATATCTCATGCACTTTTCAAATGTGGTATTGATGCTTCCGGTTTCTTGACTTCATTTTCCACCCTCTTTGTGTCCAGTGCGTAGCCATGCATGTGAGGAGGACCAGTTTGGGAAGGCTGGAGGCTGCTCGGACATCTGCCTGCTGGGGAACGGCCACAAGACCCGAACCTGCCGCTGTCGCTCTGGATTCAGCCTTGGCAGCGATGGCAAGTCCTGCAAAAGTGAGTAGGACTACTGGTGTAATGAAACAATGATTACGTTTCAGCTTCCACTGTAGCAGTGATTCCGAAGAACAGGTACTTGTACCCCAGGGGGCACTTCGGCAGTTGCCAGGGGAAATGTGGAAAGATTGTGGAGTAACTAGCTCAAGTAATTTGAAAAAATAAAAATACAATTTGATTCAAAAAATATGCACACATATTGAGTTTGCTGTAACAGGACTGGTGAAAACTAGATAGTAATCAAACAAGCAGTAAGGTCTAAACAGTTTAGCTTAAAGTGATATAAAAAATGCATTCAATTTAATCCAGTTTAAAATCAGTTCAAATGAGCACATTTGGAACATGGCGGTCGATGTGTGCGTGCTCCCAGCATAACTGTAAGTATAAGCTCAGGAGCCACTGTGATTCAGCTCTATTAATCTAAAGCCAAGGGCAGCCAAGGTTGGATCAGGGATGCGCTTCTCTCCTGGGCTGTAGACTGGGAAAGAGCAATGAACAAAGTAGCTGAGCAACACCATAACTTAGTCTGCCTCTCTAGCTCTCCACTGACCTCTCCATAAGCTGTCAGGCTGATTCAGCTCGTTCTGAGAGGTGTTTTAATATTCTATCAACCAATAATAGCATTATATTGATCTGCCTCTGGGGAATATACTGTCCTTGAAAATGACACAATTGATTTAACTAAAGGCAACCCCTTCTCCTCTCCCTCTGCTGCTCAATTGAAAATCACTTAATTTCCATTTAGGGCTTTTGCTGATCTCGCATGTTATTTACTTGTTTAATCAATATACGTTATTTGAAAAAAAGCATCTCGTGCATCTAGTGTTTTGATTCTTCGTCAACAGAAATCGTTAAAGAACAGGATATTGGCAGGTGAAAGAAGTTTAGTGTTAACTACCTCTGTTGAGTTACGCCATGTAAATTCAGGTCTAAGCTGCAGCCTTTTGCCTTTGCTTTCTTGTTTTGCTGCAGAGCCCGAGCACGAGCTCTTCCTGGTCTATGGTAAAGGTCGCCCAGGGGTCATCAGGGGCATGGACATGAATGCCAAGGTGCCGGACGAGTACATGATCCCCATAGAGAACCTGATGAACCCCAGAGCTCTGGACTTTCACGCTGAGAGCGAGTTCATTTACTTCGCCGACGCCACCAGCTACATCATCGGGCGACAGAAGATTGATGGAACAGAGAGGGATACCATCGTGAAGGAAGGTAGGGTAATGACGGCTAACTGAAGTTACACATGCACACACACATTTAAGTTACAAGTATGGATTTTGGCTGTAAAAGGAGGGCCAAAATTCCCACTTAAATGGATGCGTTTTTACACAGGCTTGCGAGGGGTGATAAACAGCCATAGGCTTTAAGATTATTTCACAAGCTCAGAATCTTACAAAGTATATCTTTTCTGTTTAACCTTCATTTATTTTTTTAGGTTATCCCATTAAGAACAATGATTTTGTGGCAGTGGAATTTAAGATAAAAAACATTTAAAGGTCTACATGGTAAAAATAACCTACAAAACAGGCCTTTTTTCCAATGTACTGTGCACATCACTAGGCAGAACTCCAGTATAAAATCAAGGTTTAAATCTAAAAGTATAAAAAATGTTATCTTGATTCACACTTCCGAGAAGATTTTGCAGCTAGTGATGTTTTTATGTGTGCTGTAGCAACAGGCCGTCTCATCAACAGTATGTGATTGTCTCAGGAATCCACACAGTAGAGGGCATAGCCGTGGACTGGATGGCTGACAACTTGTACTGGACAGACGACGGGCCTAAGAAAACCATCAGTGTGGCTCGGCTGGAAAAGGCTTCACAGACCCGCAAAACCCTCATTGAGGGAAAAATGACTCACCCTCGTGCCATTGTAGTGGATCCTCTTCACGGGTAAGGGGGACAAAGAGATGGAGGGAGTGATGGACTTTGATGTTCTTGTTCCAGAGAAAAGGGATAAAAAGCTTTGAGCAAGATAAAGAGTTGCACGGCCCAGGTGGAAGCTTAGGCAGCAGTTTAAGATTATGCCCACTCAACGAAGTATGATGCATGCGTGTCTGTGTGTGCGTATTTGTGGTCGAGAGATAAGGAGGGTTGGTCATTTCCTCTGATCACCTGTCTGATGACTCAAGTGAAATAATTCAGCTGCTTGGTCACTCACCTCTCAGTCTCACTTGTCTCTCATGTCTGAGCTGTTTATTGGTTTTTATTACTCACCACTTGCGAGGAGTGTTGTTTTTTTTCACTGTCTCTTTAACAATTTCCTGCAGAGAGCCTTTTATCATTTTTTTTAAATGTGTTGTTGACCATTATCACCCTGAAATGGAACGTCCCTTCTGATTACACTTATCACACACTATTTATTAAAACAGATGGAGCATTTTGTACGTTAAATGATAGATTTCCTCTGTAAGCGCATTAACATACAGGCAATACCTCTTAATCTTGCCGTGTATGGATGTGTTTTATTGATACGGCCTGCTGGGCTCTCTCCTGAGAAACACACGCTCATAAATGCGCACACACTCTTTGGATCGCTAGTGACAGGGTGATGTGTGTCCACACACTTCCCAGGGGTAAGGCACTCGCCTCCACTAATGCCTGTAATCAATCAGGCTCAGAGAGAAGAGGGAGGGAGAGGAGAAATTTGCAGAAAGGAAAGGAGAAGGAAATATGAAATGTTAATGCTAATGTCAGTCATATTCCAGCAAGGAGGATTGTGTCTAGTTATACACAATGTTATAGACAGCCAGGACTCACAGGCTGAGCCTAGGGCTGTGGAGAAGATTGGCAGGTCCTAAAGTACCTGGTTTGCCTGTAGGCAGATCAGCTGAGAGACCCTGTGGAGCAGCCTCAGTGGATGCTCTGATGAGCGTTGTGCGCTTTAGGGCAGCCAGATAAAATGTCATTGCCTCTGTTAATGCTAAGAGATTCTTCAAGATGCCCCGACAAATATTCTCCTTTTTCTGCCTTGCTATCAAATTTCATTCAATACTTGTACCCATGACAGTTCCCTTGTTGCTTCCTCAGGTGGATGTACTGGACAGACTGGGAGGAGGACCCCAAGGAGAGCAAGCGGGGCAAAATTGAGCGTGCTTGGATGGACGGCTCCAACAGAGAGTTGTTCCTGACCAGCAAAACGGTGCTGTGGCCCAACGGTCTGAGTCTGGACATCCCACAGGGCATCCTCTACTGGGTGGACGCCTACTACGACCGCATTGAGATGGTCTACCTCAACAGCTCCGAGCGCAAGGTCAGCACTTCACTCGCCATTGTCGGGATTATTTTACTGCAGTTTAGGGACAGAGTGGTTCACAGGAGTCGAGGCAGGGAATTATTCTGACAGGGTCTGACAAGCTGTGAGTGAGCTAATGAGGAGTTTTAAGGCAATGGAAGACTGTGGGTGGTCCATCACATTGCTGTCCATAGTCTGTGGGCTCGAGTCCCTTTAATATACTGCTCACTCCTTGTGGCTAAATTGATGATATTTTGTTTTCACTGGCCTGTGTGTTGGTTATATTTTGGTTTGATGGTGTTGTTTTTAGCATTTAAAATTTATAATCTAGAAACTGGAATGTTATGGTTGATATAAAATGAATGAAACTGAAATATTTACTCACATTCTCTGAATAGCACTGAAAAGGGTATTTTAGCGGCCATGTAGATTTATGATCTGCTTCTTTGTACCACTATTGCTTGGCACTCATTAGGTTTAAGTGGCCTGAGTGTAGCGTTTCAGATTTTTGAATCTGTATCGTAATTAACTCAAATGTTGACAGGTAGAAGACAAAGAAGGTCCATCACATCACATTTTATCTTCAGCATGACTTAATATAAACATGTTTCAAGCTGTGATTCTGGGCACAGAGTGCTGTAGTCTGTTTTTTTAAAGCATACTCTACTGGCTTGTTGCTTTTCTCACATCACCAGACGGTATACGAAGGTCAGGAACTGAACCATGCCTTTGGTCTGTGCCACTATAAACACTTCTTGTTCTGGAACGAGTATCGTAGTGGCAGCATTTACAAGCTGGACACCACCACTGGCACTGCCACTCTGCTGCGCCACGAGAGACCGCCCATCTTTGAAATCCGCATGTATGACGCTCAGCAGCAGCAAGGTACTTGGAAACACTCCACAAGTAGATTATTCTTCTATCCATCAATGTTAATGCAGAAATTATGATTCTCGAAAGACAGCACAAGAGGCATAATTGGTGCTAATTTGTGTTTGCTTGAACCCTCTTATATCTGCACATTCATGTTTGTTCATCTGTAGGCTCTAATGCGTGTCGTGTGTACAATGGCGGCTGCAGCAGCCTGTGTCTGGCCATACCAGGAGGCAGGCAATGCGCCTGTGCAGAAGACCAAATACTAGACCCGGCTGACAACACCAGCTGCAAAGGTGAGTTCAAACATGAAAGCTTTGTATGTGCGTGTGAGCGTGCGAGACTGAAGGGTATTGCTCATGGTACTAATTTGGCTCGATTACATATAGGTTTTATTCTCAGCATGTTGGACAAGATAAGTCAAGCTGTGCGACGGTGTGTTTTTTTGGAACTGCTTGACGAAAATATTTGTACACATGCAGACATACAGGAGGCGGCCACAATAACAGAAGCACCTGCATAATGTCATGCAGTTCAGTACAAACTCTGCAATGAATACTGCCTAGAATATTCAAGGTGTTCCTGTTCTGGTCAAAATACAAATAAAATACAATCCAACACCACAAACAGCTCTGACACAATCTCCACAATCCAAGATTAAAATCTATTTAATGCAGCACTGTCTATTGTACAAGTGTTATTTTGTCCACCCTGTGTATGTCTAGTATGGTCTATTATGGGACTGATGGGTTTCTACTTTTCTTTGAATTGCCCTTTTCCACAAATCCAGTGAGTTTTCCTTCTGTTGCAAAGTTTGGTAATTCTAAACTGTATCTTGCTTTTTTTTCATGTCCTCGATGACCTCCTTTTCACATTCCTTTTATTCCTCTTTTCCTCTACTTCTCCATCCACAGCCAATCCGTCTTATGTACCCCCTCCTCAGTGCCAGGCCGGGGAGTTTGCTTGCAAGAACAACCGCTGCATTCAGGAGCGCTGGAAGTGTGACGGAGACAACGACTGTCTGGACAACAGCGACGAGGCTCCTGAGCTTTGCCGTGAGTTACTGCACGCGCATATAATTACACACACACACACACACACACACACACACACACACACCTCATCTGACATAGTTTCGAAACAGCTACCCCTCCTGCTGGTACTGAGTCAGATGACCTCTGGCAGTCTGAATTTGACAGTCTGGTGATGCCAGAATGAAATGAGAGAGCAGACTCTGAATCTAGTGAGTATGTGTTTATACGTACTAATTTTGTGTATATGTGAGTATATGATGTGTGAGTGTGTGTGTATGTGTGTGTGTGTGTGTGTGTGTGTTTGTGCAAGGAGGAATGTGGCAATGTCTGTGGATCTGGAAAAGCTCTCTGTCTGCTTGTCTGTCTGTCTGTGGTTGGAGTGCAGACATGTTCCCTACCCAGACAAAATAAAAGCCTGTCCAAANNAAAAAAAACTAAAGTAAGCTCACAAAATAAACTAAAATATCTGCTCTCTCTTTCACTCATTTGCACCTCACATGCCTCCACTCTTTCACGTCTTCCTTCCCCGTACGCCTCTCCCCCACATGGCTTCTCACTTTTCTTTGTTACTTTCTTGCCCTTCAATGCGTCCTTTCTTCTCTCCAGACCAACACACTTGCCCCACAGACCGATTTAAGTGCAAGAACAACCGCTGCATCCCTCTGCGTTGGCTGTGTGACGGGGACAATGACTGCGGGAACGACGAGGATGAATCCAACACCACCTGCTCAGGTACACAACAAAACAAACACACAGAAATCTGACAGGTGTTCTTTTGTCGTTCACACGTGACATGAGCTCCGCTCTGTCTTGTTGTCTTTTAGCTCGTACCTGCCCGCCTAATCAGTACTCATGTGCTAGTGGGCGCTGCATCCCTATTTCCTGGACATGTGACCTGGACGATGACTGCGGTGATCGGTCAGATGAACCCGCTTCCTGTGGTTGGTCAACTTATTCTCACAATATAGCTGTAGGGTGATTTCTAGCTGCTGGTACAGGTTATTTTGACATTTAAGTGTACATTTTTTAGGAGGCGTAATCAGCAACATGTCTAAACTTTAGTTTTGTCCACAGCCTACCCCACATGTTTCCCCCTCACCCAGTTTACCTGCAACAACGGACGCTGCATCAACATAAACTGGCGCTGCGATAATGGTTAGTGTCTGTTCTTTACTCTCTCCTCTTCTTCTCCTGTGTCGGTTTACAGCGGCAACTCCTCGCTCTCCTTTGTATGTTTTGCCACCAGCCTCATATTGGCATACACTCTTCTTTTTGTCACCTTGATACGTTTTGTGTGTTTTTACCCTTTTTTCTCACCCCTGTCTTTTGTTGTTTTGTGTTGTTGGTTTTGTTGTTCCGTGTTGTGCCGTTCGCCCACTCTGCTGTCTTTCGTTGGTTCTGTCTTTCAGAAAAGGATTGTGGGGACGGCTCTGATGAGTTGAATTGTCCAAACCTGACCGGTTAGTGCATAGATCAACATGCACCACAACAGCCATGACGCTAGCCTAGTTCTAGGACTGGTTAGGGCTGCTTTCCTGCTAATTGAACACGGTCACAAGCTGAGGCCAAATTTGCTGCCATTCATTTACTGTAATCTTCTGCATACAGGTCTGAAGCTTAATTAGATTTGATAAATTGTAAATGCATTATTCAGTCAACCAGATACATGGGAAACTTACAGTGTAGTTGTCGTGTTAGCAATTAAATGAATGAAACTCTTTAATTCGGCACAGATTTAATAGAATACCAATGATGAATGATAAAAGTAGTTTAACCACAGAATAGATTTTCTCTCCCTGATGACTATGAAATTAACTGCTGTAAAAGCGCTAAAGGTTGTACATTAAGTTACATTAGTATGGGTAAAAAAGTGCTTATGATGCTCTGCTGCCAAGCTCAATGTATCAGCGCTCGGTACATTCCCTCATGGTGCATGGTCTGATCTATGCAGTTTCTGTCATTACTTACTCTCTCATCTCTCATATTCTGTTTCATTTGTATTCCATGGTTTTCACTGTCACTGTGTTAATTGTGAAAAAAAATGAAAAGCAATTGCTTCTTGCATTTTTAAAGACATTTTTTTCCCTTTGAGGCTGTGGGCGCCTCATAATGTGAGAGAGTGGGTGTTGTTTGACTGTGTTTGTTTTTCAGATAATGACTGCGGGGACAACAGTGATGAGGCAGGCTGCAGCCACTCCTGCTCCAGCGCTCAGTTCAAGTGTAACAGCGGCCGCTGCATCCCAGATTACTGGACTTGTGATGGAGATAATGACTGTGGGGACTACAGCGATGAGACCCACGCAAACTGCACCAATCAGGGTCAGTGTCTTAACCTGCTGATCAGATGGGGTTTCCTACACATAGTTAGGAAACTTATCAGGCCGCCATGCTTGCAACTATGCTTTCCAAATTGCGGAGCAGCTTCATATCAAAACTAGAGTGGTCATTTTTGGTCATTTTTCACACCTTTTCTTATATCAATACGGCAAGAGACATTTTACCTATAAAAGCATGTCTTAATACTGCTAAGGCTTTCTGCAGTCATATTTTCTGCCTACACTTGCTCTCCAAGAGTGCTGACATCCAGTCCTTGTTCATACAGCACATCTACAGGGGGATGCTATACCCTGTAATCAAAACAACTCGAATAACCTGTCTATGAAATCTATAAACACACTACAGTCCACCTTAATGTGCAGAATCGGAACCTGGGTAAAATCAGAAAAGAAAAGCAAGGACCTGAAGAAGAACGTACATGCTGTGTAAAAAATATGAGTTGCTGCAGCTTATGGGATCGACTGCAGTTAAAACCAGCTTTTAACACTAATAATGCATGATAATGGATTTCTCCTGATCCCAACCTGTTTCCAAATGTGCCTTGTTTTGCGCTATGCACACCTGGACATGAAAATGCCTAAAGAACCTGCACATGATTCAATAGCCCCTAGTCCCCAAGAAGAACTTTTAGTAACTAGTCGATATGAAAAGCTAAAGCAGGTTTTAAAAGCCACTATTCACAAACAAATAGCTACTGGTACTGTTTTTTAAATAGCATTTATGGAATGCAGCTGTGACAGGTGGTTGTTGTTATCATGGGTGGATGGTTGCATCTCTGCTCTGTTATGTCATTTATTCCCAGAAGTGCACCAGGCACTAAAATCATAGCTAGTATTTACATTTTAGTCAGTAGATGTAATGGGTCCCTGGTCCCTATTAGTCACACTGGCACCAGTCTAATGGGTACCACCACTGACACCTAATAATTCTCACTAGTGGTTTAGTGAGTGATATAATAACTGTTCTCTTTTAAATCACAACAGCATGTGACATAGATGTACCTACTTAGAATTATCTATTACTTATTATGCTTCTCTTAAGAGCAACCTTGAAAAAATGATTCATGGCAGCTGGTGTTTATGCATAAAACAACAACCCTCTGAATGCATTCTTGAATCTATTCAGTCTTTCCTGTTGCTAAGACTTGTTGCCATCCAGGTTTCTAACAGACACCTCATTAGTTTTTGTTTTCCCCCTTTTTGATGCATTGTCTCTGCTCATGGCTGTGTGTCCTGATTTGATTAATGCAGGCAAGGATGGAAGACAATGTCGTTTTAGAGTCTTATGAGGTCTTTCTCTCCGCAGCCACGCGTCCCCCTGGAGGTTGTCACACAGATGAGTTTCAGTGTCGAATGGACGGCCTGTGCATCCCCTTACGTTGGCGCTGTGACGGGGACACAGACTGTATGGACCTGAGCGACGAGAAGAACTGTGAGGGTGTCACACACATGTGCGACCCAGCTGTCAAATTTGGCTGCAGGGACTCTGGTGAGGGCACCATATTCTATGCACAAAAGTATGTAAAGAACATAAAGTCAGTTTAAGTAATTATTTTTAAAGTAATCCCGCCTTCTGTCCATAGCACGCTGTATCAGCAAAGCCTGGGTGTGCGACGGAGACAGTGACTGTGAGGACAACTCCGACGAGGACAACTGTGAAGCGCTGGTGTGTAAGCTGTCTCACCATGTGTGTGCCAACGACTCCACCATCTGTCTGCCTGCAGAGAAACTTTGTGATGGCACTGATGACTGCCCAGATGGCTCTGATGAGAAACTCTGTGGTAAGAGACAACAGCACACAGGCTGTGTTTCAGCACAGGGAACGCCATAACAGCAAGGAAAACTCTGCATTTTAAATCATAGCTTCAGTGGTTTAGTAACAGTTCTGTGCAGCCACAGTATCCCTTGTGTCAGTCCTCCTCTGATTTTCTCTCTTTTACAGACCTGTGCTCACTGGACAATGGCGACTGCAGCCATAACTGCACAGTGGCCCCTGGCGAGGGGGTTATCTGTTCCTGTCCACTGGGCATGGAGTTAGGGCCCGACAACAAGACCTGTCAAATCCAGAGCTTCTGTGCCAAACACCTTAAGTGCAGTCAACGCTGCGAACAGGACAAGTTCAGTGTGAAATGTTCTTGTTACGAGGGCTGGGAACTGGAGCCTGACATGGAGAACTGCAAGAGCACGGGTGAGGGACTGGGGAAACAGTACAAGAGGGGAAACTCAAAAGACATCGGTTAAGAATTTAAACATTTGATTGATGCTAGCTGGGCAGTAAGGGAGGAAGCTAGAGAAGTGACTGGTTTCTGGGCTTTGTCAGGGTTCAAGGAGTGTGGTGTGGGTTTGGGATCAAGCGGAGGAGAGGCCGCCCATGCAGGAAACTGTGTGGTTGGAGAAGACGCACTGTGCCAAAATGTGATACTCCTTTGAACAATAGACAGAGCACTGGAGACAGAAAAGAGGAGCTTAAATGCCGTTCTCAAAAGTAAATGACGGGGAGAAAAGGTTCACCAAGAAAACATAAAAAGACCTGGGCATTGGTTTCTAGCTGTCGTTATTATTCTATGAAAAGAGTCTGAAATATTAAATAATAAAGTGAAGAGCAGATATGCTTTTTGTTAAAGTCAGCAAGAGGGCAAGGTGTGAAAAAACAGAAACTGCTCAGTCACATTAAATCAGCTTTGAATTTTATTATCCACATAAAGAATATTGTTCTCTCCCTGCAGCAACTAGCCAATGAGGAAACATGAATTTATGATTGTGCTCTTCACTGCCAGGTCTTAGAGACTAGCCACCAGCACCCTGTCATTCATCCTGCTGCCTGTCTGGCTGCCTGTTAGGTACAGATAACTCCTGTCTTATTTACACTGCGTTTTAATTACCCAGGATTAGAGCCACTTTCAACACAGCCCCTCTTTCATTGGACAAGTCACACACTGCAGTGGAACACGGCTGCGATGGTTTCCACGCTGTGGAGCAGAGCTGCTCTGCAGTATTTTGACAATCAATGGTGACCAAGCAGAGGGTTTTAACCCTTTACCATCCGGTTGGTTCTCCTTTTAAAGATGGCCACTGATCTTTCCTGGTCATTTCCACAGATCCTTTCAAACCCTTCATCATTTTCTCAAACCGCCACGAGATCCGCCGCATTGATCTGAATAAAGGGGAGTTCAGTGTGTTGGTACCAGGCCTGAGGAACACCATTGCCCTGGACTTCCATCTCAGCCAGAGCGCCCTCTATTGGACCGATGTGGTGGAGGACAAGATCTATCGGGGGAAGCTGTCAGAGAATGGAGGTGAGCATTTTTAGCACAATTAATATGCTTAAAAGCTTTTTTGTACCATTTGCTATGTTGGATTAAATATACAGTACATGCTAATGATTTTCGCTTTGACATACAATAAGGTCCACTTACAAGATATCTTCCGTGGCTTTCGGCCACATCACATGGTCTTCATCAGCGGATAGAGATTACATTTACACATCAGCACATTTATGATTAAGACAACACCATCAGATGAAGTGTATACTGACATCTGGAGTATTGAGAAAAAAAAAAAGAAAGAAAAAATTCAGCCAGATAAAGCGTCAAGAGCAAGTTACTGTATTAGTTTTTACTGGATTAGAGAGACTTTTATGAGTCATAAAATCTTAATCTATAAATAGGGTACTGCACACTGGGGAAATATATTGCACTTCTGTTGGGGTAAACCATTTGTACAGTTTAGTTGTGCCTAAAATGTTTGTGAGAATATCCAGTAAAACATGTGAAATGGCAGCATGTACAGTATAGCTACATTGTTGGTGCTGTTACTGTGGCTTCTTGTGAGCAGAAAATGAGATGTGGTTTCATAAAGGCCAGACCTGTCAATCATGGCCAATGTGCATAGCAAACAAGGCCCTATCCTCACTACAGCAGCAGTAATGAGCAAATAATGTGTAAAAGTCGTGTCACATTTACATGTTCAGTATGTGTGTGTATTTGTGTGTCCGTGTGGTTGTTGTATGCCACGTTTGCTAGGCACAGCCAATAGGCTACATACAGTGAGTGGGTGTTTTCATTGCTCCAGACAGGATAATGACTCATTTCAAATAATTAGACATGTCCCTCTGATTACAGAAGGGACCCAATGGAAAATGAAAGGGATAGAAAGAGGCTGGAAAATGTGTCTCTTTAGCCCTGCAAGACGCCACACATTTAGTTTTTTAAGGCCCACTCTGTAATTGTAGTATCACACCCCCTGCTGCTGAGCCACTACTGTATTTACTTATGTTTTCATTTATCGTACTGACACGTGTTCTCTCCCGAACATAGCATCCAACCATTTGCTTAAAGGAATTACAGTTTGTGATGCAATGTTAGCTGTGAATCCAAATAGCTTGATCACATTTACATAATTTGTAAATACTGAAGCAAAGCGGATCAGTGCTTCGGGTTGCGGTACAATCTGAAATGTTGCCGTCAGCAAATCCCAGACTTCGAAGCCTTTATCCGTACATATTGAAATACTGTGTGAATTCATTAAGAAACTTAAGCAACCCGGAGGAATGTTTATTTTAATGAGTAGTAACATGAAACATGATTAGATCAGATTTCTCTAGCAGTTTTAAACAAAGATGGGTGATACAAAACATTTCACCCAATGTCCTGCTTATTCTTTCTTTTCCACTGTATTAGATGGTTAGATAGATACATTTTACAAACAAACAAAAGTAATGACATCCAGTTGATAAAAGCACAATGAAGTTTAAATGGTATCTCCATTGTAGTCCTCATTAGAGAAGAGAAAGTGTAAGAGGACATATCTGCAAGTCGGCTGAGGCAGCTTAAAAGGCAAACAAAA
The DNA here is from genome assembly GCA_003416845.1 of Oplegnathus fasciatus. Taxonomy (NCBI): domain Eukaryota; kingdom Metazoa; phylum Chordata; class Actinopteri; order Centrarchiformes; family Oplegnathidae; genus Oplegnathus; species Oplegnathus fasciatus. The sequence goes on along the minus strand of NTHP01000364.1, from coordinate 479,930 downwards.
CAAGAGATAAACCATTTTCCCTGTCCTCTTTATCTGTCCTTGTAGCTTTAACCAGCTTCGATGTGGTAATCCAGTATGGGCTGGCTACCCCTGAGGGCTTGGCAGTGGACTGGATAGCAGGGAACATTTACTGGGTGGAAAGCAACCTGGATCAGATAGAGGTGGCCAAGTTGGACGGCACCATGAGGACCACGCTGCTGGCCGGGGAGGTGGAGCACCCTCGAGCTATTGCCCTGGATCCCCGGGATGGGTAACTTCTACACTGCTTACTGTACCTCCTGCTGATATCAAATAAAACACGTTTACAACAAATTACAATGGTGTTTAAAGAGCAAATGTTTTGGTTGTTGGGCTGCCTTTACACGCTGATCCTGAACCTATTGTACCTTATAGTTTTAATAACTACATGTCAATGTTGTGGCTTGATGTTGCAGGATCCTCTTCTGGACTGACTGGGATGCCAGCTTGCCCAGGATTGAAGCTGCATCCATGAGTGGAGAAGGCAGGAAGACCATTCACAAGGAAACTGGCAACGGAGGCTGGCCAAATGGACTCACTGTGGATTATCTAGAGCGCCGCATCCTCTGGATCGATGCCAGGTCAAAAAAAAGGGCACACACATTAACACACTCGCACAAACACCTTTATTTGATGCACATAGAGTATCTTTCAGTCGTACCAAGACATTCATTGAATACTTGTGCTATACGCAGGTCTGACGCCATTTATTCCGCCAAGTACGATGGTTCTGGGCTGATCGAGGTTCTGAGAGGACACGAGTACCTGTCGCATCCCTTCGCCGTCACTATGTACGGCGGGGAGGTTTACTGGACGGATTGGAGGACCAACACGCTGGCCAAAGCAAACAAGTGGACAGGAAGCAATGTCACTGTGGTCCAGAGAACCAACACACAGCCTTTTGACCTTCAGGTCTACCATCCGTCCAGACAGCCGCAGGGTGAGAAACACTCACATGAATGCACACATTTACAGTTAATATATTCATTAAAGTATTAGAGAATGACGACTTTCACATAGAAATATTATACACGCTAATTCATGAGATGTATTCTTCTCCCTAGCACCTAACCCATGTGCGGCTAAAGACGGCAAGGAGCCCTGCTCTCATCTATGTCTCATCAACTATAATCAGACATTCTCGTGCGCCTGCCCTCACCTCATGAAGCTGGGCCCTGACAAACGTACTTGCTACGGTAAGCATGAACACACATAAACACAAATGCAGTTACTGTGGAAACATACTCTTTTTTTTATTCCCCTTTGAGCTGGCAGACAATTTTCCCCTCTGCTTGTCTTGGCAAAATTGTTGTTGAATGCCACAGTGTAATCCCTGTCCTTGTAGAATCGTTCATTTCTGTTTGTGTGTGTGTGTGAGAGAGCAAGAGAGAGAAAGAAAGAGAGAGAGGATTAAACAATCGAGACTTTTTTCACTTTGAGGTGCTGTTGCTGTGACAGCTTTGGAGCGCATTGAAGTGTCTGGCCGTGAAAAGTGAGAGCAGGCCTGTTTATTCAGCGTGTGAGTTTAGTATTCAGGGCAGCACTTTCTATTATCTTCAGGGGTAATGGAATGGAGAGCCCCATTCTGTCTGATGCAGGCATCAGCCACAGCCCTCCACATCCACCACCTAGTCTGGCCTGGCCGATACAGCCTGACACTGTCATTACTCTCCGCCTCTCTCTGTCTCTTCCCCTCTCTTCCTGTCTATCATTTAAGCTGCACACAGTTAAATGATGATAGGACTGTTGAGACCAATGCAGTTGTAATGTATCTGCGCTGATTGAATTCGCGCTCGCTGTCATGGCTGTGCTATTGAGTTAGCCAGCCAGACACAATCATTAGAGTCAAAGATGCAATTGGATTAATGGTTTGTTCAAGTGGCATGAAATGCGCAGACGCACCCATCCATGCTGCAGCCACCTATGCCCACAACTCTGGCATTAGTGTGCACTCATGCATTTGACTTGAAGCTGCATTTAACTCCCGGTTACTCCCATTGAATGCTGAAGCTTTGAGGAACTACTGAAGGATGCATGTCAACATGTCCCCCTACCCTGCAGAGTCTCGTCAGTTCCTGCTGTACGCTCGCCAGATCGAGATCAGAGGGGTGGACATCGACAACCCCTACTACAACTACATCATCTCCTTCACTGTGCCTGACATCGACAACGTGACCGTGGTGGACTATGATGCTCTGGAGCACCGCATCTACTGGTCAGACGTCCGCACCCAGACCATCAAGAGAGCTTTCATCAATGGCACCGGAGTTGAGACTGTGGTCTCCGCTGGTACGGAGGAGTCAACACAGTAGAATACACACCACACTTTTTTTTCAAACAGGCAGATTGGTTTAAATAGCTTTCACTTGGATATTATGTCCGTATGCTTTTAAAAGTTGGGTTTGCTACTCCAGGAAGACACTGTCCATCCCTCCCAGTTGTGTATAAAACAATGCAGGGATAATTTACCATTTATCCATTTTCAGATTTTCAGTTTTGCATTTTATTGATTCTTTGATTTATTCCTAAAGACTGAAACATGATCCCTAAACATACTGCATTGTGGTAAAAAAAAATTTGTATTTCTGTTGTGTTTATTTTTCAAAGACACATACACTGTAATTGACCGTTCATTAAACCCCTCCTTCAAACACCAATTATCCAATCATATCTTAGCAACTGTAGCTAGGCATTTGCCAAATCGGTCTGCATGAAGCCCCAGTAAGAGCGATACTGTGCACCCAAAGAGTTTGAAGGACAGTGTCTTCTTGCCTGGGACACATAGCTCTAGCCTCAGTCTTTTAGCATGATATCATGCTGTGTGTAACCATCAAGCGCATATTTAAGACCTTTCTACATAGTTCTCGATTTCAAACGAGTCTGGAAACATTAAAAAGTCAGAGTTAGTCAAGTTTTCAACAGCAGTTAACAGTTCAGCCGAAAAAATGGCTGTTGGCTAGAAACGAGAGGCCTGCCTTCGTCTACTGCTGTGTGAAGTCATAGATCCATTGTCTCAAAACTTACTTTGAATTTTGAGTGGTAAATATGCCAGTTATCATTGTAAACTGAAGTGCTACAATGGAAAGCATGACAGGCGTAGCAACAGTAACTAAGTGCGGATATCTGAATTACACAATGATGCAAAATTCATGTTTGGTTCTTATGCAACATCACTGAGAAGGTTGATAAGTGGCTCTGTTTGTTCATCTTTCTTCAGATCTGCCCAACGCTCACGGCCTGGCAGTGGACTGGGTGTCCAGAAACCTGTTCTGGACCAGTTATGATGCCAATAAGAAACAGATTAATGTTGCCAGACTTGACGGCTCCTTCAAAAATGCTGTCATCCAGGGCCTGGACAAACCGCACTGTCTAGTGCTGCATCCAATACTGGGGTTGGTCATCCAAACACACACATACACACACACACACACACACAAACTCACACACCCATTAAACCTGTCACACTTAGTCAAAATGAAGCTCTCAGAAATTGCTCTCAGACACCCTCCTGATTTCACCTTTAACCTACAGGACATACACACAGAAGTGCACACACACAGTCATACACAGTCAGGCAATGTCTGGCTGTCAGGCTCCCCTCTGTTTGCAGTCAGCAATGACAGGCTGAGTTGTTTGGTATAGATGGTCGCTGACCTCTGACAGTTGTTCCAATTTTTCTCCCCTTGTGTCATCTTTCTCCTTCTGTTGCTCTCTTTCTCCATCTTGGTCCATTTCTATTTTGAAAGCTAGCTTCTGCGTTCAGATAGACTATCTATGAATTATTCATAGCCAGTGTCTCTGTCACTTTCTGTCACTATTTCTGTTCCATTGTTTATCTTACGTCCTGTCCCCTCCTGCCTTGTTCAGCAAATGTCCATTTCCCCTCCAGTATTCCCTCCTGAAACCTCAACCCCCTCAGAGCCCCAAACAGAACCTGGCCTCAGCCTCTCCTCTCACCAGCAGAGCAGAGACAGACCATCTGCATTTATATATTTAGTTTTGTCCTGCAGGAACATGTGTGCTTTTGAGTATTTGAGGTGGATGAAGAAAGAATATTTTCTTAAGAAATGTCTCTGCCTCCTTGTGTTTTTTTTTGTGTGTGTACTCCTTCCTCTCTTTCAAAGACTTAGCCTACTTAAGCGGAGGAATGTTTCCGATCTGAGCATTGTTGGCATGGGGGAAAATGAGAAGCAGATGCTGGATCCATATGCTGGGCCTGTCTCCTCTTTCTGGCACACAAACACACTGCTCAGAATACGTCCAGGAGTGGGTGGGGGCAAAGAGAGTCGGGGAGGGACAAACTCAGACTTGTGTGTGTGTGTGTGTGTGTGTGTGTGTGTGCGCGCGCAAAAACACGGGAATGTGGGCGTTTAAATGCTTTAGAAACTTCATTTAAAGGCACGTTAACAAACAAATGAAGGGTGTGGTGGATGTGGTAGGATTTAACAGGAAGTGGGTGATGGGGGCAGAGGATAGATACCCTTTAAACACAGACTACGCGCAGATTAAACACAGTGACACACAATCACATTGTCCTGTACACTCTGCATGCGTGTGTATGGCTGTTCAGTGAGGACTTTGACCAGTTTGGGGAGCGAGGAAGTTGAAGGCAAAGGAAAGGTTTATGTGAGTGTGTGTGGTGTGGGAGAGTGATGGGATGACGAGGTAATTTTATCAGCTGCTGAATTGAATGCTTTGAAAAAGATTTTCAGTGGGTCTCCACTGTCCAGTTCGCCAGCTGAGATTTATTCCTGCCTCCCAACTTCAGCCAACTTCAACCAACAGCCTCTGTTGAACTTTAAATTGAAAATGACATATTGCTTTTTTTTTTTAAAGATTCCTATAAAAGTCACATATGGTTTGGTATGATTTACGTAGCAGATGCTTCACAGATTCTACAGTATTTTGTTGTTACTATTACTATTTCTCTTGTTACTAATTTATAAAACTAGGTAGTCTCTTTTTCAAGAGAGAAAACATTTAGTAAGATCTAACATACCACAACCACAAAACCGCCATACAAACCATGGCCACAGGTAAACAAATCTAAAGGCTGAAGACATCCAACAATCAACCAACGAAAATAATCATAAAAACTATTACAAGAAGCGTAACAAACGTCACATGATAAAGCTTTAAAATCTCCAAGGGAAAGGAAAGAATGTAGCTCAAGAGCTGTTTGCATTTAAGCGGTGCATACTACCCAAATCCAGTCCTGCCAAGATTAGTGTGTACATATGGGATATCTAAGGTTAAAAAATTATTAGAATGTGTGCTGTAGTTGTAAGATTTATTTGAGAGAAGAGATGTGAGGTGGATTGGATTTATTATACCTTTTTGTCAATACGAAAGCCCCTCCAATTTTGCCATATACTGAGCAATGAGGCTTGTGAGTGTTATTAGGTGGCCTATTGACTAAGTTTGGTCAACAAGGCAAATTGTGATGTGCTGAAAATAAATCAAAGTTCTCCCTCCTTCTGCTGAGGCGTACTGTAGCCGTGCTAATTCTCTCTGCCTGCCTCCTTCAGAAAACTCTACTGGACAGATGGGGACAGTATCAACATGGCCAACACAGACGGCAGCAACCGCAGCGTCCTCTTCCCCAACCAGAAAGGCCCTGTTGGTGAGTGGCACGCTGTACCGCTGTGTGCGACTGCATGAGAGACAGCACACCCTAGTGACGGGGCAGCTCTTTACACATCACCTCTCTCCTTTGTTTTCCAGGCCTCTCCATTGACTTTGACACTGAGGAGCTGTACTGGATCAGCTCAGCAAACAGCACCATCAACCGCTGTAAACTGGACGGCTCTGGACTGGAAGTGCTTGAGGGGGTAAAGGGCAAGCTGACCAAGGCTACTGCTCTGGCCATCATGGGTAGGTCTCCAGAAAATGCTCATTTTAGCCAGTGATGTATGTAGAGAGAGCTCAGCCATGACATATGATAACTTCACCATGTTGCAAATGTATGTGTGTGCCTTTAAATGTTGGGTTAGGGTTGAGGGTTCTTCCAGTGTTTGGTCTGGTTCTTATGGAGGGTGCTGAGCATCCTGTTGTGTGTTGTATCTTTTAGGAGAGAAGTTGTGGTGGGCGGACCAAGGAACTGACCAGATAGGAACCTGTGACAAGAAGGACGGCAGCAACTGGAAAGTCCTGAGGAACAGCACATCCCCCATGATGCATATGAAAATCTACAACGAAACTGTGCAGAAAGGTGCCGGGCTGGCTGCCACACGCCAACTTTTTCCGAGCAACATTTGTTTTGGTTAAAAGAATGTGTTTGGCTCTGAAAATATGTCCTTGTCTCATCGAAGGTCTGTTTTGCTTGCTGCATGTAGCCTGTTTATCTATGCCAAAGCACATCTGTTTATGTCTCTGTAACTCCTCTTTGATTTGTTTTGTGTATTTATTCTCATGCTTTTGTGTTCCCAGGCACCAATCTTTGCAGTAATAACAATGGAGACTGTTCCCAGCTGTGTCTTCCCACTTCCCCGACCACCAGAGCCTGCATGTGCACTGCAGGATACAGCCTGCGCACAGGGCAACAGTCCTGTGAGGGTACGACACATTCACACATAATGCATTCTTGATTTAGCCAAATTTGGATTCAAGAATTGATGAAAATGTTAAATGTGTGATGCAATTTTATTTGTTCGCTGTAGGTGTTGGCTCTTTCCTGCTGTACTCTGTGCATGAAGGCATACGTGGTATTCCTTTGGACCCATCAGACAAGTCCGACGCCCTGGTACCAGTGTCAGGCACATCCCTGGCTGTGGGCATAGATTTCCATGCTGGTAAGACTATTTACAACCTAGAGGTTTTTTTTTCTCAATGAACGAATTACCCCAGCATAAAGGTATTTCATCTCTTTGATGTAGCTGAAATATCAGCTTAATTTACCACTGCATTTAGTATGTGTTGCTGTTTAAGAGTACAGAAAAGTTCCGTTCAATCCACCTCTAACATGTTTCACTTGTTTTCACAGACAATGACACTATCTACTGGGTGGACATGGGCCTGAGCACCATTAGCAGGGCCAAGAGAGACCAGACCTGGAGAGAGGACGTAGTCACTAATGGCATTGGCAGGGTGGAGGGCATCGCTGTCGACTGGATAGCAGGTGAGAGACACCTCACTTTTTTAGTCAGTATCTGTATCATCCTTGCACACACTCTATGTCACTGTTTGTTTCCACACATTAGGAAGGGAGAATCCCCACAGTAGGGGAACCTATTGTACTAACTGAGTAAACGGGAAAAAGATACACAAAGGACAGACACAAAAGAGAAAAAACAAAGAGACACCTGAACTGTGAAAAAAAAAGTATTGCTTAGGTCAAGTAATGTCACTTTAATTGTCAAAAAGGAGGTCAGACAGAATCTCTGCATCACTATACATGTAGAATATGCTCAGGATCTGCCAGAGCATCATCGTTTCTCCTCCGTCCTCCACAGGAAACATCTACTGGACGGACCAAGGCTTTGATGTGATCGAGGTGGCCAGACTGAACGGCTCCTTCCGCTATGTGGTGATCTCCCAGGGCCTGGACAAGCCGCGTGCCATCACTGTCCACCCTGAGAAAGGGTGAGAGGAAACAACACTTGGTCTAGCTCCAATTACTACTGTAGCTGTCTTTAGCATCTGCTTCTGTAATTTCTCACATTATTGATTACTGAGGAAGTTATCTCTGCGCTTTGCTGTGTTTGTGTGTGTAGCTACCTGTTCTGGACAGAGTGGGGCCAGTACCCGCGTATTGAGCGGTCTCGTCTGGATGGCTCTGAGAGGGCTATCCTGGTCAATGCCAGTATCAGCTGGCCCAACGGTATCTCCATTGACTACCAGGTGCAGTATAACAGACCGTTCTTGCATGTACATCACAAAGTTACAGTGCAGACTGTGGACATTGCATCACAACATTATCTCAACCATTACTGTCTGCGTACATGTAGGAGAGTCTGCTGTACTGGTGTGATGCCAGGACGGACAAGATTGAGCGCATCAACCTGGAAACTGGAGAGAACAGGGAAGTGGTGCTGGCCAACAACAACATGGACATGTTCTCCGTGTCTGTGTTTGAGAGCTACATTTACTGGAGTGACAGGTCAGATAACAACTCCCCCCCACCCTCAGTCTTACTTGTCCTCACTTTTGGATTATTTGTGAGTGATATTTGCCCACAGTCTCAGTATTTTGTCATCTGCAATCTCCAGAATCTGTTTAATTATTTTTTTTCTGTCTGCTTTGAACCAGGACGCATGCTAATGGTTCCATAAAGAGAGGCAGCAAGGACAACGCCACAGACTCTGTGTCTCTGAGGACTGGTATTGGGGTGCAGCTCAAAGACATCAAGGTTTTCAACAGGGCCAGGCAGCAAGGTAAACACTGGGGTGTTCATTTTAAAACTGTAAAATGTCTGCTTTACATGTGAAAGATGAGCACTGTTCAATGTATTTGTATTTCTATGAAATTAATAGTTAAATAGCTTTCATGTCTGTGTACAGGAACAAACGTGTGCAAAGACAACAATGGTGGGTGCCAGCAGCTTTGTCTTTACCGTGGCAATGGACGCCGTACATGTGCCTGCGCCCACGGCATGCTGGCTGAAGATGGCCGCGGCTGCCGTGACTACGATGGCTACCTGCTCTACTCGGAGCGCACCATACTAAAGAGTGTCCACCTGTCAGATGAAAACAACTTGAATGCGCCCATTAAACCATTCGAGGACCCCGAGCACATGAAGAATGTCATTGCGCTCACTTTTGATTACAGAGGAGGTGGAGGAAAGGGAGCTAACCGCATCTTCTTCAGTGACATCCACTTTGGCAACATCCAGCGGATCAGTGATGACGGATCTGACCGCAAGACTGTGGTAGAGAGTGAGTATTCACACATCTCAAGTTTGTGTAAACACCCTCTCAACCTCCACCCAGTTCATTTCCCAGTTTATCTACAGTGTATCCTCCCTCCCATAGTTGATATTGGGCCTGTCATTAGCCATTTTTGGCTGCTCCACTTTTTTTGTGAATAACAAAGAACCTTAGTTGCAAACATCAGACCCCCCAGTGAGAATTCTTCCTGGAGAAGAAAACAGCTGGAGTTCTCCAAAATACTCCAACTGATCTAAACACAACCAGGAAGCTTTTATTCTGAAGTTGTAACCAGACTAGAAACAAAAAAGAAGACCTTTTTTATCTGTGCTTTGAGAACAGAGTACGAGCATAAACAGGCCTACAGATAGACTTTCCTTCACCTTATCTCAGCACAACAAAACACAGGTGCACTGTTAATGTTTTACCAAAGTGCCTTTACTTCAAACTGTTTTACAAGGAATGCATGATTCAGGATTGTTTGTCCCACTGTCCCTGTGGAGTGGCACCACCCAGGGCAACTGGTTTGATCTTCTTGTACAATATCCAGACTACCAGTGAATGTTGTTAAGAGGCAAAGATGTTTAATGTTGTCCGCTGTTGTGAGTGCTGTTGTTTTGCCTTGTTAAGTAGACTTTCCTTGTGAGGGTAATGGCTGTGTCCATTTTTTTCATATGAGTCTTTCAGCAAAGCAACTCAGCTTGTAAGTGTTTTATTGTGATTCCCAGTAGTCAGGACTTGCTCAGTGTTTGTGCGTCAGGTGTTCATAGCAGAACTGTCAGACAGCAGCCATAGCCACACTGGCTCTTTGCCCTCCCCTCTTGAACAGCCTCAGTAGGTCTTGTCTGAACTTTTGGGACATCAGTACATAGAGGATGGGGTTCATCACTGTAGAGGAGGTTGCCATGAGGCGTGCAAACATGCTGAAGGGGCCATAACGTGGTGAGGCACCAGTGGCCCCTGAGTTTTTATCCGCCAATAAGGCCAGCGTCAGGCTGTAGGACGGCAGCCAGCACACGGTAAAAGCCAGCACCAGCATGGCCGACGTCTGGGTCACTTTGCTCTGGTAGCGCTCTACTTGGGGGGCCCTGCCGGCATGCTGACTCCCCAATAGGAACACGTAGATGCTGCCGTACGCCACTGCAATGGTGACCAGTGGAAGCAAGAAGGCCACAAGGAAGTGAAACAATCCATAGATCATCTGGTCTTGGTGGGACACGAAAGCAAAGCAAGCAAGGCCATCAGGGGCTCTGTGCGGGTTTCCCACAAAGCGAAAAACCAGCTGGGGAGCAGCCAGGCAGCAGGCCGGGATCCAGAGAATAGCAGCAGCTATAGACACCCGGCGAGGGGAGAGGAGGCTGTAGGCTCTGGCAGGCTGCACTACAGTCAGATAGCGAGACACAGCCAGTGTGGCCAGCGTGAAGACGCTGGCCGAGGAGCAGGCCGATCCCAAGAAGCCCACCAGACGGCACATGAAGTCCCCAAACGGCCAGTGCTGCATGGCTATGGCAACAGTGTGGAAGGGAAGCATGGAGAGCAAAAGCAGGTCAGCAGCACTCAGAGCCAGCAGGAGGATGTCTGTTCCTGTGCCTGTCATGGAGCTTTGAGGGGACTGTCCAATACGTCCCAACCCCCTTCTCCGCCTCCCACACAGGATCACCATCACCACTGTCTGCCCGCAAACTCCCAACACCAGAATCAGTACATCTAATATCGGGACTAGGACCCGCTCCACATTGCCCAGCCCAGAGTCACTACTGTTCCCCAGCAGATCCTCTGAACCTGTAGAGTTCCACAGCAGCATCCTGTCTTCAGTGATGTAGATACCAGTCCTGTTAAAACACAGTTCGCTTTTGGTTGGGTCAAATATACTAAAAGCCGGTCATAAAACTACTGATAATACATGTGGGAATGATTACTCATACTGTGGGTCAATAACAGATTACATCACCCAGATTTTCAATAATTAATGAGGGTTGATGGTAAGATTTACCAATAAGAAGGACTGAAGATGGATGTTAAATATATGAATAAACACATATACACACATTACATACATTCATGTCCCTTCTGACGTTGTGAAAATGACACTACCTCCTAAAAAAGTCCTTTAAAACGCATTCAGCCAATGTCCATTTTCATAGTCGAGTTCAAGCTGCTTCCAATGTGCTGTATGTGAACCAAGCCATTCCAGTCCTCGCAATCAACCCACCTCTGATTGGCTAAAGTGAGTGAAATAACATCAGTCCTCTCTGTTGAAGACACTCCTGATTTCTTGGCTGCTGGGGTTTACATCCCTCCCACCGGACTCTTGTTAAGAGCACCCAAGTGTTGAGAGCTAAATGCCATAGACTGTGTGACTTCCTGTCACCTCAGAGCAGGCGGCTACTCCTCATGAAACCTCAATCAGGCCCGTGCTCAGCGATCCACAATCAGCCTTACTGATGCCTCCAAGGAACGGATCTCCAGAGAAACACAATTCCAGCAGAGGAGGAGAAGAGCGGTGAATAGCTCAACAGTAAGAGAGGATGAAACCAAGTAAACGGCAGGTGAACTCTGGACTGATTATCATAGAGCAGGCGAGAGATGGGCTGGCCTGCTATCTGTGGGAGGGCCCAGTGAGGCCAAACATAATTTTTCCCAGGGTCCATTGTTTCTGTTCATTTTCTGAAAGGATCTGTACATTTTCTAGAAGTGTTGTCCCTGCACACACACATATTCAGAACATACATGGTATATACGCAGAGAGAGAGGCAGAGTGAAACAGTGTTTGCGTTCAGAAATCAGGGTAATTATTGACTCCTGGTCTGATTGCAAACAATAAACTGCTATTGCACCTACTGCGGATAACTGCAATAAAAAATTATCAGAGTCAGTATAACCAGCTGAGCTCAAGTGCTATAAATTCAGCTCATCTGTATTATTGTAGACAACAAGCGAAAATGTACAGAAACCCAGATAGGCTTGGGTCAACAATGTGAAGACAAACAAACCTGAAAAGCAAGAATTTGAGTAGAGAGGCACTGCAGGCTGGAGATTTACAATTCATTAACAGCACTAAAGAAAGAGGAAATAGGGGAGAATAGATTTCACGTTGCTCCTCATCGATTTGTAGGGCATTGATTTATGAGAACGAGAAGCAGAGAGGGTTTTTTTTATGTTGCATGCCATTGCTCGGCCATCCAGTTGCTTCATTCACAGTCTGCTAGCATGAGGCAGACAAATGTTGATTCATGTCCGCGGCGTTGCACTGGAGATGTTGAGGCGTAGTGTTAAGTGTCCCACCTGGTGATGAACCTCACTGATCCTCTGGCTCCAAGCTGTGATAGAGTGAGATCATATCCAGCCCTGGAAAAGGCTGCTGTAATCATTAGACCCTCACTGTTCCATTGCAGTAACAGTAACAAGAAGGCAACTATTACCAATTATTTGGCATTGGAGTGATCTGATGCATGGCTGTTGTCAAATTTACTCTTCCTGAAGTACGTGTGTGTGTGTGTGTGCGTGCATGTATTGTTTCTCACCAGCAGAGCAGCTGTTCTCTATCTGCCGCTACAGAACTTTGTGTTCTTCCATTTTGGCTGACTCTTGTCTGTCCTCTGGCCTCTGTGCAAGGCGAGGAGCTCACAACCTCTTACTCATTTCAAGGCTGTGGAGCAGAAAGAATGACTTTTTATTTCTCATCTGTTGATGAGGTAGTGTAATGGAAAGTAATACGCTGGCCCGCAACTGTTATTGTGACCTTTTTAGTGAGCTATTTGTTGGATAAAAGCCTCGAATCACACTGTGTTCTTAGTCATTAATACCAAGCTGTCATGTCCGTAGACCTGACTCTGTGCTGCCCCACAGCAGTCTGCCAGCACTGTGCTGCTGCCAGACAGTCCACACTTGGCCTTTTAACATAGCTCTGGGATTGACGTGCTTCATTTCCCCTCTTTTCTCTTGTGTCTTCTCCCTCTGTGGTTTAATGTAACTCTTTTCTTTTTCTTTTCCCTTTTCCACTGTTCTCTGTATTTATTCCTATCTTCCTTTCCCCCTCTTCTCTCTATTTCTTCATTCTTTTTCAGATGTCGGCTCGGTGGAGGGCTTGGCGTACCACAGGGGCTGGGATATGCTGTACTGGACCAGCTACACCACCTCAACCATCACCCGCCACACTGTGGATCAGAGCCGCTGGGGCGCCGTTGACAGGCACACCGTGGTCACCATGTCGGGAGATGACCACCCCAGAGCCTTTGTCCTTGACGAGTGTCAAGGGTTAGAACTAATACATTAATTCATATCATACCTCTTTGCATTCAAAACTATTCCTGAATCATATAAAACATTTCTACACATGCACATTACAGATTTTCACTCTCTCCTGCAGCCTAATGTTTTGGACCAACTGGAATGAGCAGTCTCCCAGTATCATGCGTGCCACACTGAGTGGCGCCAACGTCCTTGTGATCATTGGCAATGACATCCGAACCCCTAACGGCCTGGCAATAGACCACCGTGCTGAAAAACTTTATTTCTCTGACGCCACACTAGACAAGATAGAGCGCTGCGAGTACGACGGCACTCGGCGCTACGTGAGTGACATACACACTCACATGCAGACACACACAATGTACATCATGCTGCTTAATGGAAATATTTGGACTGCAGTATGACTGTATGATGGGGTTGCCTAATAACAGCCGTCATTTTGTTTATCTTTTCAAGTTTGTTGCAAGGCTGGAATTTTCTGAATGCATGAGGTCATGGCTGTGGTTGTGCCTCCCCCTGCAGGTGGTGTTGAAGAATGAGCCGGTGCATCCGTTTGGCCTGGCTGTGTACGGGGACTACATCTTCTGGACTGACTGGGTGAGGAGGGCTGTGCTTCGGGCGGACAAATACACAGGAGGAGACATGAAGGTGCTGCGCGCTGACATACCTCAGCAGCCAATGGGTATCGTCGCTGTGGCCAACGACACCAATAGCTGTGAGTTTTTGCACAGAGTGAGGGATCCAGCTGATTGTGTGTGTGTGTGTGTCATTACTGGTCTCTATAGTGACCCTGTATCAAGAAGTGTTTTTGACGTACATAATGTGGAGGACTGGGTGATATGGAAAAAGTCTTTCCTCACAGTGCACATTTTGTATTGTGAATGAATGTATATTGTGCTTTTGTACATTTTCTGGAAAAATCAATTGAGAAACTGTTCAATATAGGATAAAATACTGGGACAAGAATGTTTTTTTGTGAATGTATTTTTAGCTAATCCAGCAAATTAAATACCTGCCAGGTCAAAGTACTACGAAAATAAGTCCATCATAATGATAATAAAAAGTAAAACGTTGTTTAAATGTGTAGCAAAATCTCTGGTAGTTCTGATCAGTTGAGCAATCATTTGCGAGATAGAACTTGAGCTAATATCTTGAAATGTCATTACTGCACAGATTATTGTTCCTTGGTGATAACATCAGGGTAGTAAGGCTTAACGGCCTTTTGGAGCAAGTGTTGTACTTTAACACACACAAACACTAAAGACACGAACAAAGATGGTTTCCTGTCCCAACAGAGCAGTTAATGAGGTGACAGGAGTAATCTAGGAGTGACACTGCAGCAGATGAGTTACAGACACTTCCAGAATGGGCCCACCTGACATTCACAACCCCAACATCAGCTCTGTATTACCATAGACACACACACAGACACACACACACACACACAAGTGCCTGCTGAAGTGCTGTTCTTACATCTCCCATTGTCTGTATCCTTTTAAATCAGTGCAGCTCTGCGTTTTCTTTTCTCTCTCTCTGCCATATCGTCGGCCATCTTCTGCCTCAAGTTGCCTCATTCGGTAAACTCTCTCGCGCTCCAGTACTCACAGCGGACATACAAGCCGAGAGCCTGTGGTAATAGCTGCAAATCCCATTTAGATTGAGTCACATTGAATTATGTATTCAGCGGAGGCAGAGCCATTGCCACATTCATGCAGGCGTATCTGTCGGTCTCCTGATGTGGATGCACATGTGTGGGGGGGTTGTGTGTTTGCTTGTGTGTCAGGAGGGTGGATCAGAAATCCTCAGCTGACTCACTCAGCTGTGTGTGTGTGCGTGTGTGTGTGTGTGTGTGTTAATATGTGCAGGTTTGTGTGGCTTGCCTAACTTTCCTCATCTCTGCATAGGTGAGTTCTCTCTGTGCCGTGTTAACAACGGAGGATGTCAGGACCTGTGTCTGCTGACCTCTGAGGGAAGGGTCAACTGCAGTTGCCGTGGCGACAGGAAGCTTTTGGAAGACAACACCTGCATAGGTAATGCAAGACAGGGAATCATGAAAAACAAAAGTTTGGTTTAAAAAACTTTGCTGAGATGCCAGATGAAATAAAGATTAAAAGATGTTCTCTTCTGCGCACTATTTTATTAAGATATTTTAATGAAATATTTTTTATTAAATTTGCAAATCCTGGTGTGCAGAACCTCTTTTGTGTGCACACCATAATGAAAATGTTTCCATGCTGAATGCCTCGGGTGCATTTTTCTGTCTTTGTCTCACAGCCCTCAACACTACATGCAACAACATTGATGAGTTTGAGTGTGGAAATGGAGACTGTGTTAACTACACCTTGACTTGTGATGGCATGGCCCACTGCAAGGACAAATCTGATGAGAAACAGTCCTACTGTGGTGAGTGGAACCTTTTTTTTTCTCTTTCAAAACAGCTCCAGCCATATTCTTGTTGTTAACATTTGTAATTCGAGTCCGCATCATTTCCTGTCTGGTCCTCAGCCAACCGCGTGTGTAAGAAGGGTTACAGACGGTGTGTGAATGGCCGCTGTGTGGGGCATAGCTCCTGGTGCAATGGGCAGGATGACTGTGGAGACAATTCCGATGAAGTCTTCTGCAACAGTGAGTCGGGTCTTCTGATCGAACAAGTGTGTCCCGCCTGCAGTCATATGATATTTGCAAATTATGTTCTACCTAAACACCATCTCTTGTTTTTTGTGTTTGTCAGCCACACTGTGCTCCGCCGATCAGTTCCAGTGTAGAGACGGAGGCTGCATCTCCAACTCCAGCAAGTGTAACCAGAAGGTGGACTGTGAGGATGCCAGTGATGAGATGAACTGCAGTAAGTTCAAATGATGAGATTCAGTCAGAATAACTAAATGTAATGAAAAAAAGCCAACACTTTCTCCCAGGCTACGGAATAAAGCAGTGCTGCTCTCTTTGTTAAGCTGCCACGGACTGTTCCAGCTACTTCCATCTGGGAGTGAAGGGAGTGACATTTCAGAAGTGCGAGTTCACCACACTCTGCTATGCCCCTTCATGGCAGTGTGATGGAGCTAATGACTGTGGAGACTTCTCAGATGAAAGAAATTGCCCAGGTATTTTATCGCCCTCTGAAATACATATTTCCTCACAGCTAAATCTACATGCAGTATTCAAGGGAAAAGTGAAATTAATTTTTTCACGGATTCCAAATGGAACAAAAACAATGAATGTTTTCATCCAGTAAATTGTGGTTTGGGAGGAAATTCTCCTTGAAAAACATTGCAATGTAAATTAAATTTTCTGTTTCTCTCTTCATGCTGGCTTAAGTCCTTCATGTTTTCTTCTTTAACTTGCCACTTTTCTGTCACTCTGCTAGGGAGCGGCAAAACAAAGTGCCCTACGCCCTTCTTTGCCTGTCCTAGTGGACGTTGTATCCCCATGAGCTGGACTTGCGATAAGGAGAATGACTGTGAGAACGGTGCAGATGAGGCTCACTGTGGTAAGTTTAGACACTAGAACCTAAACAAGCTGAAGTGCAACAGACCATTACTTTGCTTTGGCGCTTGTATTTTGCGCTTCATACATTCTTTCTGGACCTCTAGATAAATTCTGCTCAGCCTCTCAGTTTGAGTGTGGGAACCACCGCTGCATTCCCAACCGCTGGGTGTGTGACGGAGCCGACGACTGTGGTGACAGCAGTGATGAGGACAGCAAGTGCAGTGAGTGTATACAAATACAAGAGGCATCAGTGCTAACATATCTAGCTCCAAAGATATTGTGACAGCAGTAGATTATGTGGAACAGTTCCTATTCTGATTCTGAAAAATCCAAAAATATAATTATCTGATTGTTTTCAGAGTTCACAGCATATTCACAAATACTCAACTTCAGTCAACTTAAACAACCTCTTTCCATCGCAGAGACCAAAACCTGCAGTCCTGAGGCATTCCAGTGTCCTGGATCACACATGTGTATCCCTCAGCGTTGGAAGTGTGATGGAGACAAAGACTGTCCTGATGGGGCTGACGAGAGCGTCAAAGCTGGCTGTGGTGAGTGCAGGCTGGGGCAAATTAAAACATTTTAATAATAAATCCATACTAAACCTGTAAGGTTATAAAACCTCTTTATCTCATTCACTCACCAAATATTTTTTTGTCTCAGTGTTCAACAACACGTGCAGTAGCAATGAGTTCATGTGCCAGAACCGACAGTGTATCCCCAAGCACTTTGTGTGTGACCATGACAACGACTGCAGCGATGGCTCAGATGAGTCCCAGGAGTGTGGTGAGTGGAGGCTTGACCTCTTATTCCCGATGGGGCAATTTAAAAAGCCCTCTCCTCCTCGTTCTTGCTTTTAACAACGAGTTCAACCCTCCTTCACCCCCGCGCTGTTTCCCGTCGCAGAATATCCGACATGTGGAAGCAATGAGTTCCGCTGTGCCAACGGACGCTGCCTCATCCAGAGTTCATGGGAGTGTGATGGAGACTTTGACTGCCATGACCACTCAGACGAAGCCCCCAAGAACCCACGCTGCACTGGGCCAGGTTAGATCCACACAGCCACTCCAGAAGCACTTAACGTTCTTTAGCCTCTGAGTAGCTTCTGTAGCCTTTGGGCATGTTGATGTAAAAAAGAAAATGCAGCCAAGACGGAGGACAAACAACATTATAGCACATGCAGAAGGTCAACAGTACAAAAGGCAAACATGGAGAAGGCACGTCCAGCATAACTGGAAAACAGTCTCAACAGTTGTGACTGAAATTAATTCCACAGCCTCTGAAATAATATCAGCCGCACTAGTTGACATTTTCTCTTCATTCGTTTCTCATTTCATTTCTTTCTTTTGTGGAACAGAGAAGAAATGCAACGACACCGCGTACGCCTGCAATAATGGAAACTGTGTCAATGAGACATTGCTCTGTGACCATAAGGATGACTGTGGCGATGGCTCAGACGAGCTGAACTGCTTCATTAATGAGTGCCTGAACAGCAAACTGAGTGGCTGCTCCCAGCTCTGCGAAGACCTTAAAATAGGCTTCAAGGTAAGTGAGCGTCATGAAATTCTGACTCGAGTTCTCCAGTAACAGATGTGTAGAATACGCAGCGTGCACTGTTGCTTTACCTGCTCCGTGCTTTGCCTCCTCACAGTGCAGATGCCACCCTGGCTTCCGCCTGAAAGATGATGGGAAGACGTGTGTCGACATAGACGAGTGCACAACCACCTATCCCTGCACGCAGCGTTGCATCAACACGCACGGCAGCTTCCACTGTCTGTGTGTGGAGGGTTTCCAGCTTAGCCCTGAAAACCCCACCATATGCAAATCCACCTCTGGTAAGGAACATGACAAGATTAATAACATTCAGGAAGTGTTTAGGGTAAATCCACTCATCCACTGATGTCTCCCTCCCTGCAGATGAGGTACCCTACCTGATCTTTGCCAACCGCTACTATCTGAGAAAGCTCAATTTAGACGGCTCCAACTACACACTGCTCAAACAGGTGAGACTCGCAGATACAGTATGTCCTTTTGAAGTGCTTAGACATCCTGCTGGGGTTTATCGCTGGCCCGGACTGATGCGGCCCCTGTGTTTTGACAGGGCTTGAACAATGCTGTGGCTCTGGACTTCGACTATCGCCAGCAGATGATTTATTGGACAGATGTGACCACCCAGGGCAGCATGATCCGACGCATGCACATCAACGGCAGTGATGTTCAGGTCAGTGTGGCAGCATATTGTCTAGGGAGGATAGTGGACATATGGTAATAATACCTTCCTGGTCTTAACATAAAACCGGCATGTAAATGATTAATTAATCTTCATTTGTATGCGGGTATGCGCAGTGAAAACCCAGGAAAAATAATTAACTTCCTCATTGTGAGGCACAGATTCAGAGAGTATATGCCGCTTGCTCATTCGTTAGGTCCTTCATCGCACATCACTCAGCAACCCAGACGGTCTGGCAGTGGACTGGGTGGGAGGAAACCTGTACTGGTGTGATAAGGGACGGGACACTATCGAGGTGTCAAAGCTGAATGGAGCGTACCGGACAGTTCTGGTCAACAGTGGCCTGAGGGAGCCACGTGCTGTGGCTGTGGACGTACGCTATGGGTGAGAGTGACACTACACAACTCTGAAGATCTGGGTCAAACGTAGTGGCAAAGACTTTTTTGAGCTGGGAAAGTTTGTTTCATTCCGTTTGGATGCCAGATGGGTGCATCAATTCATGCCTACTCAATTGTAGATACAGTAAATGTAAATTAGACTGACCAACTAATACAGCACATCCCTGACAGGTACTTATACTGGTCAGACTGGGGTGACAGCCCCCACATAGGGAGGATCGGGATGGATGGCACCAACAGGAGCGCCATTGTGGAGGATAAGATCACCTGGCCCAACGGCCTGACGCTGGACTTTATCAATGACCGCATCTACTGGGCCGATGCTCGAGAGGACTACATCGCATTTGCCAGCCTGGATGGAACCAACAGACACACAGGTAACACACAGGGACAACCAGAACTGGAGTTTCTTTGTGCACTTTTCCAGTTGTTGTTTCTAACTTATTTGTGCCTGTGCCCCTGTAGTTCTGGTTCAGGATATCCCCCACATCTTTGCTATGACTCTGTTTGAGGAGTACATCTACTGGACAGACTGGGAGACAAAGTCCATCAACAGAGCTCATAAAACACTGGGAATCAACAAGACTGTGCTGATCAGCACCTTACACAGACCGATGGACGTCCACATTTACCACCCATACCGGCAGCCTGAAGGTAAAACCAAGTCACCCGTCATTCACAACCACACGTAGATCTTCATCTAGTTCCTGGTTCCTGTCTGATCTGCCCTTAATTCTGCTTGTGTACACTTCCTTGTCCTTAAGTGGCCGGCCACCCGTGCCAAATCAACAATGGAGGCTGCAGTAACCTGTGTCTGCTCTCACCTGGAGGGGGCTACAAGTGTGCCTGCCCCACTAACTTTTATCTAGCAGCCGATGGCAGACAGTGCTTGTCCAACTGCACTGCAAGTCAGGTGGGCTAGCTTGAGGCTATTGCTTTAGACATTTGCCTGTATTAATACATCATTAAATAAATGTCTCTCCTGTCCCTTCAGTTTGTTTGCAAAAATGACAAATGCATTCCATTTTGGTGGAAGTGTGACACTGAAGATGACTGTGGGGACCGCTCAGATGAGCCTGCAGACTGCCGTGAGTGCTGATTGCAGCCTGACTATCATTGTTGCAGTATATTGTTTTGTTCATTCTGGTCAATAATATATGTTTTATCACTGTAGCTGAGTTTAAGTGCAGACCAGGCCAGTTCCAGTGTGGTACAGGCATCTGCACCAACCCGGCCTACATCTGTGATGGAGACAACGACTGCCAAGACAACTCTGATGAGGCCAATTGCGGTACACACACCTACACATACTTACAGAATTTAAATCTTTTTCTTACAGTAGGTGTACTTATAATAACCCATAACCTCTGTTACCCACTCATGTTGTCTTTCTGTTTCCAGACATCCATGTGTGCCTGCCAAGTCAATTTAAATGTAGCCACCCCAGTCGCTGCATCCCTGGCATCTTCCGTTGCAATGGACAGGACAACTGTGGAGAGGGAGAGGATGAGAAAGACTGTCGTGAGTCTAATTGCCCTTCTAGTTCCCTTAGGCCCTCTGATATTTTTCAGTTTTTGCCCTGCTAGTGGCGGTGCCTAAGGGTGGCGAGCTTGGTGCAGTGCAGTATGTCTTTTGTCCAGGGCAAAATATCTCTACAACTCGAAGCATAGCTAAATTTTGTCCCCACCGGATGAACCCTACTGTTTGTAGTGACCCCTTGACCTTTCCGCTATCGCCTCCCTTAAGCCACAGTTTCCACTTATACATACTGTATCTCAAAATCTAATGAGCAGATAGGAAATCGCGGAACACTTTCACGCTCCCCAGAGGATCTCTGTCCATTTTGACCTTTCCTTTAGCAAAGCCCTTAGGCCAAATGATGTTGCATAATGTAATTGCCATGACATTTGCTGAGCACATTCATCCTCCACAGAGGGAGAATACATGAACTGTTCTGTCGCGCCATCCTGAGGTCAAAATTTACATTTTAGCACCTTTAACTGGATGTTATTATGTAATGAATATTGCAGTCTCTAGGTGCTTTAGCATTGTAGTCATTTAAATTTGTGAGATTTGTGATTAGGTAGCAATTTTTCTGTATTTAGTGGAGTACCTGTCTGTCTCTTGTGCAGCGGAAGTGACATGTGCCCCCAACCAGTTCCAGTGTGCCATCACCAAGCGCTGTATCCCACGGGTGTGGGTGTGTGACAGGGACAATGACTGTGTGGATGGATCTGATGAGCCTGCCAACTGCAGTAAGACATAGCTCATTATTACTGTACAAAACAACACCTCTGCTTAAGAAATAAGTCTCCTGGACCTGACTGATTATACTGAGGGGACGCTCTGGATGTCGGTAATAGATAAAAACAAAGCGTTGATGTTCACTTAATGCATCATTATTCATTTGTTCATTACTGAAGCTGATCAGAACTCAAACAGGAGCAGTTCACAACATGAATAATAACACTATTATCTATTTGTTATCTGTTAATTCTGTTACACGAACAGAGTGAATAATCCCATGTCTCGTGTCAACGTGTCCAATCCATTAAATCCTCAATTAAATTGCAGCTCAAATGACATGTGGCGTGGATGAGTTCCGCTGTAAGGACTCTGGGCGCTGCATCCCGGCGCGCTGGAAGTGTGACGGAGAGGATGACTGCGGAGACGCTTCAGACGAACCCAAGGAAGAGTGTGGTAAGGACAGAGTGGTAGATGGAGAAAAAAAGGAAAGGAAGTTGGCAATAGGGCCATGCTTTTGCTTATTATGTCTGTTTGGTGCTCAGATGAGCGGACATGTGAGCCATACCAGTTCCGCTGTAAGAACAACCGCTGCGTGCCTGGCCGCTGGCAGTGCGACTACGACAATGACTGTGGGGACAACTCCGATGAAGACAAGTGTGGTAGGTTCCCTCTGTTTTTCTACAGCCACAACCACAGCCCATTGTCTGTATGAAAACAATGATTTATAACATAATATGAGCTCTACTGTAAGCAGACTGTTCAGATGGTTATAAGTGGTAAGCAATGTATCACCTTTCACTGTGTGTTTGTCTGTTATATTTACTCAACTACACGCATGGTTGAGACATTTCTTTTTGCGTTAATGAGTTCTGTGGCCATTTGCACATCTCACATCATCTCATGTCTATTTTGCATTCCACACTGGCCTGTTGATGTGAGCCAGAGGTAGGTGTTTTCACAGTTTCAGCTCAACCATCCACAACCTCAGCTACCCAGTCCTCCGTGTGCCCCCAGCTTGTTTTTTGTTCTGTGAGCCTCTTCCTTCCTCTTCAGTCCCAATAGCTCCTCTAGCTTCTCCACTACACACAGTGCAGAATGTTGTACCATCCCCACCTCTGTGCCCCATGAGTCGATCCTGTGATATGAATTATCAGCCTTATTTTTATTCATGTACGTCAGGCTCTCAACAGAGCACCCTGTGTTCTTTTTGCAGTCTGCTCTATTCCCACCTTTCTCTTCTCTTTTCCGTCCCCTTACGCCTCTCCTTGCTCCTCGCCTCTGCTCTCTGTTCCCGCTTAATTATCCTCTCTCACCCTTCTAAGCTGTCTTCTCTCTGTCCTCAGTGCCTCGTCAGTGTTCGGAGAGCGAGTTTGCCTGCACAAATGGCCGTTGCATTGCCGGGCGTTGGAAGTGCGATGGGGACCACGACTGTGCTGACGGTTCAGACGAGGTATCGCTCAAGCATTTCCTTCCCGATTTACATTCTGCTTTGAAATTTGACACACCAGGGGTACTAACGAAAATAATTCTTTGTCTTGGTCCAGAATGGCTGTGATGTGAAGTGTGACAGTGATCAGTTCCAGTGCAAAAACGGCCATTGCATCCCCATCCGCTGGCGTTGTGACGCTGATTCTGACTGTTCGGATGGCAGTGATGAGGAGAAATGTGACAGCGGTGGTAAGAAACGCACACTTATTTTCTCCTTGAAGCCGAATGTATAATGCTGAAGACGTGGATGCATTCATTCCTCTTTCCTCTTCTCTCACCATCGTGCTTCAGTGGGTAGACACTGCCCCCTGGATGAGTTCCAGTGCAACAACACTCTTTGTAAACCCCTGGGCTGGAAGTGTGATGGCGAGGACGACTGTGGAGACAACTCCGATGAGAATCCAGAAGAGTGTGGTGAGAATCTCTGCGTCCAACATGTCGATAGTATTCCTGTAGACCATTTGACACCTTCTTGAATATAGTTTTCTCTCTTCCTTGATGTTTCTCTCCTTTTGTCCCTTAGTTAAATTCCAGTGCCCGCCCACAAGGCAGTTCCGCTGTCATAATGATCGCGTGTGTCTGCCATTATCAAAACGCTGTGATGGTGTCAACAACTGTGGGGACAACAGCGATGAAGTCAACTGCCGTGAGTTTGTTTACCCTTGTTTGAAAGTCTTACAAGCTCACTGTAAAGTCACATTAACAATTCAAGAAGGCATTTTATTTAAATCGCAATAGGATGTGACTCTAAATCATGGTTTCGGATGACTTTTGCATATGATCTGGGTAATGACCCCTCTGCGACCCCTATACTTCTCCAGAAGTGCCTCCTACCACACCAGTATGTCAAAAGGATGAGTTCCAGTGCTCTAATGGCCGTTGCATCAGCTCTGTCCTGCGCTGCAACTACTTCAACGACTGTGAGGACTATGGTTCTGATGAAATCAACTGCAATAAGAAAGGTGAGTTGCATCACAGTATAGTTGTCTTGACAGTGCACATTCTGCATGGTTATCAGTGTGGACGCATGTTACCCGTTTCTGTTCTTGCAGACACGGTGCTGAATGACTGTCGCAGCAACAGGACAGTGTGTGGAGATGGAGATGAAGCTCACTGTGTGGTGAATGGCACCGACTCTTTCTGCTCCTGCAAACCCGGCTTCCAGTCCAATGGACGCAACAGATGCGAAGGTAACAGTTTTCTCTGCCCTTGCTCCATTTTGCTCCATTTTGCCATTTTATGTTGTGGCTAAAATCTGCTCTGGAAGACTTTAAACTATGTGTAATGTGCATCATGTGGCCTTGGCGTGTCTCACAGATAAGAACGAGTGCAACCAGTTTGGAGTGTGTTCCCACATCTGCAACAACACCAAGGGTTCTCACAAGTGCAGCTGCCACAAGTACTTCACCAGAATCAATGACACCTGCAAAGCTGATGGTGAGCACTTCCAGCATAACTGACACTTTCCAAGCTTACGTTTATCTATGTATCTATGTTTTTTCACATCTCTGCTCTACTACAATGATCTTTTGCATCCCCAGCTCCAAGACAAGTGCTCTACATCGCTGATGACAGTGAGATCCGCAGCCTGGACCCTTCCATGCCAAACTGGCGCTATGAGCAGATCTTCCAGGGTGACGCCAACGTGCGCATTGATGCCATGGACCTGCATGTCAAGACGAGCCGCATTTACTGGACAAACTGGCACACAGGGCGCATTTCTTCCTATGATTTGCCTTCTTCCTCCTCCTCCCCCAATAGCAACCGTAACCGACGCCAAAGTGACTCGAGGGTCACAAACGTGGAGGTAAGTGTGCATATTTGTGCTTGTACTTCTGCATGCATATGATGTAAACATAAATAAGACAGGTAAAGCATGTGTGTACAATTTTGGAGGGTCTTATTGCTGTTTCTCTGTGTCTGTGTTCAGATCCCTGATCTGAAGATGCCACGTGGCATTGCTGTGGACTGGGTGGCGGGGAACTTGTACTGGACTGACTCTGGCAGAGACGTCATCGAGGTGGCCCAGCTAAGTGGAGGACGCCACCGCAAAACTCTCATCTCTGGCATGATCGATGAGCCTTATGCCATTGTAGTGGACCCCCAGAGAGGGTGAGCGGGTCTTGGGGCAGTGACATAGGAAAAATGAGCTACTTGTAGAAAATCACAAGAATGCAAATGGAGATTTAAACAGCAATGATAAATGCAGCTTGTATATTTCCTTCATTAGGAAAATGTACTGGGCAGACTGGGGGAACCACCCCAAGATTGAAACAGCTGCTATGGACGGAACCATGAGAGAGACGCTGGTGGAGGAAAACATCCAGTGGCCAACTGGTAAAACATGCACACACACGAATACCTTAATGGTCTGTCCTTGACTTACAAGGTGTAAGTCTTTAATCTTTAAAACCTTTTTCTAAGACTACTCTCTCTCTCCGTACAGGTCTAGCGGTGGACTACTTCAATGAGCGCCTCTACTGGGCCGACGCTAAACTCTCCTTGATCTGCAGTGTCAGGCTGAATGGCAGCGACGCAGTTGTGGCTGTAAACAGCATTAAGAACAGTTGAGTGGCACATACTCACAGTGGCGCAGCTTGTGTTGTAATCCATACTAATGATCTTTATTAGTCTGGACTTCATGTGGGTGGATAATGCAAGAATGTATATTCTAGTGTCTGTGAAGCTTCTACAACATGCCCTCTCTGTTTCTACACAGAGCTCCATCACCCCTTCAGCATCGATGTCTTTGAGGACTACATCTATGGCGTCACCTACATCAACAACTACGTCTTCCGAGTGAATAAGTTTGGCAAAGGCCCCATTGAGAACCTGACAACTGGAATGAACCACGCCACAGATGTGGTTTTGTACCACCGCTACAAGCAACCTGAGAGTGAGTACAAAACAGACAAAACTCACTAAAACAAAGACGGCGAAGAAGAGAGGACCAAAGCAAGTACTTATTTTTCCTAATTTTTAATACTGTTTCTCCGTCTGTCTTTGTCAGTGACTAATCCCTGTGACAGGAAGAAATGTGAATGGCTGTGTCTGCTGAGCCCCAGTGGACCAGTCTGCACCTGTCCCAATGGACGCACGCTGGACAACGGCACATGTGTGGAGATGCCCACTCCCACACTGTCTCCTATCTGTGAGTAAACACACACTCCCACATACAGAACACGCACAGACACTGGCATCTAAATCATTCCGTATGACTGAAAGACTTCATCGTCCACAGCTCCTCCCAGTGGTCCCTGCTTGGTCCAGTGTATGAACGGCGGCAGCTGTTTCCTGAATGCCCACAAGCAGCCCAAGTGTCGTTGCCAGCCGAATTATGGAGGAGATCGATGCGAGATTGATCAGTGCAGGGACTACTGCAAGAATGGAGGCACATGCACGCCCTCC
Source organism: Oplegnathus fasciatus (assembly GCA_003416845.1). Classification (NCBI taxonomy): domain Eukaryota; kingdom Metazoa; phylum Chordata; class Actinopteri; order Centrarchiformes; family Oplegnathidae; genus Oplegnathus; species Oplegnathus fasciatus. The sequence goes on along the minus strand of NTHP01000364.1, from coordinate 453,540 downwards.
CCTACAGGTAAGATATGGGCATTGCAAGCTGGTTTTGACATTTTGTGTTGTCTTTTTTCGCTAATATAGTGTAAGATAATATTGTAGTTAAAAACAAAGTTTAAATAACGCTATGTAGGCAGCTGTTGGCCCAGTAATATGACACATTCTTTCTCTCTCAGCATCCCTATTAAGCCTTCCATCTATTAATCCCTTCATATGTCTGCCCTTCCACAGGCTCTCCTACCTGTCGATGCCTGACAGGCTTTACGGGGCCAAACTGTAATCTGCACACCTGTAAGGATTACTGCAAAAATGGAGGCAACTGCACAGTCAGCGCCGGAAACCAGCCAACCTGCCGCTGCCCCTCTGACTTCCTGGGCGACCAGTGCCAGTACAGTGAGTGTTTCCACTCTGTAGCCGATGTGCAAGTTTAAAAACATTCAAATACTTCTGCTGACCAATGAGGAACATAACAATGAAGTCAGAATTGCAATCAAAGTACCTGTAGTAGATTATGATGTGGTTGGTAAGCAGTGCACTTATGTTTATGTGTGTGTGTGAGCAGGAAGCTGTGAAGGCCACTGCCTGAACAAAGGTACATGTCTACAGAGTGAAAATGGCACCAAACTGTGCCGCTGTCTGCCTCAGTACACTGGCAGCACCTGTGAGATTGACAAGTGTCACTACTGTCGTGACGGCGAGTGCATCCCCAGCAACAGTTTTACGTCTACAGACTTCACCTGCCGGTAAGAGCCCTCCCAGGCACATCATTTACTCAACACAAACAGACGCACACAAACAAACTTACGCATGTCATTTTTTTTGTGTCCTCTATAGCTGCACAAACGGAAGAGTTCAGCCCAGCTGTTACACATGTGATACAAATGAGTACTGTGCAAATGGCCAGTGTTCTATAAACTCCATCACCCGCCTTCCAGAGTGCAGGTGAGGAGCAGTGTTTCCATCCATAATTGTTAATATTTAAGTCTGAATATCTCCAATGTATCATTTTATACATGCATATCTCTATTCCCTCTCTTCTTGTGTGTGTGTGTGTGTGTGTAGATGTTCAACTGGCTGGGCAGGGCATCGTTGTGAGTCTGTGGCCAACAACACCAGTGTCTCAGGGTCAAGCGGACGTAAGTCGACACTTCTACCGTGACATCAACTGTCCTTTGCTAAAATTCTCCATGCACCATTTTTATGTTTGTGTATGTTTGTGTATGTAGGCACAGCCTCCATAGTGATCCCTGTGCTGCTGCTGTTGCTGTTGGTTCTGCTGGCTGCAGGACCGTTGTTCTGGTATAGAAAAAGGATGCGAGGGTGAGTAACAGGAACACATTTAAAACGAGAGACAGTCGAGACCTCTTTTTGCCTTTCTATTCCCTCTTTCTCCCTCTTCCTCTTCCTTCTTTCCTTTCTTCCGTCTGCACTTTTCCTCTCCTCTCTGTAATAGCATCTCTTCTGCTCCTCAGGTCTAGCTGGCCCAGCAAAACCGGCTCCAGACGCTTGCGGTAACGGTTGCCAGGGTTACACTTTCCTTCCATGCCCTCATTCAATTCTGCATCTTGATGCTCTCTCTCTATCTCTGTCTTTCCCTTACCCATAAGTCTTGGTTGCTGTGCAGTGTTTGGTCCTGTGGTGAATGTCGCACCATTCTCTCAGATGTTCATGGGAGCTGTAGCTCATCCTGCTCCTACAGTATCTCCTCCCGTTTAATTGCCCTCGTCAGAGCGGCTCCAGGGCAGATCTATTGAAAAGTTGCATTGAATAGATCTGTCTGTGCACTAGCCAGTGCTGTAGATCTGTCATACTGTTGTCCATCATATTGTGCCATATTGTACTTACTGTACTGTGCTGTGGTTTGTATTGTGGTAGTGTCTCGCGCAGTGAGAGATGGACAGTGTGACAGCATTCTTCCAAGCTCAGATTGGAAAATGCAATGTGAAAAATCCAGCATTTACTTAGATAGATACCATAGTCGATGCAGATATTCACAGCATATTTTACAGGATCTATTGTGGCTTTACTGTGGTCTTAAAGGATAGTCTGTACATTAACAGTCCTGTATCCAGGTCCACTGTGTCTGGATCTGTCATGGGCTACATGAATGCTGGGTTTGTGTTGGTGCCTGTGCTGTGGCTTAGTTCCCTCAGCCTGGATGGTGGTGAGAGTCATGTGATGCCTCTTCCCTCCCTTCATAATGTGGCTGTGTCCCTGCTTGCACTGTTTAGGCTCTTATAACCTTTAATGAGACACGAAGGTATGACCGTGCCCTTAATATTTTGTGTAGGGCCAAGGGCTTCCAGCACCAAAGGATGACCAACGGGGCCATGAATGTTGAGATTGGAAATCCTGCCTACAAGATCTACGAGGGCGAGCCTGATGATGACGCCGGGGAGCTGTTGGATGCAGACTTCACGCTGGACCCAGACAAGGTAGAGAAAAATACCAGGCATGCATATATATTCACAAATGTTGGAGCCTCTGCACATATATATGAAATATCTAATGGATGATTTTTGACCCTTTTCAGCCCACCAACTTCACAAACCCAGTATATGCCACTCTGTACATGGGAGCTCACAACAGTCGCAACTCTCTGGCCAGCACGGATGAGAAGAAGGAGTTGCTATCACGTGGAGACGAGGAGCCCCTTGTGGACCCCCTGGCATAGACTGTCCGTTGGCCTGGATCACGCTATTCCAAACACACCCCTCTTCTTGCCTTTTAAAGAAAAATGAAACAAAAAAAAATTGATAAAAAGTGTGAGAGAAAATTGATAAAAAGTGTGAACACTGTATAAAATGTACAAAAATGAAGGACTACTTTTGTATGTGATTGCAGTATTATATTTTGTTCTTTTGAGATTCCTCTGGTCAAAAATGAATAACATTTTCTATGAGAGATTTTTAATTTACACTTTGTCCCTTACCCTTTACCTAAATAGCCACTACCTCTGTGCAAAATGAAATGGAAACAAGAAAATCAGAAGAAAAGATGCTATCATTGGAGCAATTTTAATTTTTTATTTTTGTATGAATTGTATAGAAAAGAAAAAAACATTGTTCCATTTCACCAGTGCCAACTGTTTGTTGTTTGTGTTGACTTTGAGCGGGAAAGGCAAAACTCAAAGTTTTCTAAATCGGTACATATGTTGTCTTGCTGGGTTTCTTAGCGAGATTGTGTGAGACAGATTTGTGATAGCACCGTTTGTGTATAGCACATGTAAAATGTCAATACCAGATGGCAACTACAGTATTTCCACATAATTTTTTCTCAGAGAACAATGTTCATGAAATGATTGTGTTGTCTTCCTTGCACAGAATTCATATTTTACGGTATAGTGTATGCTGTAGGCTTTATACCGTAAGATGTAAAAACAGGTATGTTTGTTTTTATCACATTGTATGACAGTTGGAGCTCATGTGTTGCTGAAGTGAGAGGATGAGAGGCGTTTCAGTGTGTGAATATGGAGTTGGAGAGTGAGGAAGTTGGTCATGGGTTAAACATTCCAGGCAGAGCGGTGGGTGGAGATGACAGATGTAAAGAGATGATAGCAGACACAAGACTTTGATGGATACTGTCATGTCTGCACCATTAAGTTGTCTGTTACAAGGGTCTTCTTCCAGAAGGAAAGGGAGGCTGCAATTATGGTAAAATGGAAGGAAAAAAATGATCGAGATGGGTTTTTCGCTTGTCTTTTATTTCTCCAGTCCATTTTGTTTTGTAAAGACCAGATAGCATCTGGCTTTGTGAGTAGATTTATCTTTCTACCTTTAGAGGATCAAAGTCTGTACGTTCACAGTTTTGTAATGACTCAGTCTTAAGTGCATTATGTTCATTTGGTCCTTAGCATTTCTCTGCTCTTCTTGAGCTCTTTCTAATCTCTCACTCTCCTCTGTGCCCTGCTGCTGCTAATGCTACCATTCTGGTCGCTCTGACACGTCCTTACGCTCAGCCTGTCCCAAAATGCTGCTTCTGTCAGAAATGTGTCAGCCATATCTTAATGCATGTGAAAAGTAACACCAATCTTTAATGTAACTACAATAACAAGTTTTTATTTTGCTTACCTGTCAGCAAGTGTTATTTTACGCTGTTGTATATGTTTTGTCTTTAATTGAGAGAGAAGTACAATCATTTTACCTAAAGAACATTTTTGCAAAATCATACATGCATTTTCAGAATTGTTTTTTGATTAGTCGTTGTTTTGTTTTTTAATGAAAAATGACACATAGCTTTTATAGTACACGATGCATGGAGGCTCAGACTTTCTTCCGGAAAGAGAATAATGTTTAATTTTGCTGGAGTACTTTACAAACTAAATAACAGATATTGTTATAAATAAAATTTTAAAAATTGTACAGAAAACAAGCCAATGTGTTTTGTGTTTTTTTCACAATGTGTGCTGATATAGTGGAGTGTGAGTTGGTTTAATCATTTATTAGGCAAATAGTAAGTCAGGTCACTGCAGACTTAAATTTATGTATGCACATTTCATTCTTATACTGTTATAAATTGAAAAACTTTATCAATCAACAAAAAATGGAGGAAATCCTTCATCAAAGACAGTTACGCTTAATAGGTGAAGATAATACATGTTAAACCATAAACTCTTAAGCTGTAAATGATAATATGAAAACTTACAAAAAAATTGCTTGTTTTATATAATCATTTGAATTTTTTTGTGAAAACAACTCTCCTCAGCCACTTCGTATCAAAGTCTTCACTCGATGCCTTTAGCCTTCAGCTCGTCTCTGACTCTGCTCAGGTAGCCAGGGTCGGGATACCCAAAACTGTGGAGACAGAGTACATACAAGGGGTAATAACATTTGTAACATTTTATTAGGCTTGACATCAAAAAAGAATACATATTAAAAAGACCTGAGAGATTTGGCTACTGTACCTCTGTGGTCCTCCTGTCATTGAGGTCTTGTGGTGAATGTCGTTCCAGGTCACCTGGTTCTCCACCCCCGTCGTTCTGGATGTCCCAACAGTGAAAATGAGCTTCTGGTCAAACGCTTTCTTCAACAGGTGCAGAACTTCTTTGCCCTCTCTGTTGTCTGGCAGATATGCTGTTCTCCTAACACCAGAGTAGTGCTTTCCAGGATTTGGATGCTTTTCCTGCAAAAGGAGAGTGAAACGTAGACTTAACTGACAACCTTGCAAGTAAAAAATTGACACAATGGCTCCACAAATATTAAATATATATAAATATGTAAGGCATTTACCGTCTGTATTCCACTTGGAATATCATAGGCGATGACTACAGTGCCAAACCGTGGGAATCCAGGGAGGGATGAGGAATATGAATGCCATGACATTTTTCCATCTGGCTGTTCTCCCTCCATCATACCAAAGACATCTTTGCAGGTACTTGTGGAGGCCCCCTCTGGCTGATAAACATTGCTCACGTTGAAGCCGTTGAACCCCATGGCACCATGGTGTTGGGGGAAGCTCATGGGTGATGTGGCAATCTTCTGGTACAGATGAAGAAGAGCTCTGACAGCGTGGCTCTCCATTGATGCGTTCCCTCCAGATCTTTTGTAGCTCGCTTTAACTTCGACTTTGNAGTCATCAGCCTCCAGTGGTTCTCCTCCATGGTTAGTCCAGCATCGGCGAGAGGGTCTTTGATGCTCATGCCAATGTTCAGTGATGTGTCTTGAGACGCCCATGTAGACTCTCCAACAGAAGTGTTGATCTTTGCTGTTGCATTTAAGGACTCACTGAAGGCATCTTGACTTTGTCTTGGCCCACATACAGCCATTCCTTCAGAGGATAGAGTAAGCAAAAGCTTGTTCTCCTTTCTCTGGATGATTTTCAGTGTGTCCTTCAACTCTTCTGGATTCACTTTCTTGAGAGGAACAGTGAAGCCCCTGGATTCAGCTGAGCACTTCTGGACAAGGTTGATGAACTCAGAGAATGCATAGTTTGGATTTCCATGTTTCTGGTCTGCTTTAAATGTCAGCTTCACTTCTGGAATGATTTCAACTCCACTTTCTTTCTCTATTCGTTTAATTTCCTCCTTGTAGGCCTGGTTCACATACCAGCAGTGGTGCATTGGGATATCACAAGTACATGAAGTCATGTCACTACTTTGTTCCCCCAGCTGTCCTTCCACCTAGACAGAAGTACAATGGATGAATAAAATCGAATATAATGGGATTAATTTGCACTTCTTTGCTACACAGTACATACATCTTGTGGCTCTGACATGAAGGAAGGAGGAAGGTTCCTTGAAGCATTGTCCAGTATTTGTGTCTCCAGCTCTGGCGGCATCAGTCTAACAGACATTATTGTGACTGCTCTCCCATCTTTGTTGGTCAGTGTTTGTCCACACAGTCTCTCAAGCTCAGTCAGGGCTTAAAAAGAAGACCAACACAAAATGAATTTGCCTCCAAAAGAATAAAATAAGCACCCGAGAAACTGAACTGCAAAACCAATATTAATACAAAAGGCAGGCCAAAATGTCTATGTAAAGATAGGTAGGTGATTTTGGGAGATTTTAGTGCAACAATTTAAAAAGCCAAACAAAGTCATACTGCACCAGCAACAGATGTAATCTTCAAGACAGCACTCCCATCTATTGAGGCACTTAAAACTGTGCAGTCTGCTTTAATTGCGTTTCTGTTGAACCAAATCTGGAGAAGTCGCTGCAGATCCATTCTTAATTTCTGTGGTCGTTCACCCCATGGCCACTCCACACAGAGACGAACCAGAGCTTCAGCTTTGTACTGGGATGACATCACTGGAGCCTGAAAACATGTTGTAAAACCATTAATGCTACTGTATTACTAAATACATCCTCTGGGTTATTCAGCTGAGAAGGTGTGCTTTCTATTTCATTTACTTAAAGAGACAATTATTACAATAACTTGGTACAATTTGTTTCATCATTAATACATTTTGCAAAGAATTTAAGATAGCGTGCTTAAATTCTTGAATATCTAAATCTTAATATGTTAATGGAACAATAATTTTCACATAGCCACCAAATCACATGCAGTATGATAACAGAATAGAATATAACCTAAGCGGACAGCCCCGATACAGCAGTGAGCAACAGGCTGTGATTATCTGGGAATAGTGTATTCTGACAAACTTGTGCCTTCATTTTCATGCTTTGATATAAACTTTGCAGAAAATCATACAGGCCTGCTGGAATTCAATAAGCACTTTCTCTGCACCCGTTTTTTGTTCCTGACGTAACTGCCCATGTTTTGAAGATGGAAGAATTCACACTTCCACAATTTGTACACCGTTCACCATTTTCAAAAACAGAGACAGGACCTGCACAGAACTGGTTCAAGTTTAATTTGTTCAAAAAACATGTCAGCACATGTACAGGCTCACACAGACACCTGCCACAGCGCTTATGTTGAAGGCATGGCCAAATTAACCTGTTAGGGGGCCAAGGGGGCAAACATTTGCTGTTGGGCCCTTACTGTCACCCCACCTACAGCTTTGTGTACGTACCCTGCTGCCCACTGAGTGCAGTGCCCATAAAATACTGTACATGGCAGCTTCAATATATGCCCAGAAACTCAGAGATCAACCAGTATTCCTATGATGAGATAATCCTGGATGGCCCCTTTCTGTGTTTCAGTAAGTTTGTGGTAATTTGATTAAACAGCATTATTTAAGAATATGCACCATGTGAGCACAATATCAACTAAAATAATTACTGTCTTAAACGTGACATCGGGCCCTCTAAAAGACAGGGCCACAAGATGAGATAATAATGCAGGCAGCCTTAGTTCATGTTGTATTTTAGTGGTGCGAACTGCAAATAACCAAATTACCCAAACCAAGTGACTTACAATGAACCTGGGACTTCTGGGGCCCCAGGGCTGTTGTTAATTCAGCCTTTGTTGGAGGTCAATAATTTTGTCAATTAGTACTTCAGATCGCAAATAATAACTGCTGTTTTTAACAGTTCTATTACTACAGAAGACACAGTCACTGTGTGATATTCACATTGATTAATATGAACTCCACATCCATGTACATGTAGCCTACTTGTCCCACAGCCCCTTTAACACTGTTGCAATTCATGTTTACAGACTTGTTATAAACAGTTACTCACCAAGTCCATGGGCGTTTCTATGTCCTCGACACTGCCTGAAGTTTTACGGTAATTTCTCTTTAAGACACAGCAAACAGCGACAAGGCTAACAGTTCAAAAACAATTCTTTATTTGACACGACTGCACACAGAAATGTTGCTAAATGTTGGGTTTGTGTTAAAAAGAAATAGCCTACTATCGCTCGGCTGAACTTCCCGTTATGGCAGGTTGTGTAAACTTTAAACTATGTTTTCCAATTTAAAACACAATCTCCGACACCTGGTTACGTCGCATGCTTTGCGTTTATCTAATATCATACATACAGGAAATACCAAATTAAGCATGAGACGTGTGACTTACCTTCGTCTGCGCTCAAACGACTTTCCTTATTAAAAGTGAAACTATCAAGTTTGACTGACATGGAATTGCCCAATCAGAGCCACGAACCCGCCCAGTCAGATCATAAATCATAAATGTGGCCTGATTTTTTGCTTTGTATTGGAGAAGGGTTCGTCCCTGTATGTATGTGTGAAATATTTGTCTTTTTCTTGTAACGTGAAGTTTATCATATTATGCCACATTGTACTATGCTGTGCTGGTGTTTGTCTTGTGGTGACAGGGTTTCCCATAGGGACCTGGTTATCATGTCCTCATGCTCTGTCCCAAAATGCTGCTTCTGTCAGAAATGTGTCAGTCACATCTTAATGCATGTGAAAAGTAACACCAATCTTTAATGTAACTACAATTACAAGTTTGTCCTTTCCTTACCTTACAATTGTTTTTTGATTAGTCTGAAATGGAGTCTCAGACTTTCTTCTGGAAAGAATAATGTTTAATTTTTGCTTGAGTACTTTATAAACTAAATAACAGATACTGTTATAAATACAATTTTAAAAATGTACAGAAAACGAGCCAATGTGTTTCGTTCACAACATGAGCTGATGCAGTGGAAAATTACGGTGATGAGTCAGTGTGGGTTGGTCTAATCATTTATTAGGCAAACAGTAAATCAGATCACGTTTACTGTAAACATAAAGTTACATTTATGCATTTAATTCTCATGCTGTTAGAAATCGTAAAACTTTATCAATCAACAAAAAATGGAGGAAATCCTTCATCAAAGACAGTTATGCTTAATAGGTGAAGATAATACATGTTGCTAAACCATAAACTCTCAAGCTGTAAATGCACCTCAAAGCAACTCTTACTGATCATATGAAAAATTACAAGAGAAGAAGACAGACAGCAAACAGTACAATAGTATGTGCATTCCCGTAATTGCTTGTTTTATAATCATCTGAATTTTTTGCGTGTGTGAAAACAACTCTCCTCAGCCACTTCGTATCAAAGTCTTCACTCAATGCCTTTAGCCTTCAGCTCGTCTCTGACTCTGCTCAGGTAGCCAGGGTCAGGATACCCAAAACTGTGGAAACAGGGTACGTACAAGAGTTAATATGTAACATTTCTAACATTTTATTAGACTTGACATCAAAAAAGAATATATATTAAAAAGACCTGAGAGATTTGGCTACTGTACCTCTGTGGTCCTCCTGTCGTTGAGGTCTTGTGGTGAATGTCGTTCCAGGTCACCTGGTTCTCCGCCCCAGTCGTTCTGGATGTCCCAACAGTGAAAATGAGCTTCTGGTCAAACGCTTTCTTCAACAGGCGCAGAACTTCTTTGCCCTCTCTGTTGTCTGGCAGATATGCTGTTCTCCTAACACCAGAGTAGTGCTTTCCAGGATTTGGATGCTTTTTCTGCAAAAGGAGAGTGAAACGTAGACTTAACTGACAACCATGTTAGAAATTAACTAACAAGTTACAAAATTGACACAATCTCTGCAAATATTTAAATTAAGGCATTTACCGTCTGTATTCCACTTGGAATATCATAGGTGATGACTATAGTGCCAACCTGTGACAATCCAGGGAGGGATGAGACAGTTGAATACGATGACATTGTTCCCTCTGGCTGGTCTCCCTCTATCATACCAAAGACATCTTTGCATACAGGACAGATGGATCCGCTGGTTTTCTTTGCCTGTTCCAGACATTCCTCACAAAATTCATGTTTACACTTGAGCTGTTTCTTATTGGTAAATGTATCCAAGCATATAGGACACCTTTCGTCTTTGTCGTCTCCTGCTGTTGCTCCCTCTCCTGTGGGTGCTTTTGATCCTGACTGGCCATTCAACACAGGTCCACCGGAGGCCCCCTCTGGCTGATAAACATTGCTCACGTTGAAGCCGTTGAACCCCATGGCACCATGGTGTTGGGGGAAGCTCATGGGTGATGTGGCAATCTTCTGGTACAGATGAAGAAGAGCTCTGACAGCGTGGCTCTCCATTGATGCGTTCCCTCCAGATCTTTTGTAGCTCGCTTTAACTTCGACTTTGCCTCCACTGATGTCTGATGCCTTAAAGTCCACACCAAACTTAGCTTTGATCTTAGCTACTTGCTCATTATAGGAAGTAGTCATCAGCCTCCAGTGGTTCTCCTCCATGGTTAGTCCAGCATCGGCGAGAGGGTCTTTGATGCTCATGCCAATGTTCAGTGATGTGTCTTGAGACGCCCATGTAGACTCTCCAACAGAAGTGTTGATCTTTGCTGTTGCATTTAAGGACTCACTGAAGGCATCTTGACTTTGTCTTGGCCCACATACAATCATTCCTTCAGAGGATAGAGTAAGCAAAAGCTTGTTCTCCTTTCTCTGGATGATTTTCAGTGTGTTGTTCAACTCTTCTGGATCTATGTACTTGAGAGGAAAAGTTGAGCCATCGGTTTCACCTAAGCACTTCTGAACAAGACTTGTGAACTCAGAGAGAGCTTTTCTTGTGTCTCCATCTTTCCGATCTACTTCAAATGTCACATTCACTTCTGCATTGAATTTGACTCCATTCTCTTTCACAATACGTCTAATTTCCTCCTTGTAGATGCGGTTCACGTACCAGAAATGACTCACTGGGACAGGACATGTCTCCACTCCTGCTGGAGAAACTGCTGCTGAACTGCCGGGACTACTTTTTTCAGGTAGTTCCATTTGCTCCTGGGTAAAAATACAATGTATTAATTTAGTAAAATTCATTCATCTTCAATGTAATTCATTCCTTTTGATTTACTACACAGTACATACATCTTGGGGCTCTGACACAGATGAGGGAGGAAAGTTCATTGAAGCATTGTCTGGTATTTGTACCAGTATTTGTGTCTTCAGCTCTGGCGGTGTCGGATAAACAGACACTATTCTGACTATTTTTGCATCTTCCCTTTTCCCCGTCAGTGTTTGTCCTCTCAGTTTCAGAAGCTCAGGCAGGGCTTAAAAAGAAGACAAGCACAAATGAATTTGCCCCCACAAGAAATAAAAAGAAAGAACAACAAACTGAACTGCAAAACCAATGTTAAGACAGAATACAGCTTAAAATGTATTGTATTGGAGTCAACATAAAATGTTGATAATAGATGTGTGATTTAATTTTTGCCTAAAATTTCAGTCATACTGCACCTGTAGCAGGTTTAATCCTTATCATAGCACTCCCATCTTCTGAGACCTTTGAAACTTTTAAGTCTCCATAATTTCCGCTTTTGTTTGCCCAAGTCTGAAGAATTTTCTCTAGTTCTCGTTCACATTTCTGCGGTTGAGTACCCTCTAACCACTTGACTGTGAGAGTGACTTGAACTCCATCTTTGTCCTGTGATAAAGTCGTCAGAGCCGGAAAACATGTTACAGTTCATGTCGCTATGTATTACTAAGCAAGAAAGCACAAAATCTTCCATGCCACTCAGCTTAAAAGGTCTGGTCTTTTTCTGGAGAATTATAAAAATAGAAAATACAAAGTGAATGACACCACTGGCACGATTTCAAAACAGAAAAAAAGGCAATTGATTATTTTTTTTGTTTTTTTGTTTTATTTAATCATATGTGTTTCTACATTTGTGTTTTAGATCAAAAACTAGACTTGCACCAGGACTGGTTGAAGTGATATCTGTTATTGAACACCTAAGCACATACACACACGCTCACACAAATACCTACCTCAGCAGACTTATCATGAGATGTTGGAGGCTGCTTGAGTTCAGTCCTGTCACTACACTATACCAACCAAGAGGGAAGACAGGATATTTCAATAAAAAAAACAATTGTGGCAATTAACACTTCAAAACACAACAATTGTAAACAGCTACTCATGTCCATGGGAAAAAGGCAATTGATTACTTTTTTTCTCATACTGTGAAGTTAGCTCCTAAGTTATAATTTTGATTTGCATGTTCAGTATATGATATTGGAGGTAGTGTTTAAAAAAACAGCTAACTAACTAACATTGCTTTCATTATATCAGAGTTTCATTTAGTGTTGATAACGTAGTTGCTGTGCAGTATAATAAGAGAATAGAATATGACCTAAGCGGACAGCCTTGATACAGCAGAGAGCAGCAGGCTGTGATTATTTGGGACTACCATCCTGGGAACTTGTGCCTTAACTTTCATACTTTCACTTTCACATACACTTTACAGAAAAACATACAGGCCTGCTGGAACGCGACCTGGATTTTCTACGCACCGGTTTTTAGTTTCTAAGAACTGCTCATGTCTCATGCTCATGGAAATGTGGAAAAAAAATACTCTACCACTGTTTCCACATCTGTGTTTTAAAATCAAAAACTAAACTTACAGCAGACTGGTTGAAGTGATATCTGTTATTGAACATGTAAACACACACACTCACACAAATACCTACCTCAGAAGGCTTATCATGAGATGATAGAGACTGCTGGAGTTCAGTCCGGTCACTACACTATACCAACCATGAGGGAAGACAGGATATTTAAATAAAAAGGACAATTGTGGCAATTAATTCTTCACAACACAATACATTTTAAACAGTACTATTCCTATTGAAGACTGAATGCGAACTGTGAATATTCACATTAATATTAACACCACAGCTCCCTTAACAGTTGTCTTTCATACTGCTCCAATGTTCAACTTTAGTTGGCAGACTGGGCTGATACAGCTACTCATGTCCATGGGAAAAAAGGCAATTGATTACTTTTTTTCACATACTCTTTTTTTGTTTAATTATATCCAGTGTGACTGTGAAGTTAGCTCCTATGTTATAATTTTGCTTTGCATGTTCTGTATATGATATCAGAGGAAGTGTTTTTTAAACTAAAGTAACATTGCTTTAATTACATAATTTCTAGTTATAGTAATTTATAGTGTTTATATAAAATATTTGCTATGCAGTCTGATAATGGAATAGAATAGAATCTAAGCGGGCAGCTACTGTTTCCACACTTGTGTTTTAAAATCAAGAACTGGACTTGCACCAGACTGGTTGAAGTGATATCTGTCATTGAACACCTACAGTTGGCACACACACACGCTCACACAAATACCTACCTCAGCAGACTTATCATGAGATGTTGGAGACTGCTGGGGTCCAGTCCTGTCACTCTGCTATAACAACCATGAGGGAAGACAGGATATTTAGATTAAAAAAAAACACACTTGTGGCAATTAATACTTCAAAACACAAACCATTTTAAACAGCTACTCATGTCCATGGGAAAAAAGGCAATTGATTACTTTTTTTTTCTCATACTGTTTTGTTTAATTATATCCAGTGTGACTGTGAAGTTAGCTCCTAAGTTATAATTTTGCTTTGCATGTTCTGTATATGATATCGGAGGTAGTGTTTTTAAAAAAAACCAACTAAATTAACATTGCTTTAATTACATCAGAGTTTCATTTAGTGTTGATAACGTAGTTGCTGTGCAGTATGATAATAAAATAGAATATGACCTAAGTGGACAGCCTCGATACAGCAGAGAGCAGCAGGCTGTGATTATTTGGGACTAGCATCCTGGGAACTTGTGCCTTAACTTTCATACTTTCACTTTCACATACACTTTACGGAAAAACATACAGGCCTGCTGGAACGCGACCTGGATGTTCTATGCACCAGTTTTTAGTGTTTAAGAACTGCTCATGCTCATGGAAATGGGGGGAAAAAATCACTCTACCACTGTTTCCACGGTTGTGTTTTAAAATCAAAAACTAAACTTACAGCAGACTGGTTGAAGTGATATCTGTTACCGAACATGTAAACACACACACTCACACAAATACCTACCTCAGTAAGCTTATCATGAGATGTTGAAGTCTGCTGGAGTTCACTCCCGTCACTATTCATGTACTATATCAACCATGAGGGAAGATAGGATAATTAAATAATAATAAGAAAACAATTGTGGCAATTACTTCTTCAAAAAAAAACAACATTTTAAACAGTAGGCCTACTATTCCTATTGAAGACAGTCACTGTGAATATTCACATTAATATTAATACCACAGCTCCCTTAACAGTTGTCTTTCACACTGTTCCAATATTCAGCTTTAGGTAGCAGACTTGGCTGATACAGCAACTCACCTCCATGGGCTCCACCCCTGTGTTAATGCCTGACATTTTGACAGTCTTCTCCCTTTTAAGACACGGAAAAATCCTTGTGACATGGACGACAACAGTGTTTGTTGTAGTAATGCTCCCAGTTCAAACAACCAGCAATTCTTTATTTGGCGTATTTATATAAAAACTGCACTGCATAAATGACATGTCGATTGTCGACATTATGTTACAACGGAATGCTATCGCTCGACTTCACTTTCGGTTAATGCAAACTTTTATAGGCTGTGACTTAGCTTTCTGTTTTTCTCATTTCCTACATTAGCACAACGTTATGCGCCAAACATTATGTCTACTTTTTGAACATACAACACGTAAAACATACATTTGTGAAGCATAAGTCTTACCTTCCCCTGGCTTTAGGCTTTAAACGCAGCTTCTTCCTGATAAATGAAAGCGAAAGTTGCTCCGCGAGACACGTGACGTCACATTAAAGGCTTCTCTATATTAAGAAGTTCAGTCATCAGCGTGTCGATGTTTGGATAAACAGCTTTGACAGAGTTTTGTACTCAAGTACAATTTGGAGGTACTACTACTTAACCTAACTACATTACAGGAAGAAATATTGTACTTTTTACTTCACATTTATTTGAAAGCTTTAGTTACTGGTTATTTTCCCAATTCAGAATCTAAATACAAAATATCAACAAACCAATTCAGATGTATTATTATAGGTTAAGCTACCCAGCAGTATATAAAGTACTTAGAATTAGCCCCACATTTACCAGCTGCAACATTACAGCGATGCTTACACATTAATGCAGCAATCATTTTAATGCAATATTTTAATATAAACATTATTACATTATGGTTGATTCTGATTCATAAGTACTTTTACTTTTGGTACATCAAGTATATTTTGCTGCTAATACTTCTGTAATTCTTCTCAAGTAACATTTTGAATGCAGGACTTGTAACAGAATATGTCTACACTGTAGTATGAGTACTTTACCTAAGTAAAATAGCTGAGTGCTTCTTCCACCACTGCTGGTTAAGAAAACCTCTGCTGCTTTTGTTTTTAAAAGAAAAAATATCACCATCTGTTAATACTTATCTCCTACATTTGACGTTTCTCTGTATCATTTGCAGTATAAATTCATGTTTTTAATTCAATTATAAGTGGTTTTCATATACAGTATACCTACAGTATATCTGATATTCAAATATTAAATACATCCACTGTATATCACAGCAGAATAATTGGCTCTATCAAACTATTAAAGGAAGTGATAAAAAAAATATACACAGTAGAACTGTGAACTAATAAAACAATGTATAATATGATCATAAATAAAACTGTTAAATTTCAACTCCCAAAAATGGTTCCACAAAAGCAAAAAGTGAGATGTGCAAATTCTGTTTATTTTTGTTACCATCTTTGAACAAACAATATCGGATCTGATCCATAATCTTTGCAAATATACACAAAATCAAACACACCATGATTTAATAGTGACATAGGTGTAACAAATACATGTCCTGTAGAAAAAAGAAATCTTATAAAAATCATTTTCAAAAGCAATTTCAAACACAACCGTAGCAAAGTGCTGTGAAATATAAAATAACTCCAATGGAAGCCTGTCATAAAACAGATCCAAAATACTGAAATGGCATTAGCATAAATGAGCAATATATTAAAAAAAACCCCTATAGTCTAAAAATGTTACTGCACTTCAAATAAGATACCCTCAGACACAAAACATTCTTGCAGCAAAAAAAACAAAAACAAAAGCAAACAAAGCAACGAAATATGACTTCATTCTTCCAGGTTCATCTTTCACTTGCTCCACTCAATCTTAAAACTATCATCTCTTCATATAGTAAAGCAACCTTCTGCCAATACAAACTTGCACATTATCCTTGTCAACTCAGCTATTTCAGCCTACTTATCTTTGGTGAGAGTATTGACGTATGTGAATATACAGTGCAGTCCAATTCTATACTATATGTTAATACACAGAGAGCTGGGTGGATGCAGGTAAGGCTGCCACAGTGGGACTGTATGCAAAAGTGGGAAGGAGAAGGCATCAGTGTGAGCTGCAGCAGTGGCACAACGCCACGTTGAGTGATGACATCATCATTATTGTACTACGATGTCAGCAAGCAGAATGACTATTCAGCTTCGTCTTTCAGAGTGAACCTGGAATAAATAGACAGAGGAAAATTAAATGAAAACTGACTATCATCAGCAATGATTTAATCAATGACGATCATTAAACAATTGAAAAACAAAGAAAACTAGTGCACAGTTAAGTGATACTCCATTCACTGGTGAGTGTTTGATGCTAAATATTCTCTGTAGAGTATCACTGTAAATGCAGTCTGGAGATAGTTTAATCTGCTCTGCTCACCATTCTGTGACACCAGAAATCAGGTCGACCTGGGCCAACTCGATCTGCACCTAAAGAACAGGAGTGACGCGTTAACATCTGTATAAGCAGTGTTTCTGCATGTATTCAGTGCACTTCAGAGTGAAAGAAGCTGAAAGCCAGAGACACATTCAAAACAATCATGCAATGAATGTAAGTTACCAGACAGGCTAGCACTAGTGTACAGCCTGATGGTCACTTGTTAGCCTTTCTATGTGTGTGATGCGGAACACTTTAAGTCATATTAGAGTTTGTAGGTGGAGGTGGAAGTGCAGTCTCTGCAGACTGACCTGTCCAATGATGTCGCGGCTCCTGAACGAGGCCGAGTTATTCTTCACTGATACACTGAGGCGCCTGAATCTCGTCTCGTCCACAGGCAGATCGTACTCAAACCTTACAGAAATTGACAAAGATGATTAGATCAGAACACGAACAAAGATCCTTTGTTACTGCACAGGAATATAAAGACAAAACAATTAGCCAATTATTCAATTACCTCTCATTGTATTCTGGGTTGAGGTCTCTTTTCTTCACTGCTGTCTTCCTCTTGGTGGCCTTGCTTTTGTCTGGCAGCAGCATGAGGGAGACATAGCTGTCTACACCATCCTTACTCTGAGACAGCAGGCCTCTGTACACAGAAAAAGAAAGCATATCTTCAATAATTTGACATGTTGAAGCGTAAGAATATTAAACATTCCCATTATATTAGAGCAGTATAATGCCTCTTTGGAAAGAGTGCAATGTGCAAAGTGTGCATTGCTCATTTTTCATTTGAGCTTTCATCAACTTTGTCCAAATAACTGCTATTATACCAACAGTATATCATTGGTGAGGACACAATCTGACTGAAAGCGTTTTGGCACACTATTTGAGGAAGCGCACCTGCAGGCATGGACGATGACGACGAGCTTTCTCTCCTGCGAGGCATATGAAACAGACAACTTCACCTGCCCATTTCCAGATCCGCAGCCAGAGGCGGCACAGGGCAGAGTCCCTGCACTGATCATATCCACCATTTTGGAATCTAGAATCTATTGAAAACAAATTGAGAATAGGAACAACAAGTGTCATTACTGATAAGCTGTTCTTTAATTCTAAACAACATGTGTGTGTGTGTGGGCCGATGTGTTTGCTTTCTTACCTTGAGTTCGGCCCTCAGCAGGATCTGACTCTCAGGTGACGCTCCATCCAGATGGAACCACTGGTCCAGGACCAGCTGTGGCTCTGCAAGCAGCTCCCTGACAGGAACCACCAGAGATCCCATTGGCTGGTCCCAACCACTGGACAACTGAGATGCAAGAGAGAGAGAATGAAAAAATCACTCCAATATTACTGCCGTTAAATGTGCGATGCCAATTCAAACAAATAAATATAAATAAATGTCTTGCCTTTAATACAAGCATCTGATGTTTAGGGTCATGGACCAGGAAGTAGAAAGACTCGTTCCACTGAGGACTGGTACTGCGGTCACACAGCTTCAGAGAGATGATGAAAATATATGGTAGAGTTATTACAAAAATAATTAATCTATCAGATTGACTATAGAGCACCGTGCTTTAAGAGTCTCACTTTGGTTTTGTAGGTTGTTTCACCCAGAACAAGCTCAGCTCCTGCTTTGGGTTCCTTTCCACTCTTCTTCAACTATCAAGGAAGAGAGAGGCATTCAAGTTTTATTATATGAGAAATCACTTTTGTTAACTAGTTCACAGAATGTAAATAAACAGCAGGTGGCTTACGGGTAATGAATGTGCTCCTTCCATATGGACAAAGAGCAGTGCAACAGCGGGGACAGCTTTGTTCTGATAAGACTGGAGAGATTGAAGCTGCAGTACCTGCGACATGGAGCACAGTCAGTTAGGCCTGATAACCATATTGCAATGTGGATAATGTGCCCTGCTTGTTGCAATGTGACTCAACAGCAATATCTAGGAGGCTGGAGACACTTCAATAGTCCGTGTTTAAAGAATGGTTGAATAAACAGAGTGAGGCTAACGCTAGTGGGTGATAGAGCTATACACATGGGTATGGACCAACCTGGTCAAGTCTGACTGAATGTGACACTGTAGGAACCCATTCCAGTATCAAGTGAACCCGCCCGGACTTCACATCATTCAGAGTGTACCACTGCAACAGAGACAAAGTCAGTTAAAGAAGCAGGGCAACACCCTTTATATAAGGAAGTGACACAGAACAGTAGAACTCACATGGCACGACTTCAGGTTATGAATTATTGACTAACCTGATCTGTGTACTGGGATCTGATGACCTCATTTAGCTTAATACTGAATCTGTGAACATGAAAACAGGCAGATGTTTAACAACAAGATTTGAATTTCAATGTCTTACCACCAGAAACAAAGATTTCCTATGCTGACATTAAGGGGCACATTGTCGCTATTTAATGAAAACAGCAGAAAAGCAATCAACGCCCCAGATTAATACAGATCATTTACAGGTATCTGTAAATACTCCTCGTATAAATATTTTATAAATCCACCCACATCTAGCTAAGTTTATGTTGATGTTTGGTAGTCGCAGGACACCACTGTGAATGGGATTATTTTCTTGAAGTTATAATCTCGAAGATTTTCATTTTGTCATCTTTCGCGGCACCTATGGCGATAAGCGGTAATTGCAGGTGTGTTTTTGGACCTCACTTCCCAAGTTTCATCGGCTGTAGTCATTGATCTTTTCTTTGTTGTTCGGCCATAATAACCGTTTACTCACAACGCTAGCAGAGACCAGAAAAAACAGTGCGCCGCTTCACACACAGGTGAGGTGAAGAGCGAGTCTGTTGCGTTAAAAGCCTTGTTAAAAGCCTAACTGTGCGCCGCTTGTGATTTTTCCGGGAAAGCCGCCACAGACACCCAAGTCCTAATACTGCAAATGCAAGGGCTTTCATCAGTGGGCCATAGGCTCAATCACTATTATGTTAGCTCATTTGGCGATAGATAGTGACTTAACAGACATTTATTTAAATGAAAATCTTCAAGCTTCTGATCTTTATACTTAAGTAAATTATTAGTTTTTTTTAAGACAAACAAATGTCCCAGCTTGCAGGTCCTATTTAGGTAAAATCTATGTAACAGTAAATAAAACAAACAAGAAAACATAAGAATTAATTTATATTTATGCACTTTTGTATGAAAGTGCAAAATTATTTTAAGTCGCAGGTGTATCTTACCTCTTATCTGTGTTAGAATTCTTACCATGCAGAGCAGTGTGCTCAGGACTCTACACTCTGCAATAACATAAGTTACTGATTAAACCATATTGACAAGTACATGACACACACACCTGCCAAGGAAGTCATCAGAATCTAAATCCTTGTCGAATGCTTCAAACTTGATCTCCTGGGCGCTGTGCCCACTCAGAACCACCTGTTAAAAACAAACAAAAACCCATATTTGTACAAAATATTGTACATGCAGTGAAATTCAGACAATATACAATACAAAGAATACGTCATACCTCATACATCTCATTCCATCTTGGGTTGAGATTCTCCTTGATAACATGACTCTTGAATGCAACTCCTCCTATGTTGATCTTGACATACGGGTCGCTCTTGCCCTTCACCATGCCCCCCATCAGGTTGTCCTTGGCAACCAAATTCTGGGCCTCTAGCAGGTGAATTCTCAGCAGCCCCTGCAGGATGAAGATTGTAGGTGTTACAATTCATACAGGAAGTCATACAACATACAGTATGTAGTTAGTAATGTGAAACTACTATATATACGTATAAGAGCAATTCAGATCATCAGGCTTGTGAGCCCTACACAACAACAGCTGGAAAACAGGCATTTTTCTGTATGTCATAATTTCAGAATAATTTCTCTTTTGTTAAACCTTAAACCTTTGTTTCCAGAAATAATGAAATTGTTTAACCCCAAACATTTTATAGACTACTTTGGTGTTTCCTATCTTATTCATTAGCCCTGCACAAATGGTACTTTGAACAGATCCATATGAATACTACTAAAATCTGTCATTCTACTGCCTTTAGGAATGCATCATGCCACTGTTGTAGGTTAAAATTAACTTTTATAAGATAATGGATACCTTTCCAAGTTGTCTAATCTAAATTTGATTTTTGAGAACTTGGTTTTCTTGTTTTTTCATTAGTAATGGCCCCTCCTTCCAACCAGACTTCTGAATATTGTATACATTTTATTTTGAGCCTCCTGTCCGGAAATCCCTCTTTTTGATTCTAGCTGTCATGACACAGGTACCTATACAGAAGTCCAGTCGTATACGCACCAGATCCACCAAAACAGCAGAGGAAGTTGAAATCTCCCCAGCAGAACTTAACAACATATTTAAAGACAAGAAGAAGTGGCACGTTCCTTGTTTTCGTAAAAAAAAACCCCACTGGAGTTACTCAAAAAACCCACATGATAAGCTGAGACCCAGCAGCATCACTTCACCAAACTATTTACCATCTAAAGATTGGGGACGAAATGAATGACAGGGAAGATATTATTATCAATGTGATCAATTATCAGACGCATAGTTTTGATGGAAGCCTGGTCCTGACGTTTTTTGGATATTATGGTTTTAAACAGTTTTACACAGTTTTTCTTGATTGATGCGCTCCACTATAATGACCATAACATCGTACAAGTGTTCACTTTGGCAGAGGGGTGGAGGGTCCTGCACCTTGATGTACATTGCTTATGGAAGTGTTTTTTTATTGTTTCAAATAATGCACAAAAACAAAAAGGGACAAACACCACTGCGCAGTAGGTGGAAGCCAATTATTCCACTTCCACTCTGCTAATGAAGGCATAAACTAAACCCACCTCTTTACCAAAGTACTGGCTGGGGGTGGTGTGTGGTGGAAGAACTTCAGCAGCTTTGGACATTTCTGTGACCTCTGCTGGCTCCAGGGTGTCAGCAGGAAGACCAGTCACTGTGGCGTGGGCAAGGTTGTCTAAACCAGTACTATACTCACACACACACACACAGAAATTTAAACATGTTTCTTGTTAGGCTTCTTTCTATTTTTCCAATATATGGATCTTTGAAGCAAAAAATATGATATGATCTTATTTGCTGTGATGTGAAGCTCACTCCTCTGTTTGTATTTGCTGCGGTTCAAAGCCTCCTTTCACTGGTGTGTCTGATTGTGTGGGATGCTCCTCTGGATCTGTTGGTTCCTCCACCAGCTGAGTAAAATGACATGAACGTAACGTTACAAATGTGAAAATAGACAGGTTAAACAGAATAACAACTGACTACAGCGTGCTATGACTCACTGCAGCAGCAGGGAATGTATCAGGTGCAGTGTGAATGGCAGCTGGTTCAGCGGGAGTAGCATCTTCTGTGGAGGCCGCAGCATCTGCTTCTGCTGCTTCAGAGTGTTTAAGCTGGCTGGATACTGCAACCAATCTGAAAATACACACTGCTGTCACAAAACTCCACAACCAGACTCCTGACTGGAACTAACAATGGGGAATATTAGCTGTTTTTTAGCTTCAGCTGGCCACAAATGTACTTGCAAAGCATGTTTTATAGGAGCATATTTGCTTGTATATTTCACTCTCCTGTTCCTGCTCTCACCGACAGCCACCACTTTTTATTTAATGTTTATTAGTCTTGTTTATATTTCAAATGTGTATTTATTGCTTACTTTTATTTATATTTAAATGACACTAAGTGGTATGGTTTTGGTGGTTTTTGAATAAGACCAAGGTACAGTCTGCAGAGTTTTGAAGTGTGTATTATCAAATTAGTCACACAACACTCACTCATCTGTTGGCAGCTCTGAGCTTTTTTTGTCCTCACTGGCTGCTTTGAATGTCTGTTCAGTGGAAATAACCATTTCTTCTTTCTTTGGACCAGTCACAGAAGGCTGTGGAGCTTCAGTCATCCTTGAGCTCAGGATCTGTCAACAATAAATTCCAAATTGGTTATTCTGTGTATCAGTGGCAATGGTAATAATCCCCTGTGTGTGTAGCCTCTTACCTTGAGTTCAACCCTCAGTAGGATCTCACTTTCAGGTAAGGCTCCATCCAAAGGCATCCACTGATCAAGGACCAGCTGTGGTTCTGAGAGCAGCTCTCTCACAGGGACTACAAGAGATCCCATTGGCTGGTCCCATGCACTTGACAACTACAGAAATAAGGACACATTTATAATGTCAGTTAGAGGTTGAGATACTGCTTCAGATACTCCTTATGAGTATTGTGAGACACACAGTGCACTCACCTTCACTATGAGCATCTCCTCTCTGGGGTCGGGAACCGAGAAATAGAACGCCTCGCTCCACTCAGGTGCTCTGGAGCGATCACATACCTTCAGATAGAAAAAGAGGAGGGGTAAGCTGGGTGAAGATATAATGATCATTGTACACTGATAAAGTTGCCCATTAGAGCTAAAAGATAAAGTTTCAACTGGTATTTTGAACAGCATAATGAAGGTATTAGCATGCATTGCTGTCAAGCCTTGTGTCTTTGTTCAATACCACCAGTGGGGGGCGCCAAGGTTGAACTTGTGGAAATTGTGATGGAATCTTCATCATGACATTTTATTGACTAAATGATTAACTGATTGATAAAAATAGTAGAAGAAAATATATTAGTTGCAGCCTAGGCTGGCAGAGCCAAAGTGTGGTGTTTAATGTCTTCAGTATCAGTCTCATACCTTGGTTTTGTAGGTTGTGTTACCAAAAACAAGCTCGGCCCCAGCCTTGGGCTCCTTTCCACTTTTCTTAAACTGGACACAGAAAATAGCACATAACATTATGTGAATAGTTTGAATTCACTCTCTGTAATTAAGGCAACAATGGGTCGAGATCCAACTTCCCTTTCTTTAAAAGAAAAATAAAACACTTCTGACTCACATCACTGCATCATATAATCCAACAACAGTGATTGTTGCTCAGCAAGCAGCAACTATTTCTTAAAGTCTTTAAGTCTTAAAGTCAAGTCATTTATTTTCATCCAGTACAAAAACAAATATTTCAAGAAGTATGAGTTTTCCACTTTGTGCCAGTAGAGGATCTGTTAATCAACATG
This sequence comes from Oplegnathus fasciatus, assembly GCA_003416845.1. Taxonomy (NCBI): domain Eukaryota; kingdom Metazoa; phylum Chordata; class Actinopteri; order Centrarchiformes; family Oplegnathidae; genus Oplegnathus; species Oplegnathus fasciatus. The sequence continues at coordinate 429,645 of NTHP01000364.1, read as the reverse complement.
TGCTTTCCAAACTATCTATCTATCTATAACTCAGCACAACACAGCACAATTATTATAGTGTTTTTCAGTGTAATTAAATCAAATTACAAGGGACTCACAGGCAATGAGTGTGCTCTGTCCACATAAACAAAGAGCAGGGCTGCAGAGGGAACAGCCTTGTTCTTGTAGGACTGGAGAGACTGCACCTGCATCACCTGCAGCACAGAATCAAATGAAAAATACATTACAATGACTCAGCACAGTGAACTGAGCAGGGGATCATATTTGGTGCAGATGTGGGAGGAATGGGTAAAGCAAATGATAAAGATTATAAATATATGCATGAATAAGAGAGGAAACATAAACAATGATAAAGAAAATGCACTAACTTGGTCCAGGGTGGCATTATGGGACACTGCAGGTACCCACTCCAGTATCAGGCGAACACGTCCAGACTTCACGTCATTTAGGGTGTACCACTGAAACAGAGATGTGCGTCTGCTGAATTAAAGCCTGTGATTACACCGCAGCAATAACTAAGATACAATAAGGCATTCAATACTAACCTGGTCTGTGTACTGGGAACGGATGATGTCTGCAACACTGATTTTGAATCTGTTCACAATGAAAAAGATTTTTACACAATAGCACAAGATAAATGCATAATCTGTGAAAGTGAAGCCCCACCCTTAAAATGGTCTAAGGCATTAAATCAAAATTATTAATATTTTATAATGCTGTAAAAAGTTTGTTATTCATTATTAATGTTAGTAAACACAGAAGAATATATATATACATATATATATATATATATATAAAGTTGAGAAACACTAAATGCTGGATTTTTCATCCATAAATCAAACTCTTCAAATATACACCATGTGGTAATATACCTGTAATTTATCTTTACTGTCAAATAGCTACAGTTTGGGCCTGTAAACATGTTGACACACTGGATACCATGTTGAGGCAATAAAGCCTCCCAGTCATAGTTGAACAACTAGAAACCTCCACATTACCCCTTACCTGCCCAGGAAGTCATCTTTGTCCATGTCTTTGTCATACAGCTCTACTTGCACCTCTTGTCCTGGCTGAGGCCTCAGCACCACCTGAGGGAACACAGAACATTTAAATTCATAAAAATTAGGTGGTTAACATGAAGTATTGTCATTGTCATCTTTATTTGAAATCGTGTTTAGAGCAAATCAAATTGTACAGTCCTTCGTAAATACCTCATACATCTCATTCCAGACTGGGTTGAGATTCTCCTTGATCACATTACTCTTAAATGCAAACTCCTCAACATTGATCTTGGCATAGGGGTCGCTCTTGCCCTTCCTCATACCACCCAACATGTTATCTTTGGCAACCAGACTCTGGGCCTCCAACAGGATGATTCTCAGCAGCCCCTACAGGAAAGGATCACTTAGCTTTATAATGATAGGTTTCTTTATTAAATGTGATTGTCTTGTTGCATGTATCTGCTGCTGCAAATCACTATTTTGTGATGTTACCTCACTGGCAAAGCTGACGTCTGGGGAAGTATGAGGAGGTAGTGCTATGGCAGGGCTTGGTGATTCTTCCACCTTCTCTTCAATCAAATCAGCTGCCGTTTCCTTTACGTCAGCATCTTCATGTGAGGTCACTGATGAGACAATCGTCTCCACAGGAGGAGCATCCACTGAACTTGACCTAAAAACACAAAGAGAAGCAAAAAAAAAAAAAACAAATTAAGAGACAAAGGACAGATGGAAAGTGAGGACAGACGTTTTGAATTAACTTTCTCACCTCAGCACTGTGTCTGTCTCCTTTTTTGGCTGAGCTGGGGGAGGGTCTGATGCTGAAGTGAGCTTAGCCTTATCAGTGGCACCTGGACATTTGCTAGGAATCAGCATCTGCAGTTGAGTCAATACTATTATCATTTCACTTTGTTAACCAGCTTTGTAACAGTCCTGATTGTAAATATCAATATCAGTAGAACAAGTACAAAATTAAAGAACTGCAAAAGCCTCATGTCAATTAAATAAAAGGAAAGACAGGGGACAAACTGAGTGCAAGACGTTAGATATGTAGACAGAGAAAAGAAAAGGGAAATTCCAGTGAAAATGATAAAGGGATTGAGAAAAACAAACTTTAAGGACATATACAGTACTAAACATTTAGAATAAGACAAATAGAGACTGATCACCAGACAGAGAGTTCTCCCACCTTGAGTTCAGCCCTCAGAAGAACCTGACTCTCGGGTGAGGCTCCATCCAGATGGAACCACTGGTCCAGGACCAGCTCTGGTTCAGTGAGCAGCTCTCTGATAGGAACCACCAGGGAACCAATGGGCAAGGTCCAGGTGTGGGAGAGCTGGAGAAACACAATGCAGGGTGTTCGCATTGGAGTATTTATATATCAGAGATCACAATGTTTGCTCTATGACCAACTCTCTTTCTGTTCCACTTTGATGATGTACTGAAGGCAGCGTACCTTAAGAACAAGAATATCTTTTCTGGGGTCTCGAACCAGGAAGCAGAATGCCTCATTCCACTGAGGTGATGTGGTACGATCACACACCTTCAGAGATGAGAAAGTCAGTCGATGTTACTAACAGATATCATGTCACTCTTACAATAAAAAAATAGTACTATCAATTCTAAACTGAATGAAGTTTGAGGTCTTACTGTAGTTTTGCGGGATATTTCTCCAAGAGTAACCTCTGCTCCCACTTTAGGCTCCTTGCCACTCTTCTTAACCTGTAGAGAGACAAATAGGCAATAATGATAAAAGCATATGCATTATAATTCTCCTGAAATCATCCTTAACATCACTAATAAAAGACTCACTGGTAAGCCATCTGCTTGCTCGATAAACACAAACAGTAGGCCTGCTGAGGGAACTGCCTTGTTTTGGTAGGACTGTCTGGAATAGAATTGGAGAACCTGAAGACACAGGAGAGAACCGGTGAGTATGGATCAAGCTTACCAGCAAGAGTCCTTTAATCCATGACTTATCTGTGAATACCGACCTGGTCCATTCTGTCTGACTCTGAGGCTGTTGGAACCCATTCCAGTATCAGGTGAACCCGACCAGACTTCACATCACTGAGGGTGTACCACTGAGAAAAGAATTTGAATCATCTTAACACAGGAACTATGGTCCAAACAAAGGAAATACCAACATGCAGAGTTCTTTCAGTAGCAGTGATTCTGTGATGGTGTTAAACTTCAGCTGTTTTTGCTGCTGATTCTTTCTCATCCTGTTTTTGTAACATACCAAATGTTTCTTGTCAACTAAATACATACAGACCCACAAGGCCAACATAATAAAAAAAACAACAATGAAAACACCCATAGTATGTCACTTCATAATCTTAATTTACATCTTATCAAGTAAGTAAGTCATTATCCATCCATTATCTATACCGCTTATCCTCTTAGAGGGTTGCGGGGGTGCTGGAGCCAATCCCAGCTGGCATTGGGTGAAAGGTGGACAGGTCGCCAGTCACCAATTAACCTAACCTGCATGTCTTGGAGTACCTGGAGAAAACCCACGCAGGCACAGGGAGAACATGCAAACTCCACACAGAAGGGTGGGTTCAAACCCAGAACCATCTTGCTGTGAGGCGACAGTGCTAGCCACTGCACCACTGCGCCGCCCCTCAAGTTATTATATATAAAAAAATATGTGAGTTAGACCTAAGCTATGCAGTCTTTCATGTTGGTTTTGTGCTTCTTTTGACCACACCCTTTGAAGCTAAACATGCAGCAAAGTGTTTGGCAAAGAAGATCCCACCTGATCAGTGTACTGAGAATCGATGATGTCCTTCAGACTGATCTTCAGCCTGTATGTCGGGATATGTGAGATTAGAATGTATCTTTCATGAATCAATTCATCTTATTTGATAATTGAATTATTTATAGATATTGTACCTGCCCATGAAATCATCCTTCATGTCCATGTCTTTATCAAACACTTCCACATGCAGCTCCTGGCCAGGCAGCTGGGTAAGAATCACCTGAGGGTTGAAGAAAGGTGCAAATTTCAAAGGACCCTCTCAAACCAATTATACATCATACACTTATAAATATGTGCAAACTTCAGCCACTTCTATTATTTTCACAACAATCACTATAACGTTTAATAAAAACTGTGTTTTTTCAATAAATAACCTTATGTTATTTACCTCATACATCTCATTCCACGTGGGGTTAAGATTACTCTTGATAACCTGACTTGTGAATGTTTCTCCCCCAATGTTGATCTTGACATAGGGGTCACTCTTGCCTTTTACCATACCCCCCATCAGGTTATCTTTCGGAACAAGATTCTGCCCTGCCAATAGGTGAATTCTAAGCAGTCCCTGAAAAAAATGACAAACACATTAGAATAACTATGTGCAATTTACCTTTAAAAAGAAAACACAGTCCCAAGTCAAAGGCATAATTGCACAGTCCTCCATTACCTCTGTGGCAAAGCTAGGATGAGGGGACGTCTGTTGGGGCAGCTGTTTGTACAGTCCACCCTCCAGATTAGACGACACATCAGACTGAATACGTTCCTCATCTAACCACAGGACCTGAGTTACAAGAGAAAAGAGAAGAGACAGAAAGAAGCTCAATAAAATGTGACTAAAATTCCAGGATCTGGCATAATTTAATTTCATTTAAGACACCACTGTACATTAGATTATACGTTAGCAAAATCTAATTTTTGATTCTGTCATTAATAACCTCCTACATTGTTCTTGTCTTATTATTTATTAGTCATTAATTGGTCTATTGCAATGCAGGATTAGTGAACGGGTCTTGCTGCCATTTACCCTGAGAACTGTGTTGATATAGATGCGACTGGCAGATCCAGAGTTGTCCAACTGGAACCACTGGTCCAGAGAAAGATTCGAATTGGACAGCAGACGGGACAAAGGGAGGGTCAGACTGCCCAACGTCTGCACACGGTCAGCGTCCTTCACCTGGGTAATTTAACATGAAGGAAAGTCAAAATAAGACCATAACAAGTTTGGCAGAATACCAAAAAATTAGTTTGGTGCAGAGCAGCTGATCTCATGACCTGTTACCTGAATGTCTATGTCCTGCTTGCGAGGATCCTGGATGAAGAAGGTAAAAGCTTCCTCCCACTCTGGATTAATGGTTGTGTAACAAGTCTAAGGAAGAATAAATAATATGCATATAAGATAGAAATAATTGAAATACAATCTACAGTATTATAATGGACTTTCCCAGTAGATATACCTTGCTCTCTCTAGTGATGTCCTGCACAGACAACTGCACCATGGGATTAGGCTCTTTATTTCCCTTCTTCATCTAAAAGACACACAGTTACAGACAAATATGAACACACAGTATGGCATGTGAACAATGACACTGTGTAACCAAGAACGGAGCAATAAACAGACTTATCTGCCATTCTGACAACACGTGGTTGATGTGAATAATAGAGTGTAAAGCTACCATAGCAACAGCACAAATAACTGACAGGAAGCACCATACCGCATGGCATAATCAGGAAGTATAAATCTACATAGAAAAAAGCCACAAAGACTGAGTTTCATGCCAAGGACTTCCCTTTTGTGTATGATATGGCAGCAGAAATTAGCACAGTAGGAAAAGTGTGTTTAACATTTGGGCTTGGATAAAGTTAGCCACACTCATCCCCACTGCAATGGAGTGCACAGGGTTAGAGGCCAAGGCAACAACTTTGTGGAATGTCAGACAGGTGGCAATTACAGCTCTGCCTCAGTTTAACCACACACAGGAAGCAGCTCTGTGCTGAGCACGAATGTGGGCTGAGATGGTAGAGATGTTTGACTCACAGGAAGTGCCTCAGCCTTGTCCAGATATACAACCAAAATGGCTGAAGAAGGTGGATCGCCAGCCTTACTAGTGATGCTTTCATTTCTCTTCAGGATCTGGGGGAGAATTGCAAACAGGTTTTTTTTTTTATGTAAATGTCTGACGCAAAGATAGAGTGTGCTGAATGTCACACAAAAAGCTATTATACTCTAGAATCACAACAGAGAAATGTATCAGTGGAAATGACTCAAACCTGCTCTAGTCGATCAGTGCTAGGCAGCAAGGACAACCACTCGAGTCTGAAATGAACCCGTCCTGACTGAGTGTCTTTCAAAGTGAACCACTGGGAAGACAGCCACAGGCACACATTTACAGTCCAAAGATCAAAAAATTGCTTAAACAAACTGTGACTGAGATGATAACAGCTTTTTTTACTTACATCATCGACAGCTATGGATTTCTTCACAATGCCCAAATCCAATTTGGTCCTACATGGAGGAGGAGTAAGACAGAATTAAATTAAAGGACGAACGAGCAAATGTTTCGATGAAAATAAAAGGGTCATAGCATAGAAGGCAGATATTGTAACTTTAAGAATACAATTATATCGGTAGTGTACTTTTTCCAACTGGCCATGAGAGGTGACAGGTGAGAGGTGACAACGTGAGATTCAACATAGGCACACAAGAGACATGAACTATGCATATGTACCTGCCCAGGAAATCATCCTGGTCTGGGTCTTTGTCATATACCTCCACCTCCAACTCTTGACCAGGCACTTCATGGACTATGACCTGATGTACCGGACACACACAAGGACATGAAGACTGAAAGGAGGATTTGTGTGGAAGCTGGCTGTGGCCTCATGTGACCATGAATGAAAATGGACATTCCCAGCAGTAGCAGTCTAATCCCACAAATACAGAACAAAGTGGAATGATATATGACTGACCTGTAACATGAAGAGTAATGATGACACAAATGTCTTCTTACCTCATACATCTCTTCCCACTTGGGAGAGTCTGTGTTGTCAATGTGTTTGGAGGTGAAAGTCTGAGGGCCGACCCTCAATATGGCATAGGGGTCAGACAAGCCAGCCATGACCCCTTTCACGTAGTTGTCCTTGGCTGCTAGTTTCTGTGCCTCCAGCAGGTGAATGCGTACCACTCCCTAAGAGGGAAAAAGAGGGACAAAGATGTAATATACTGGTGTTGACTGAGATGTAAAAATTATATAACAGTCTCCCTCCATCTGTAGGTGCATATTCAGGCTTTACCCTGGGCAAAGGAGAGCGGAGTTGGGCCACATGCAGGCCTGGAACCAGGGGGACAACTAGACGGTTGGGGAGCACCAAGAAGGAGGCAATGGCATCCATAATCATGCTGTCAGACATGACACTGAGACAAAGGAGAAATGGTATCTCAGTGGAAATGTACTGCTGCATTGCCTGCATAATTTATTATTCACTGAATAATAAAACCCACACATTGATAAAATATTGTGAGATTATGTTTATTATAAGGCTGTGGCTATTACTAATGTGTAAACCAATGAAAGGTTATTTCAGCATGACTCACTTCAGTCCGGGTATGTCCAACAAATTAGTCAGTCCAGTCCAATTGATATCTAGTTTCTGGGGAGAGATAAGACAGAGGAATGTACTGTATGTAGGCAAATCAATCAGGATCCATGAGAAATCAATAGCATGAAAAGCATGCGAGACTAGACTGAGATACATGATCATCACAGGAACAGGGCAACAAGAAAAGGGCAAATAGAGGTGAATGTAGATGGACGTACAGGCCTCTGGATGAAAAACATGGTGACTGCACCCACTATGGGCACATCTCCAATCAGAGGCTCCAGAATCACCCGCATCATCCCATGTAGCTAAAGACAGAGAAGCAGAAAGGATGTTTATGAAAACCATGGACAAAATATTACAGAATGGCAAATTCTGATGGTCTGCATATTTCAGTAATCTCTTTCGATAGGCAACATCTTTGTATAAAAGACACGATACTCAAATAACAATTTGAAGCTTGAAAAGAAGACAGACCTGTATTCCTTTGACTCCAGCTTTGCAGAAGTATCTCTTCACCTCAACGTTGATCTCTACATTGCCAACATAGCTGAGGATACAAGAATTAAAATGTCATCTACAATAATGCCTTCTAAAAGCTGTAATGCAGAGGTGACGGTGACTCACAAAGAGCAATTCACCTAATATACAGATCTAGCAGGACTTGTCCTTTGTCATTCTCTGTGTGTGCCTTGATCCCTACAACCTTCATGGCCTGGAACAAACAGAAAGCACATTTGTTTGCACAATATGAACGACATGCATCATTTGTGTGAATCTTAACGGCAGTGTCATATTATAGTTTAGCTTTCAGTGGCATCACCTTGTCTCCCATGTCCACTTTTGTGAAGCTGAGGGTCTGGAGGTGGGCGCTTGAGGCTCGGATAGATGGAGCGATGGTTTCCACCAGCAGCTTCTCAAGGTACTGGCCGACAAAGGGCCACACCTGCTGCAGCACCTGGGCAGGCCAGCAACGACATGGTTATAAGCTTCTTTTATTAGTAAGACACATAACATGAAATACAACGTGCAACCCTGCAACCAGAGATTACTGCTTTAAGTAAACTTTGTCATTTTAGCCACATAGTAACAAAACCATGTGTCAAATGCCTTGGCTTCCATAAGCAATAACTGAAGAATGACAGAGACAGCTGCAGCCAGTTGAGTCTCCTCAGCTGTTAGTCGTCTACTTTGGGTCCTTATATATACCACAATGAATCCTTTGCTCTGCATGTGCTCACTTTCTTACAAAATATTAATGTTGCTACACAAACATGTTAAGTCTTTATTCCTACGGGGGAAGAACCAAAATCAGAGGAGCTGTTTGGTTGTGTGCTTGTGTGACTGTGAAGAAAAATCCCAGAGTTGGTTACAGTGTGGCATAAGTGGAGAGTGAGTCATCAGCCGCCTGTGAATGATGAAGCCTGAGCAACGAGGAAATCTGCTGACCTCCCCTCCAGTAGCCAGTCTCAAACCTCTGCTTTGTCTGGCTCTCTGACGCTTAGATCTCGTGGTTTTGTTAGCATGAATATTTTTTATTTCTGTATGTCTATATTAATGGTCCTAGTTTCTCCCAGCTGGAAGAGCAAAGGGGGGTGGGGGGACAATGGCTGCAGTTTTATTTAGTTTGGGGGGCTGGGCTGCTCCTCCCCCTTCCTGTGAGCTAGCCTGCAATGAAATGGAAATGTTGAGAGGGTTGCCTGGCACCGGGCCTGCTCTCTGCAGTACAGACAGAGTGGCTACACTAATGGGGGTGTGGCCTTTTCTGGAACATGGCAGCAACAGCAGAGGTGCTACCATCTATCAGCTAGCGCCAGCTATTAATGTAGCATACTTTACTGAGTGTCAATCAGCACAACAGCTGGGCGATTGAACAGACAGACGTGTGTGTTTGCTGTGGGCTTAATGAAGGAGGAAAAACTAATGTCTTTGTGTAAACTCATGTGGTGAATCAGTGAAGCGAAATAGGAAACCTCTGATCATTTACCTTATTCAGCCACTCAACCTTTTCAACATCTGGAAAGTTGACCTGAAGGGAGGAAAAACAATGAGGGTACATACTTAAATTGTACATAGAGCCTGATAAACACACAAAAGGATAGGGAAGTGATTCAGCCACAGCTGATGCAGGTCTGGAAATGTTATCAAAAGCACTGTCCCAGTACTTTTTGGGTTCAAGAACACTTTGAATTATATAGCTGGCTATTACCTGGTTTATCTTTGCATTAAGATCATGTGTGGCGATACTTTTGCAATATAAGGGCAATATATAAGTGCTCAATTTATATTTCTTGGGATTAACTTGTCATGTTTTATGCATACCAAAGAGCAGCACCGGAGAGAAACATGAAGAGCAATACGGACATGCCCCTTTTTGAATACTTTAATGAGGAGTATGCCTACCGTGTGGTTACGCAAACAATCACTGAAATCACTCACTGAAAAAGTACCCACAGGAACCTCATTTGGGTGTGGCTAGATGTTCTGAGTCAAAACAGGCCTATTTGGGTTTCTGCATTTCCATTTTGAGTACATATACTCTCAAGATGTATGGCATGCAAATCAAGACTACACTTCTTGCACCTTTTGTAGCAACCTTTAGTTAAAATTGCACAGAGGATTAGAGGGTTTAAGTGTTGTAGTTGTAGCAATGCAGTCAGGATTTCCCCATTATGCTTTCAAACAAGTTTAGTCTTGACATACATACAAACACACAGAGCAAATTTGGCAACTGTCTTAGCAGAAGCAATGTGGGAACAAAGTACTACAAATAACAGATAGGGACTTCTGCACACCTGGTTGCATGCGTGTTTCAATTGGGAAGTATTCTTTATGGGGAACATTAGGAAAAGAAGTTTTAAAAAAAAAAAAGACAGGCATTATTGCACATGAGGAAGTGGATTATGGAAAACATTTCCCTAAACCCTTTCTGATTACCAGGATAACCTACAGAAATTTCACAATAAAGTCCACAATATTAAAAGACTGGAGTGATTCATTATCAACTAAAAACAGAGTACGTCCCTGTCGGGATATTGTGATTTTAGGGCTAGCTGCTAGGTTTTGCCTTGCTATACGTAACGTGGGGTTATTCTAGGTCAAAGTGGGTGCAGGAATGATATTAGGGAGCTGTTGTACAATGATTTTTAATGACAAAAGACACACGCTGACAGTTGTTGGGTCGTTTCTTACCCACGCAGGAAGATCTCGCTTGATTTTGGACACTTTCATGGATGTGTACTCCTCCTCGTTGTTGAGAAACTGTATGGCCGACCTCAGGCGTGCCTCCTTGGCTTCTCGGGCATGTTTCCATCCCGTGTAGACCATCATCCCGAACATCAACAGACTGGTGCTGACCCGGTAGTAACCGGCCAGGTAGACGGGCAGCAGGGCTCCCAGACATTTCCCAAACGTCCAGAGCACCGCGACTGCACTGATCCCCTTGGGTTTGGCAGCTTCTGTCTCCACGGTGCTCAGAGCTTTCTTCTCGGCGTCGCTTGTGCTCAGACACTCGGTGCCCTTGGGCTCACTCGGCTCAGATTTTTCGCTTTGCATAGTGGTATCTTGTGGAGCCGAGAAATAACCACTAATACGTTACAGTTGGTTAAAAAAATATTAAGTTTCAAAGTGTGTTCGGGAGGACCAAACGGCCACTCTAACGTTTCATTTCTAACGTCAGCTAGCTAACTACCGTTTGGACGTTACCTGTATCTTAGCTAGTTCACCACTGGTCCGTGTCGCATCTCCTTTTAAGATATTAAAACGTATTTGTTGCAGTTGAATTGGAGCCGTTATAATGGAGGTCCAGGAGAAGTGGGCGACAACAAGTTCTGCTCCTCGCAAAGTCCCGTTATCTGGAGGAAAACACGCCCACTGGCTGGAGCAAAAAAAACGCATCTTTGACTCTTTCGCTGCTGCGGCAAGACGGTCATCAAATTTGTAGTAAGTTAATTACCGTTATTACTGCAGCATTACGTTGTCAAAACCCATTTTCCACGGCATTACGTGCAGTATTAAAATGTAACTTTCATTATCTATTAAAACGTAACTGTAACTCTCTGACTAGGACTAGAACAGCTGAAGTTCAAGGAGAAAATATTGTGATACAGCCATTTAGAAACTAGCTAAGCCATCAGTACTTGTGGAGAATTCTTTCTGCTGTTTGTTTTAAAAACAGCAGACTGGGCACTCTCCTCAATCCCTAAATCCGGTGTGAGCGCACAAGCCCCGGGCCATGACTCCCAGTGCTGGTACACCAACACTAAATATCCCTCTTGTTTAAACAGTCACACGGATATGGGACGGCTACTGAAGAAACTGAGGATTATATTCAAGTTTACACAATGCGACTCCACCCAAGCAACTCAAGCAGTGGGATGTCAACATGAGCATTTGCCATCAAGAATCTGTCACTCTCTGACATATTTACATTACCTATGTGAACTGTGAATGTCAAAGTAATTGTGCACAGAAGAAGTCAGCTGTAAACAAAGTGACAAACACAAGGTTCATTGTTGAGTGTCTGTTATTCTTTTTTTTTTTAAATGTGCAAAGTACCAAAGTTAATTTACACCAGAGCAATCCACAAAAATAAAAACACAAACTGCCTCCACAGTCTCCATGTCCCCACAAGGACGGCACAACAGCCTTGCAGAAATGGGTCAAACACTGGATGATCTAACATATTTCTTGCCATTTTTGGTATCTATTTTTTTTTCTCTTTTTTTTAAAGATCACTTTGGTATGAAGACTCATCACAGGACAGTCAGTCTGTAGGAAAAATGCATTTGTGATGTTGCCACAGAACACAGAGTGAGGGAGGCTGAACAGTCTTTATCCTGCCCTCTGGTGGTACCTCACTGTTGGAGGTACAGACACCATCACTTCTCTGTCATCAGTTGAGTCTCATACACATAAAAGAAGACCATCTATGTTAAAAATCCCTGTTAAGGATGCTACAGTCTGACTTGTGGGTACTACAGTCTTGCACTTAATCAGTTAGTGAGGCAGAGTGGTGATCCTCATGCTTTGACTCGCAATGGGGTACGACACCATCGGTGTGGTGGCATGACTCATGGTGATGCCAGGCAGAGGCTGCGTCATGGACACTGCCACCGGTGCCACAGATACAGCCACCGGTGCCATAGAAACAGGTGGTGCCATCCCTTGGGCAATGGTCTGTGCAAGGGCGGCTGAGAGGGGGGTGATCTCAGGGTTGAGGTGGGGAGGCGGGGCTGTAGGAGGGGCAGCATTAGTTGGGGGCGCTGCAGGGGCGCCGGTTGGAGCTACCAGGTCTTGCTGGGTGACAGGCCGAGGCTGCAGTCCAGCGCTGCTCAGGGTGGTGTGAGTCTGGGCGATGCCATGATTGTAGGAACTCACTGCACCCACGGGGGGCGCCAGACTCTGTTCAGTGGGTGCAGGAGTGGAGGACAGCGTCATCACCTTGGCCTGGCTTCGGAACTGGGCGTTCTGCTCCAGAAGAACCTCATTTGTGGCAATGAGATTTGAAACCTGAGAAACACACGAGACATGGATTAGAAAAGAGAAAATGTCTGTGGACTGGGTTCCATAGTCCACTGACAGAAACTCTTCTCATTTATCAAAAACAAAGTTCTAGTAAAATTAAAATTTTGAAACCACATTAAATAAACTATCACTATTTTCAGTTAAAAAGAAAATCGTTTACTAACAGCCATCATTTCTTAACATTTAGTGTCCAGCAACTACCGCAATCACCCTTTATTGTTTTCAGAGTGTATCTTTTCCTTTTTTAAATGTTCCCAAATAGACTCACTGGGGTTTTAGTCAGGTGACTGTGAAGGGAGAACCTTTTAAGTCAAATGTTCCTTGGATTTTTAAAACAGGTCTGATATACCTCTTTTGCACAGGCAGGATATCATGCCTGTACAAAACAAAATGGTGCTTTTCTGTGGTAAACATGTAATTGATCCTGTTCAAGTCGCAAAGAGTGCATTCATTACAGCATTAATCTCTCATGCTGACCATGCCCTATGGTCCATATTAAACTATTAGGTTTTGTTATTGAATAAGTGGCTTGGACACTGCTCTCTCTCCCATTACAAGTAAACTCTGTAAACGTCAACAAAAAAGTAGCCCTGCCACTAAAATTCAAATCACAAATTTAGAAGCTGTTATCACTGTGAAATTGATAGACAGGTCTTTCAAATACAGGAACCAACACCATGCAACAACTAATTCAGCATTTGCAGGTTTTCTAATACTGTTAAAGATTTGTCTACATTTGTAGTGTTTGTGAACACTGGTAAAAAGACATATTTTCTAACTAATGCTTATTTGCCATCAACTCTTCAATCATGTATGTGAATTTAGAACAGATTTATATGGTCAAAATAAATTAAGGATTGGGATCTAAATACTTCAGATTGCCAACACACTTACCTGTACTTCTAACTAGGGCTGCAACTAACAATTAGTTTCATTATCGATTATTCTGCATATTTTCTTCTCCATTAATAAATTAATTATTTTGTCTATAAAAACACCAGAAAATAGTGAAAAATGAAAAAAATTCTCAAAATCCATGGTCACATCTTCAAATTGCTTCTTTTGTCTGATCAAAAAGTCCAAAAGCCAAAAATATGTTGTTTACTATCATATAAGGCAAAGAAAAGCAGCAAAACCTCAGCTTTAAGAAGCTGGGAACATCAATTCTTTGCAAAGTTTCTGTCAACCGACTAATGAATAGACTAATTGTTTCAGCTCTACTTCAAACTTCAGGTCCTAATAGCAAGTGGTTTGTTGGCTTTTCCATTTCATTAAGATGTTTGCTTGACATGCTGTCCTTCAGATGCTGTGGTAACTTGAGATGAAAATAGTCTTGAGTTGGATGAAAATTATTTGCTTTGTTAAAATTCCCCCTTTACAGCCCTCAATGAAACTTTATTTCACCTGTGATTTGGCCGTGAGATATTAAAATTCAACAGGTCCTTGTGACTTCAGTTGAATTTGATATCATATAATATGGTCCTTTCACATGACACTATCATGTGAAAGGACCATATTAATTCATTCAGTAAAGGAAACGTACAAAGTACATTTAACATTGCACTGACAATTGACAATATAATGCAATCTGATACAACAGGCTACAATAAATTCTACTGTTGAGGTTATAAAATTCAATTTCAAAGACTTTGACTTTGTTAACACATTGTATTGCAGTGCATTATATTGTCAAATGTTTTGCACACCGTTGTATCTGGTATTAGTTGTTAAAAAGAAAAAACATATTTCATAATAAATACAAACGTGTGTTTAGATGTGACTGAAATACTACTCATGTGGGAAAGGCTTACCAGTCCTGTATAATTTCACATAAGGACTTCTCAGAGATCCAAAAGTTTTGATTTGTCTAAGTTCTAAATAATGTTTGTTTTTTCCTTCTCTCATTCTAACCTGCTTCTTTAACTCTTCCACTCTCTTCCTCAGCAGGGAGTTTTCTTCCTCCAGGAACCTGTACTCCAGAGGACGTGGTGGTAAGGTGGCTTGAACTCCCAGTTCATAGTGCCCACCTCCACTCCCATCTGCCAGGCGAAGCCCCTCCAACCGCCGCCTCTTCAACTGTAGAGCAGTGTGGTCCATAGAGGCCTCCAGGGAGCCAGCATCAAACAGCCCGCTTTCAAGCAGAGGGTCGTACACTGAGCATGTGCTCCTGTCATAACGTCGCTGCCCTGAAGAACTTAAGGACAGACAACCAGTTATCCCACCTCCACCTACTCCCCCAACTCCTGAGATACCTGGATCTCTGCAACCACCCAGGCTGGGGCAACCCATCCCCATCATATTACTTCCACCTCCACCTCCCACAAGTCCTTGCATTCCTCCACAAGCACCTCCTCCTCCGCCACCTATCCCTCCCCCAGCATTCACCATTCCACTGGCACCAGGCCCCACAACACCACCCACTCCCACCCTGGAAGGCTCATATTCATAGTCTTTTTTGACATGGCGAAATTTACATTTATTGCCCCTCTGGCACTCTCCCTTCAGGAAGTCTCTGCAGATCGGGACCTCCCCACGGCTATGGGGGAGATCCATGGGGGACAGCCCCAGTCGTGCTGCAACCTTCCCTCGTAGTCTGAGGGGTAGCTCTCCTGTTTTCTTGTAGTAGTCCTCATCCTCTTTAGATCCATGGACAAAGCGGCAGTTGGAGCGCATACACTCCTTATTCTGGTGGTCGTGACAGAAGATGAATTCGTTCTTTTGCACTCCCAAGTCTGGCACTTCATTAAAGTCTGGGTGTCTAAAGCGGCAGCGCTTCCCCCTCTTGCACACATTGCGTATGAAGTCCCTGCAGACACCGTCCAAAGCCAGTCCTGCACCTTGCCCCCCACCTCCACCGTTCCCACAACTGTTGCCATTTCCGAGCGCCCCTCCTCCCCCCATGCTCCCAGAGCCAGAGACGCTGCCTCCAACACTTCCTCCTGAACCCCCTCTGCCCTCTGCCGAGCCTCCTGCCAAACCTGACCCAGGTCCCCCCTCCTCTCCCAGACTACCAGCACTCCCACCACCACCTGATAGGTAGGAACTGTCCCGGTCAGGCATGGCGCTCGGCCCAGCGCGAGAAGAAAACGGCACTCATGTGCGCTGACGTGACCTGGCAAACCTTCACATACACAGGTAAAGAAGTCATGAATAGCTTTTTCCTTGGAGTGGTGCAATCTCCCATTCAAAGACCTGCAGGACAAAAACATAAACTCAAGTTGAGCTTTAAAAGTGCAGGAGAATATGGATATGGATATGAGAGATGCCGGAAAGGGTTCAATTGGATAAGGCGAGGGCTGAAACATTAGCACGTGACAACACTTGGTAAATAATAAGCGCTCGTGTTGTTGTTGTTGTTGTTGTTGTTGTCACAGCAGCCAGGGCTTTGATAAAATAAAATAGCAAAATTGAATGCACAGGTTAGCTGTCGGTAAATAAAGCACAGTCAGTAGTCTCATATTCCTTAATTAATAAGCCTAAAATGGTGCGTCGCGCTCGTAGCACCATTTTAGGCTCATATTAGCTAGCTAGCGTTAACGTTATCTGGCTAACTGGCTAAATGCTAATGTTGTCTTACCAAATGGAGACTGGGAGCAGGATCCAGAGAACATACGAGTCGCGCAGAAAGGCCTTGCTCTGACTCACTGAGACATGTAACCTGCTAGCTGCTATCTCTGCTAACAACAGCCACCTGGCTCGTGTTATTTTTGGCAGTTCCTCAAGGCCCCTGTGCTGTTTACCACATTTCTTGATGTAGCTTTCACTACCAACGAAGAAGACGACCCTTCCTCTCCGTTTTTCTGTGAGTAGTTTTTTTCTGTCCTCTGCTGGTGGTAATGATGAATTGCACTGAAACATGTTGTCGCTTTGTTTGCTTTTTCACCAGTAATGCACGGTGTAAATGTTTTCTAGAATACAATGGCAGTCTTATCGCCAAACGAACTAAGTTAGAACCAACAGCTATTTAAGAGGCTGCATTTAATTTGTGCGTAGTTCGGCTGGAACAAGCTCAACATCTTGAGTCTCAAACCTGTTGGTTGAGTATCCTGTGCGCCTGCCTGCGGTTTGAAAAGACTTATCTTATTGGCCTGCTGAGTGCTGGCACTGCTGACGTGTAGACTGGATAGCTTTATGTACATATGAAGATGAGAAGTCAAACTTGTACTTCCAGATAACTAATAATGGACTAGTTGTGTCAGAGTTCCTCATCTGTCGTCAGGCGCACAGCATGGCAGTGCAAGGTGTCTTCCACTGGATGCAAGCCTGCGTGGTCCTGCAGCTCTGCTTATCTGGAGCCCTGCCTGCTGCCTCAGAGAAGAAGACGAGCAGAAGTTACTATGACACTCTCATTTTGGAGCCAACAGCAACCGACAGCCAGATAAAGAAGGCGTACCGCAAGCTGGCCATAAAGTACCACCCCGATAAGAGCAAGAGCGCAGATGCAGAGAAGACTTTCAGAGAGATTGCTGAAGGTAAAATATGCATGCAAACACACTGAACCTTGTTATAGTGTGATCTTTATGTTGTACATGTAGTTTACACAAGCGAAATATATGTTATATCTGGCAGAACAGGTGATTTCTCTATTCTCTTAATAGGTAGGCTTCATAAATACAATCAGTTGTCTTTTCTTAGGTAGGCCCAGCTAATACTGATGCAGGCCCAGCTAATACTGATGCAGTCTAATATAGCCCTGCAATAAATCCCACCTTCATGAAGTTTATATGGTTCACTTTTAGAGATTCAACTGTATTGTTATTTTGGAGGCTCTATTGCATAATTTGGAAAGCCGTTTCTAGTATTTTGTCCACCTTTATTGAAATAAATGTGGTGGAAAATATTAAAAAGGCCATTATGATAATATATGATGATATAAAAAATGACCATTAATTCTAAAACAGTTTTAACAAAAACTGAACGTTATAACCTTCATGAAGTTAGGATCTATTTGCTGCTGTATCAGACTGTGTGTAACTTTTAGCAAGGTGTACCTAAAGAACTTGCGCCAAAGTTAAAGTAATAACTCCTGTTTTCTCCTCTTCCAGCCTACATGGTGCTCTCCAACAAGGAGAAGAGGAGGCTGTACGACAGTGTGGGCCATGAGGCTTTCCTAAAAGACGAGGCCTCTGTTGACCCCGAGGATGCACACGACACAGGCTTCCCCTTCGGTTTTGCAGACTTCTTCCATGACTTCGACGATAGTCCCTTTGTGGAGGAGCCACACTTCCACTGGAGCTTTCAGCAGGATGGGGAGGATGAGGACGGTCCGTATAATCATTACAGTTTTGAAGAGCCTAGCTTTGGCTTTTATTTTGGGGATGGGGATGAAAATGAAGAAGAGTACCACTACTAGATATCCGGTATCTTTGTCCTGTATCCTTTTTGACTGTTATGTTTTAATGTATTTTATTGATAATAAAGTCTCCATATTAAATTATTATCTCAGTATCTGTGTCTTTCTGGTTCATTCAGCATGTAGAAATTCAGCTAAATAGACCCTTAGGTAGCTGTGTGTATTCTGCCCCTTTTATGGGATCATTTGTAAGTCCAGTGGTTGTTTACAAGCTTGTGGGGTTGTAAGGTTGACAGCTGGGGGAACTGATTCGACCGTTAAGCCAGTTTTCCTGTGTGGGTGTGTCGAAGGTCCTGAGTTACTGACTAACACACCAGTTACTCATCTTTTTCCCTGCGCCAGCACTTTAGATTTGGCACCGTTTTACTCCATTTCTCACAGGACCAGTGTGCACTTTGACCCAGAGGATATCCTGTGCCTGCTCAGCAGTTGGAGCATGAGCGCTCTAAAGCCAACATAAGACAAAAGATCTTTACAGGTTTATGCACTTTTTATCAAGACAAAAGGAGATTTAAGCACTCTACAAAGCAGAGAAAAGACAGACTGGAAACATTAACTTACAAGCTTGACAATGATGGTAAGTATGCCTGAAAATGTTCTTTCTGATAACCTCTGAGTGTCATGTGACAGTCTTTTACTCCATGCAGACATCTATATATACAGTGTGTTTTTTATTCCCTTTAAATTTAGTTTGCATACTAATGTGAATGTACTCCCGGCTAGTGTATTCATAATACTGCTTGCCACATTTAATCTTACAGGAAGAGGTAAAAGAAGTGACATCTACTCTGACTGTCCATGGTCATAACATCAAGGTTACAGAGGTGTTGAAAGATGGGGACACGCTTACCTTTCTAATTGTTTCTCAAAAGGTGAGAAAATGATTAATTTACTTGTTATTTGCTGCAAGCACTGCTATTATTAGATCTAGATTAAAGCAGCAAACCACTAGGATAGGTCAGTTGATTTGTTTGAATGAGGATATTGCAAACAGAGTCTGCTCTGATGACATGTTGTCTCTCACGTCTGTGCCAGCTGTCTGGGACAGGGGAGTACCATGTGGATCGGACCTACGACGATTTTGAATGGCTGCAGCAGCACCTGTTCTCTCAGGAGGATGTGCCCGGGATACAGGGAGTCATAGTGAGTACTTTATTTCATTTGCACGCCATCCTTTATATGACTTATAAACTTGTGCACACTTTTATTACAATAACAAGTCAATAAGATTTAAATTCTGGAATATGTTGTTTGCTCAGTCAGTGAAGAGAGAAACCAAAATTTCTGTGGAACTGTTGACAGCTTCCTCTTGGAAGTTTGTAGGCTGCTTTTTTTTTTCTAACTGCCTGCTTGTAGCTCCATCATTGGTGAACTGGGTGTGCTCAGAATTTGAGTTAAAATGCAGACTTTATTGACTACAAACACAGTGCTTTTGTAACTGAGAAAATCACCCACCAAAATCTTAACTCATACACTGACTAAACCACTGGTTAGAAATTGTGCTACTGCCATCCAAGTTATGGGGAGCATTTCATTTCTTTTAAAAGACTTTATCCTTTCCCTTCTTTACATCCCCCTTTCATTTGTACTCAGGAAGCTGATTTTAGTGGTGTCATTCTGCGAGCTGCCCCAGTTCTGTAGAAAATGAAGCAGGAGCTTTGTGGTCTGAGTGGATGTTTTTGTCAAGAAAATGCAGTATGCAGTAACAGTATGTTATCAGGAAGTGTTTTTTGGATACTACTTCCTAGTGTGACAGCGTGTGCAGCGTTACATACGCACACTGTGTGTAATATCATAATGTGTGATAGGGCATAATGTGTGCATACTGTAAATCCAAACATTGCGCATTTCAAAGAGCATTAACCTTATTTAAATGTCTCTCCCAAGCCAAGCACCTAATGAAAGAAAGTTTTGTTTTTGGAAAAAAACAGTAGAAGAAATCTTGCTTTGAAAAACAATACTGGTAATAAAAAAATTGTTCTCTCTTTTTTTTCTTCAAGTTTCCTCCTCTTCCTGCAAAGGCTCAGGTGAACGCGTCTGCCAAGGTTATGAAACAGCTTGGTGAGTACATCTGAAGACTAAATTAGAGTCAAATTAACGAAATGTGTTTGCCATGTCAGTGTCTATTCTGTTGTACAGTGATTAGTATGATATGAAGTGAACAAAATGTTGATGGTTATCCTGCAGGTTTCCTTGCCTTAGGAGAGTGGCAGCCATATTGTAAAGCACTGGAAACCTTCCTCCGACAGATTGCTGCACACAGCATACTCAGCAAAAATAAAGCTGTGGAGATCTTCCTGACTAGCTCAGATGTAAGTGGACACGAATAAACAGCTTTTTACTTGTTTTTGAAATCCTCTTCTTTACGATTAGCCCCAGTAAAAAGAAACAGTCTTATGTTACAAAAGGGCGCAACGAGATAGCTTTTTACAAGAGAGACAGATAATAAATGGTTAAACTTTCACTGACATTGTTTCAGAAGAGAAAATGGCATATATTTAACTGTCTAACAATATCCCATTGGTGCTATATATATTGGTATATATATCTATATAATAATATATTTCACTATCACAATGTGTGTGAATAATTGTAACACATCTTTACAAGTTTACAACCCGGAATTGGGACACAGCTGTAGTGGAACTTTCGTCCGTAGATGAAGGAATGGAAGGACAAACATTAAAACACAGGCTGGTGAAATGTCATAAAATGAATGCATTGAAATTTTCAAAAGTTTCCATAAAACCTTTGTTTTAATATTATAAATATTCCCTGTTGTCTGACTGTAGCCTTTAACAAGGGAGTGTTATTCAGTAGCTGCATGTTGCACATACACAGTATCAGTTTTAGTACTGAGGAGAAACAGAATGATACTATTACTCAGTGTGTGTACCTGCATACATAAATGTATTATAAACACAGGTATACATGTATGTATGCAGGTACACACACTGAGTAATACTGCCTTTTCACTGTAAAAAAGCCAGAGTTTGTGTCAGTGTTGGATGTGTTTCAGGTCCTGATGATGATACAGTAGGTTCTTTCCTGTCTGTCTCATCCAGTCTGGAGTGCTGTATATTGAGTGTAAGCAGATTCTGTAGCGGCATGGGCCAAAAAACATCTACACATCTATATTCATCTAAGTGTGTGTGTGTGTGTGTGTGTGTGTCTGTTAATTCTGAAACGTATGTAGCCAATACCCATTTTCTAATGCTGAGACAATATTCATTTGGCACTAAAGATCATTGAATTTCACTTTGTTGTTATAGTGTATCCGTCTTATAGACTTCCTCTCATATTGGGAAGATTTCATATACTGTTTATACTTAAACAGCATTAACTTTGAAAATGTTAGGCTTATTTGTGTCTTTGTGTGTAGCCTCCAGGCAGACAGAGAGTAAGGAAGAACATTTTCAACCGGCTGAGTCAAGCTGTGGAGGAGATGAGGAAAGAAAGCCATAAGGTACACAACTGTGACTCATACAATGAGAATTCACAGCCTCTACACCAGTATGTTAGGTTTAATGCCATAATATCTGTGTCCGCAGGATGTGGACGAGTTCTTTCAAACTGAGCGCGATCATAACCTTGTTCTCACCGGCCATACCAAGACTGCAGCTGAGGTGAGCCAGTCACCTGTTTGTTTTGTTTCCCCTCTAACACAACCAGACACACTGTCCTGTTAGATTTTTCAACTATAAGCTTTTGTTTCACTTGCAGAGATTCCTGGATGTGGTGCAAACTGAGCAAAGTAAGAAAACTGCTTCTTTCACAAAGTACCCTTTCATTTAGAGTTTGGGAGGACAGACAAGGAGTGATATGCACTCTATTAGTGTTCATCCACATGACAAGTTGTATTTGTCCCAAGTCTGATGTTCGTGTGTGTTCCATCTTCTGTTTGTTTGCAGAAATAGCAGTGGCCTGTGGGCACTTCTCAGCTGCTCTGCATCTCTGTGTGGAACCAGGGGAGGATCCTGACAAACAGGCTTTCTCTAAGTGAGACAATAATAGTATTGGTCCCAGGCCAATATCACATGTACTTAAAGTTAATGCCTCTGAACATTAAATGCGAGTTATAATAAATTACCATGATTAAAAGAATTGCAGACTAATTGAAACACTTTCTTCTCACAGGGCTTGTGTGAAATTATCAGAAGTCTTTGATTCTATGAAGGTAAGTTGTTTGTCCTTTTTAATGGAAATAAATTTACACAGCAATGCACCGTTGCTTTGCCAAATTATTGACATATAATGTTGTTGTGCGTGGGCAGAAAAATATGGCAAGTGTTGCTGAGAACAACGTGAGCACTCTCGGGCTAGGCCTGGACCTGGAGTCACGCTGCCAGGAGGCTGAGAAGGTGTGTCGTCCCCTTCTTAAGTCATTTTATGTTCATTTCATGTATGTCGTCTCTCCACCTGCCTTGAATCCTGGCCTTCTCTTGAAATATGACAAGTCAAACCTCGGACTAATATTCCCGCATGTGACACAGGAAATGCTCTTCAGGAGAACCTGTAAACTAGTGGAGCTAGAGACTGCCAGGAGGAATGCAGAGAAGGCCAAACCTGTAAAAAAGGCTGCGGTGAGTGTGTGTGCCCATGAATTCCACGAACACACTGCTAGATCAGATGTACGTGCTTCATTGTGACCAGCAGGTGTCAGTAACGCTCTGCCGAAATGATTCAGTAGTAGAGGGTAGAGCAGTACGAGGAAAGCTGATAAGAAGAAGTATAATCTGTACATTCACTCTGATGAAGACCAAGTATATAATGATGATGACATGCTCTCCATATTCATCAGATGGAGGAGGTGAAGAAAGCAGCAGAGACGGAGTTTGATCACATTTGCGGAGTGGCTAAACAGGAGGTAAAACATCACATTTAAAACTGGCTTACCCATCTCGGGTGTATTGTGTAACGTCCTGTTTGTCGGCATCCATGTGCTTGGATGTATTAACACTCATGTGATGTGTTTCTCCCAGATTGCGCGGTTCCAGGGTGTGCGCGTGGAGATGTTGCAGCAGGCTCTGGTTCAGTGGTGTGAGAAGCAGCTTCTTACAGCCAAAGAAAGTGCTGACCGCTTCAACCAGCACCTACAAGCCTTTAGAGGGATGGCCTAGTGACCCCACTCTTAATGAAGCATCCTCAGTATGTCTAAACATAGCGTGGGATAACCTGAACATGTCCTTCACCCTGGTGTGCTGTAGTATGATGCTTTATTGGATTTAATTACACCCAGTGTGAATAAAGAAATGTAAGTAAAAGAGAGAGGGAAACCTTCCTGATAATCAAAAAGCACCTCTATGATTTGATTTTCCCTCAGTCTCTCATCAATCACACTCATACCAATAAAACCCGAGCAGAAGTGATGGTTTTGATTTCTTAACAGTGGACTTGTCGTCTGGTAAGGCCATTGCGTGTGCGAGTGTGTATCTGTTCTATACTACATTTGTGCTGAGAGAGTATTGTACTGCTAGAGAGCAGCACAAAACACATCAGCTGGGGTCACACAAAATAAAGTGTGATGAATTGATTCCCAAAGTACCTGCTCGCCTTTGTGTGTGTTTCTTACTCCGGGATCATTAATCAGTTGGTTTGACTGCTCCTGCAAGGACGTGGCAGCAAGGACACTCTGTGCTGGCTTTTTGTTTGGCTTTTGAAACTATTTTGGCTTTGTGAAGATCTGTTAATGATCTCTCTTACAGTCACTCTATTTTCCGTGTGATTGTATAAAACCTGTAGTGAGGTCTGGCATAAAACTATGGCGCACGTAGCAAAAAAATTCTGCACATAAGCACAATGTCATCCTCCCCTTCTCTGTCTGCCGTGGACTGTAGGTCCATATCTCAGCACTGCTGTGCGCTTCATCTCATCTGTTCCGGCCTGTAATCTCTCCACTGGGTGAATAAGGAGGAGTGGTTCCCACTTGAGGGAATGAGTCAGAGAGAGATAGATCTCATAAGAAGAGCAGGTGGAGAGGAGGTTTGGCTCATTTGACAATGAAGGAGTAGTTAAAGGGCAATCGTGCCATGGAGTGCCAACAATATGTTTTCGATCCACCCAAACAGAATATTTGGTATAGTCCTGGTAAGAATAAAAGGCTGCCTACTCTTGGCATTGGATGGCACATGTTGTTCTGCCCTTGGGATACATATTTATCTGATGGTCTCGTAACCTGACATCATTTCTATATCGGTATCCTCCTCCCTCATAACTACTGCTCTTCCTCAGTCTCAGATAGAATCACACAGTGCTCACAAACAACAAATACATGTTTTATTCTTTATTTTACACATTTAATTAGGGTAGAGACTTTTTTGTCTAGGTGGTGTTAGTCATAGAACAATACACATAGAGTATATAGGGTTTAAACTTGGACTAAGAGTCTACAGCCACGCTAGCAGCTCTGTGAGACTGTATTTAGGCATTTGAGCTAAATGCTAATGTCAGAATGCTAACATGTTTACAATGACAATAATAATAATAATAATAATAATAATAATAAACTTTATTATAAAACACAGTAGATAAAAACAAAAATAAAAAAAGGATCATGAGCAATGGATCATAAACAGAATCATGAACAATGCTAACATGCTGGTGTTAAACAGGTAGAGTGTCTACCATGCTCATCATTTCAGTTTAGTGTGTTAGCATGCTAACATTAGCTAGTTAGCACCAAACACAAAGTACAGCTGAGGCTGATGGAAATTCATTTTAGTATTTAGTGATAAGCCATAAGATAAGAATTTTGACCTGCTGGTGGCATTAGAGGAAAAGTCATCAAAATGATTACGATTCATCCTGAGAGGGACATGTATGCCTGTACCAGATTTCATGGCAATCCATCCAGTAGACATTTCACTCAAAGCTACAAGTATGAACCTCGCTGTGGCGCTAGAGGGAAAGTTATCACTAAAGTCATTAGGATTCATCCTCCTGAATGTTTGTACAGAATTTCATGACAATCCATCAAATAGCCGTTGAGAGATTTCAGTCTGCGGAGGACAGACATAGCCATCCCTAAAAAGTGCTACACATGTAAGTGTGAACAAATTAAAGATGTGCACAAGTACTCTGGAAAGCAATAGTGCCCAAGCGTGCATGCTAATACTGCAGGCCTGACCTGTTTAAAACTGCTTAAAACAAAGCAAAGACAGCTGTTGTAGGAACTTGCTTTGTTTTAGTCCCGTGAGAAAATACAAATTGTACCTCAGCAGCTTGAGCTTTTTTCACACTCTGCAACTGTATCCTGTGTATATCTCCTAATTTAGTGGAAACACTATATTTATGTTTATATCAGATCACCTGCTAGTCACTGAAATGCCAGTCTAGCTTTTTATTTCCATTTTATGTCGTTGAGGTAGTAACAAAAAGACATTCACTCTCCTTATAGTACACATGTTTATTGATCATTAAATCCAACAATTTCACCATTCAGGTTTTGCACTTCATTTTTGTGGTTTATTGGTTTTAATGAGGCGCAGTAAAAGTTAAATGTAAGAAGTTTATGGACCATTTTTATGATTCTGTGATTTTACCTCTTTATCTGAATGCTTCTATCTACCTGAGAAGAACACACAGCCTGTGAGATGTGTGGGATGATGAACAAAATGCGTCATGCTGTACTTACAGTAAGCAATACAAACGGCAAACTCAATGTATTTTTCACAGGATTCTATATATTGCAACATTATTCTCGCTGTTATCATTCAAAGCAGTGATTCTTCCACCCCCGCTGTTTGTTTGTCCCTGCATTAAACCAGATGAATTTCACGACAGGGGGACCACATTTCTGGTGCTTTCATTCTAGGGCTGCAGCAGCTAACTAGTGCACAGGATGAGCGCACACGGGAACACACACACACACACAAATGAGAGCCCTTCTCAACTGCTGAGAGCATGACCCAGATCAAGGACAGGGAGATCATGGCAACACTCTGTGTGTGTGTGTGTGCATCCCGTTGAAAACATGCACTTAGAGCTGATTTGCTAAAGTAGCTCATTACTGGTGGAAAGGCAGCACTCAGCACACCGCCCTATGGCCTGACAGAGACCGGGTTGTCAAGTGTGAAGTGAAGGCAACAGCTTGTCTGAACAAACAGTGTGACGAGACCTTATGACTCCGCCATCCCAACGAAGCCACACTACGCCAGTTTGATGAGTATGACAGTCTGTGAGATGATAAAAAAATATGGAGACAGGCCACAGTTGATTAGCCATTTTTAATAAATGTTTACACAGAAGGTGTTTTATTGTTGCTTGCTCATTCTTTGGTGTCTTGAGTCATAAATCTGCACTTGCTGATTTATTTGTTGCTCTAAGAAGTAAATGAATGAATCTCTGGTAACATAAGTCACAAGAATTGAGGTGAGCATGTTTTATCTTGACAAAGAATTCAAGAATCAAATAATTTATTACAAGATATTTTATTGGCGCAGATAAATCTGCCTGCTCCTATGTCTACATACTGTGCTTTCATTCTTCTTTCATTTTATTCATTTACTTGTACTGCAACATCTGGGCACAAAATGTAAAAGGCCGAACTGTTTTGATTACTGACTTATGAAAATCAATGGTTAACAACAAAGAATACAAAATGAATTCAACATACATGAGATATTGATGACAAATGTGTTGATTCGCTCAATAAAACTACTGTATGTGATGACTGTAATAGATCAGAAATTCTGTCTTGTCTTTCCCTGACTGGTTCCCCCTTCAGGAGGTCCACATCACTCTTCTCCATCTTCACAGCCATGTTTGATATCTTTGAGAATCTCCGACTCCTGGGAAACTGCAAGAACAGAATTTGACTACAGAATGCAAATATGAAAGTTTCTCCTTTTCCAACTTTCCAATCGAAACTTAACATCCCTGCCAATTACTACGGGCCTTGAACATCAAAAAAGGGAAAGAAAAAAAAAAAACGTTGAGAAGCTTAATCCTGCATTCGCTTGCATGGTGCGAGGTCCGAGGCTCGGCTGTGCTCTATCACAAATTAGTGAGCGTGGTGCAGCAGAGTTGAGTCAACCCAAGGTTGTTGGCACCTCATTAAATCTAATCACCGCCGTACACAGATTATGACTCATTAAAAGTTTGTAGGATGGAGAATGAGACAGGAGGAGAAGGAGAGAAAGAGACGAATGCCATAGTGCAGATGCCCTAACCATCTGTAGTTTATACAGCTTCATAAGGCGCGTCCCATTCTGAATGTGCAGCACAGCACAAGGTAAATACTGCAAAATAGAGCCTCTCAGCCCTAAAGTCAACCCTGATGGCAGCACTCCACTGATGATTTGGATAGTGGACTCAGTATCAGTTTTCTCCCCTTGCAGTGGATTACAGCATTGCAAAGCATTAGACTTGCTAATTTAGTCCATTTCTCTCTTCACTACTGAATGGAGCCATTAATATTAATATTTTCACACTCCCCTCCTGGCTGCTTGTCATGCGTCCAAGGGATTGCGGGTGATGGTATGATATTGTTAATTAGGTTTGCAGGAATAATGTCAGCAGCGAACCTATGGACAGGCTGACATGCTGAGGTGATGACTTTCCTGCCATTCTTAATGCCTGACAGTGTTCTCTGAACATACTGTGACATGGGAAACACTAACAGGAGACATGCGGCGGGGAGGGAAAAACTGTCCATCACCTGATTTCACAACATTATTATTAATTTCTGTTTGCACATAAAAGGCTCAGATTAAATATTGAAGAAGGAAACACGAGACATTATTTAAAAAATAGTGACAATGTTTTGTAACGCAAAAGTACAGTACAGTGAGTATCAACAAGTACACAGTCACACACACAAATACAAATGCACCCATTAGAGTAAAATCAATTATTCATCAATTGTTCCACCACAGCTTTGACCAGAGTATCAGAGCACCCACACAACAATCAGGCTCTCCACTCCAGAGGTCATTTTGTCACATGTCTTCGACATGTGGCCTTTTTTCAGTCTCCACCACCAACAACATGTCCTACGGCACACCGTGTGTCGCATGGCATGACACGTGGTTGCCGTAAAATACTATTGTAGCAACAGTTGACCACTTCAACGTGGTGGAGTTGGAAGAATTTGACACCTGCATTTCCTGTTTTCCACTACTGAAAAGAAATGTCTATATATTTTGGAAGTGAGATCTATGTAGAGGCTCTGATCCTGAAGTTTTTTTCTGTCAATGTGCTTGAACTGAAAAGGACGGTCTAATGATGTGACAAGGAGAGGTTGGTGTTAGCTTTGCTACTCTGCAGAACAAAAGGACATTTCTTCAACTTGCTTAATTTGTTGTTTTGCCTTGGAATGGAAAGGGTTTCTATGATCACTACTGAAAAGAGTCTATTTTTTGCCCGTCAGCTACTTTACTGTGCCCCTGGAGCTGCGCAGGATTCACAGTTTTGTTCAAGGACACCTCAGCGGGGTGATGCTTGCTGCCAAAGGCGCTCCAACCAGGGCTTTCTACACTAGTAGAAGGACAGGCTCTTTGCTCACTGCGCCACCTTGATGATCCAAACAAACATGCAAGGGCAAAGCAACCAGATGGAAAGTCATCCCAGGCCCGACAGCAAACAGAGGTAGAGCATCTGTTGCAGGGATGTATCCAAGCCCACTCTGGAGCTCAAGACAAGTCTTGCCTCACCTTTCCTGCTGCTGCTTCCTCTGACTCAGACTTGGCAAAGAGATACAGATGGGATCACAAATGCCCCCTGGATACTGCTATTAAATTTCACTTTGAGATAATGCATGCTAAAGTCTCATTAAATCCCAGTCAGAGATAATGCATGGTAAACTCCCATTATGGTTTGATTAGAAGGCACGGGGCCTGCGGTCGTGCTGATTGTGTTTTTAATCAGATGTTTCCTGCTGCAGAGCAAACAAGACCTAAGAAGAGGAAAAAATAAAAGGAGGAACAAAGCAAAACAAGCTGAGCAAGCAGTAACAATTGCTTTTCTCTCGGAGGACAAAAGCGAAATTGTTGTGTATTGTTTTTGGCGTAATGAAAGTATAAGCCAGTGGATTTTAAATGGAGTTGTTTTTCAGTGTTATTACTGTGTGACTGCAGAAATTAATAATTTGGTGGGACAGAAACCAATGTTACAAGCAAAAAGAGAATTTCATCCGTTTAATGCCTCTCCTATTTAAGTGCTTTCAAACTTCACAAGCAAAACTGAATATCTGTATTTTTTAGACTCTTTTTAGAAGGCACAGTTTTAGTCCTCAGGTGTACTCTTGATCAGCAACATCACATTGATCACTTTAATAGCACTTTTTCTTTTCTTTTTTTTTTACATGAACTGATGGCTCATTCTGTCCAATAGGCCCAATAATTTGTATTTACCTAAGACATGCATACAATGTAATACAATCCAATACAATGTAATATTATTTAAACTGATTATGGGAATGTGTTACAGGGGATGAATGACATGTTTTACAACTGCCTGTAATGAATACAGTTATGCCTTAGATACACTAATCATTCACTGATAGTGTCATCATATACACCTTAAGCTATAAATAGTCTTGGAAACAAATTACATAAGGTCACACAACTTAGTGTGCATGCATACAGATGGATGGATCAACTCAGAACTCAGAAAAACTCAGATAAGGAAGAGAGATGAATGTAGTGACAAAGGTGTAGAGCTGCACTGTAGTAATGACTTGTATGATTCAGAATGTCTCAAGGGTACTTCAGCACTAATACTTTCTTGGACAGTGTACTATAAATAAGTAGTGTGAAAAAGTGAAACTTTTTCACTTTGTTTGTTGCCGGCACCCATTGAGAATGTTGGCAGTTTATGAACAGTTTTGCTTGATATCCATATTTAAATAACCAGTGTTTTTCCACCCAGATGGTACAGGGCTTTTTAAAGTATCATGGAGAGGACCAGAGAGGAGTCAGCAGCTGTCTCTGTGCTTCCTGCTTGTTCAGACTCTGTGATTCATCATTGCCTCCACCCGTATTATTATCGGAGGACGCCCTGCACAGCAAAGTCAAATCAAGTTTATTGTATTGCCCAATATCCCATACAATGTCTACTAATTGGGCTTTAAAAGACACATTAACAATGGGTAGCCCAAGCTCTCTAAGAAGACAAAGACATACTTGACAATAAAGAACCTTGGCACCTAAAGGGAAAAGAAGACAAAAGGAAAACTTGGAAGAAACGTCACGAGAGGCAATTCAAGGAGTAATCCTCCCTCCTCTTAGAGCTGGGGGTGCAATAAGGGGGTTAAAAATGACAGATTTAAATGAAATTAAGTCAAATGTTGCAGTATAGTCACATTATACTACCAAGACCAGTATAATAAGTCAGAAGTCAGAAGTCCCAGGAAGTACATGAAAAAGTACAACAGTTTTTATGTCATTCAGAGTTGAAGGGAGGCCAGGTAGAGGTAGAGTTTGGTGGGAAATTTAAAGGGTGTGGACAGAGTCGGCAGCTGCTGTGTCCAGGGGAGAAGAGCAGCGTGGTAGCAGGCTGCTTCAGACACAATGCAGGACTTCAGAACCCTGAAACTAATATGTTACAGTGAAGGTATGGGGTCCAACTTTTCCCCAGAGAAGAGGAAAATGGCATTGGCAGGAGCCACGTGAAGAAAGGCAATAACGTAAAACCCTGACTGCTGGACTCTCTACCCCATCCACTAAGTTGCTAAAATTATTCACCAAGGCTACAGTCAAATAGATATGTATATGCCTGAGCTGCACTGCAGAGACAGTTTAATCCCATCGAATTTAGGAAGTTATGCACACTCTTAAGACAGCAGGAATAAATAGGTTTTAAGTCTGGATTTGAAAATCACAAGGAGGGCAGCTTCCTTGACAGCAGCCGGGAGTTTATGCCAAAGAGAAGGGGCTTGGTAGGAAAGGGCTCTATTTCCTGAGGATTTTTCTTAGTTCTTGGAAATCAAGAGGCCTGCCCACTGAGATCTTAAGGCATGTAAAGGGACGAAGGGGTCTGTAAGGTTTGTTAAGTATGGCAGAGTGAGACTACCTGCTATATTTCTGCTATATAACAGCAACATTTTAAAATCAGACCTTGCATGAACAGGAAGCCAATGATGGGGAGCTAAGGCTGGAGAAATATGGTCATTAGAGTTTGTGCTGTGGCATTTTGAACAAACATGACTTTTTTTCATAAAGGTTAAGGCATATTAAGCCAGAGAAAAGGACATTCTGGCACAGTCTGGAAGTTAGGTGTACTAATGTCTCAGAGGACGAGCCAGTTCACAGCTCTGTGTCCTGTACTTGTCCTGTGTCTGGAGAGACTGTGCTGCTTCTCTCACCTACTGCCTGAGCAGCCATTCTTCTTTCTGTCTCATTCAGCTGAGCGTAGGAGAGACAGAGGGCTTTGTAACTGGACCCGATAAAAAAGAATTTTCTGCTGATTGCGGCGGTTACAGTACATCTACAGAAAGGAGGTGCTGAGACAACGGAGAGTACATGAGATCTATTAGTTATCTCATCTTTTTTCTTAGAAACCTAAACATTTTCCACCTTCACTTTTTGCACCGAGGCATGTATACTGTAGCAGAAAAGACGAGTTCATGGACAAATATACTTAAAAAATCTGAGTGGATCAAGATGTGTCATTTAATGTGGCACATGGTGAACTATTGTAGAGAGCATTATCATACCAAGCACAGAGAGACAGGGAACAAAGTCATTAAAAATGATGAGCACAATAGTACATTTTTAACAAGCCTTACCAGCCACACTCCTGTTTTTTCCGCCATTACACGTATCTGTTGTGTGTGTGTGTGTGTGTGTGTAGAACAAGCTGCTCTATCTCTGCGTTTCTCATAGTGCGAAGCTGCCAATTAGAGGCTGATTGGGGGAAAATGAACAGTACAGGTTGAAGAAATGAGGGGAAATTAGAGGGAAGGTGGTTAGGAGAGGAGGGAAGAGAGAAGGATAGATATAACTTCAACAAGAGCAAAGCACACAGCAAAGGAAAAACACACACCTTTTCTGAAAAGGGGAAATTAATTGGGCAATCTTTGAAGAATCCAAATCTTTCTTTTTACGTGGCTGCTGTGTTATTAATCAAAGTCAGATAGCTGAGTGAATTATTCGCTGGGAGTGATAATGAATGATGAGGGAGAGTGTGTCTAGTCTTGTCTGAATGGGCTTTCTCTGTGCTGAGATTAGCCCTTCCTCCACGCAGAGAGTTACAGAGCACTGGGGAATACAGCAACAGCGGTTCTACATGAGTCAGATTTGAGTTACTATCGGGAGCCATCATTACTACACCCACGAGCAAAAGATAAATGATTATTGGTGTTTACTATGACAAAGTAGCATACAGACTGTATTCTAAAATGGTGAGTAACTGACAAGTGTCTGCCATTTTTTATGTTTACAAAAAATAAGGAAGGTATCTTAACGGTGTTTCTCTAGAAATGTTGGTCTGTCGGTCAGTTTCCACTTTGGTCCAGACTGAATTATCTTAACAACCACTGGATGGATTGCCATTAAATTTCATACAGACATTTACTGTCCCCAGATGATGAATCCTAATGACTTTGGCGATCCCCTGTCTTTTTCATCTTTTGCCACCAGCAAAAGTTTTCCCTTCTGTCCAGTGAACTAGCTCAACATCCACTGGGTGGAATGGCACACAATTTTGTCCTATTGCTCTCAGACAATGTGCCCTGATGTTGGGGATTCCCTGACTTTGCATTTGGCGTCGTAATGAGTTTGACATTTTTGCTTTTTAATGAATTGTCTTTACAAGTATTAGATGGATTATCATGACATTTGGCACAGACATTCATATCCCCCTCAGTATGTAATTGAATGAAAATAACTTTAGTGATCCCTTAACTTCTCATCTTGCACCACTATCAAGTCAAATTTTTAATTTGTACAATACTTTGGTTTATGACTAAATACTTTCAAAATGAATTACCATCAGCCTCAGCTGTACCTTGTGTTTGGTGCTAACTAGCAAATAACACCCTAAACTAAGATTGTGAAAATGTTATATATGGTATGGTACATGGAATATTATACCTGCTATACATCGGCATGTTAGCATTGTCATTGTGAGCATGTTAGCATGCTTGCATTGACATTTACCTTTGTGTCCAAATACAGCCTCAAAGAGCCGCTAACATGGCTGCAGACTCTTAGTGTTATAGCAACTGAACATAAACACACAAATGTCCACACACACACACACACACACACACACACATACACACACAAGTTGTTCCCTTTGTTCCCATTCAGACTTAACAAATTTGTTTGGTTAATCTAATCATTTGTCTCTGTTGAAAAACAATCAATAGCAATATAGCAGACAAGGGAGCATTGATATGTTTTTAAACCACATTTGACACTTTAAATATAATCAAACATGAAAAAGTTTTAGGTGTAAATCGTGCACATAAACTAGTACGATTAACTCAAATAAAACCCTCAAAATTGTTCTGTCTGGTTTAGTGCAACCTGCAGACACAAAGTGGTGTCAATGTCAGTAAAACCACGGCAATCCCCCACCTCTTCATCTCAAACAATGATCCGCAGAAATGCACACAAAGCTCCCTAATCTGCTCTGTGTAACCAGTGATGAATATGAATGAGGATATGAATATAGATGAGAGAAAAAAAAATTAATATTGATGAAGGCAGTTTCTCCTCCCTCTGACTGATGGTGTGGGGGCACTGAGTGGAACCAATCAATCATCGTGGAGCAACCGCATGATTGGCAGGCAGGTCCGTCGCTCTTTTCAGTATATACAGTACCACCTCAGGGTGTGTGTGTGTGTGTGTGTGCATATAAATCCATGTTTGAGTCCTTGTTTGATGTAAAAGCAAAATGATTTTATCAGTGAAGCTGTTGGTCAGCTGACCTTTGCTGTGTAGTTGTCTTAGAAATCTCTCAGCTGCATTTGTAACACTTCACTGTAACCTTGCACTGATTTGTCTGCAGCCTCAGTAATTAATAAACACTGGTACTTGTACTGGTACCTTTGAAGTTGTGGTAAACAAAATGTAATGAATGCATCTACCCTGACAAACTGACGGCATCACTACAGGATGTTTGTTGGGATGATAAATCACATGCAAAACAAGCACATGAATTTCCCTTAATGGTTTCATTGTCATTAAACTGATTAAACCAACTCGGGAGCTTAATGAGGCACGCCAGTCAGATGGCAGATGAATTGATGGAAGTTATGGGGTGAGGTCAAGGGTCAAAATTTCTCATTGACCTTCTGATTGAACTGTCCTGAAGCACCTGATCAGTGATAGTGGATACCTGACACTGCTTTGCTCTTTTCGTGGAGCACTCAGTCCCCTCAGTTTTAACTTGCTCCCGGAATGAAAAGCTTCCTACAGGCTGTAGCCTCTCAGTGCTTCATTACAGGGCTAATGCAGCGTCTCCTGTTCCTACAGCTGTGGGATCATTTACCACCTCTTTACCTTGTGCTTTTCCCCATTTACCCCAGGCCTCCCATTCCCAGTAATGAGTCAAGAGGCACCGATGGATGCCTGGATCACATTGTTCCCCCGCCATCTGTGGGATATTGACTGTGCAGCCCTTGATCCCTGCAAGAGCGAAGTGAGTCTTAGTCAGAGCTGAAATGTCTGCATGGACACCAACACATTATTGCTTTACCCAAGAGTCACAGTGAGTTCAAGGGCTCCTCATTAGAGGACCGAGGTACATATTTGCTCCTAGAGGAAGTGGATTTTTTACTGATGCTGACCTGATGCCCGAGGAGGAAGGGCCCTAGCCAGAGGGATTTTTTTTACAACCTTGCAACCCAAAATTTGGTTATCACTGATTTATAAAACATTGATAGATAGTTTATTGAGATTAGTTCAACATTCAATAGTCACCTACCAGCACCTTTAAAGCTCACTAACACAGTATGTCTCATTTGGTAAATCCACATAAGAAGTGTCGTTTTTACACTTGATTTTTGTATGGATTAAACAAATGACATATAGCATGTTAATGAGTGAGCTTAAGAGGTGCTGGTAGGTTGATTTTATTATATTTATACAGAGCCAGACTAGCTGTTTCCCCCTGTTTCCAGTCTTTATGCTAAGCTAAGCTAACCTGCTGCTGGCTTCAGCTTCATGTTGAATGGACAGATATAAGAGGGCTATCGATCTTCTCATCTAACTCTCAGTAAGAAAACAATACACATTATATCCCTATTCCTTTAATAAAGCCATTTAAACCCAAGAAAGACAAAGTGGTAAAGTTTAAGACAGAGGGTAATATGAGCATTGAGAAAATATAAGTTTGTGATGAGGAGGAGAGCAAGAGTTGCTAAATTGTGAGTAACACCGCACTCTAAAACTCATCTTCCCCACTGTAATACAATAAACTCTCACTGTCATTCTCTGTGCTCAGCCTATAACAGTGTTGTGTGTTACAGCAGCCTGTGCAAGAGTAAAGTACAGTTTGTGTGAAACAGCTTCTGAAAACAGCCTGCAGCTAAATGTGAGCTTCACGAATCAGCTGAATGGAAGACATGACGGAAATGTTTTGTACTGGTTACACCATGTCTTCTGCATGCAAAGGGAAAAATGTTGTTTTCTTCAATAATAAGGTGCATATTTGTGTAAATTTGTCCACTTTTTTGTTGTTTTTCTCTGTGATCTGACATGGACACCTTACGATTCAATACTGACGCTGTCACATATATACATACACCCCTGCTATCAAACTCTCACTTTCCACAAACTCCCTGCTGTCACTTCCTGGATCCGCTGTGACCAGGACTGTATCGACAGTGGCAGGAATCCATGTGACAAGTGTGATGGTGGAAATTGTGACGTGTATCCATGGTGGCAGTGCAGAGGGGTATGACAGGCCTAGACAGGACTGTCTACTCTGTGTCATGAGATAGTATGTCACCACTGTGTGTGACAATCCCTCAGGGGCATGTGGAATGTGAAAGAGACACGAAAACCAACCAATGTCCCTGTTAAAGCCTATCAAGTGTCAGGACAATAACAGAGAGAGGCCGCAAATTATGAATGAATAGTTAATTAGATCCCATTGTGCACATAATTTGTGGATAATTCGTGGCCACCCAAAATAAGTGTTACATGATCATCGCTGGGAGGAACATAATCGGCTTATATGGATGAATCTCTTTTGTACAAACCCTCTCTGAAGGCTTTTAGCCTGCCAGAGGTAGCGTTGCTCTGGGGTTGCACATTTATGTCTCTTTTCTGCTTTACAATACACACTCAGCAAGCAGAAAATGCCCACAATGAGCATGAGCAATAGAAGTCTCTATCAGGGGCATATATTAACTAGGCATTGCAGACAGAATGTCCTAAATGAGATCATGGACCGAATTTTTTAATTCGTAAATGGGCTCTAAATTCAGACTTGAGCATAAGCTGATAGAGAAGGATAGATATTTTTAAAGCGAGAAACTGCATTCTTAAGCCTTATAAATCAGAGGTTTTTTTTCCTCTGGCTGTATTGTAGAGCCAATTAGTCAGATGGATGTGCAGTGTTATCTTCACTCTGGCTCATCTCCACTACGCAGGCACACAGTCCCTGTAAACTACTGCGGCCGAATGGGCCCAGATAAGATCAGTAATAAAGAACCACCATGCTGATATTTCTGCCATCACAGCAGCTGAAAGAGAATAAGCAGAGGTTACCATCGTGTGGTGCCATATATACTCTCATCTAATCATATCACTTAGTACCATTCAGAAGTGGAACATTATTGAATGGGCAATAAACTGCTTCAGTGGCCTCTACACTCTCTTTGCACTCTCCACACTCTCTTACGCTGTTGTAAAAATGACATCATTTTTACCCACTACTTCGATCAGAGAGCTTAGATAATAAAATATTTCACACGCACACAAGTTATCTTATTGTTTTAATATGTTCATCAAATGGACCATAAGGAGAATATCTTGGAAACTATATCTTAAATCTTACAACAAATAGTTGAAAATGATGCAGCAGAAACCTGACTTTTAGTCTCTCACCGTGTGTTCAGACAGAACCCGAGGCCAATTTTAAGGCAACGGGAAGTCGATACAAAGTCAATGAGGAGGTGCGAGTAAGAACGAATTCGCACAGGGCATGAACTGAGGGGAAGAGTTGAAAATATTTTACCTTGAGCGAAGAAGTCATGCTTATCCCAGGGCTTTATGTATCTGCTTTATAAATATACAGAGATGAGAGGAAAAAGGAGAGAAACTGGAGGAAAATACCAGAAAGGAAACTGGAGTTCCTGGTGAGTTCTGAGTTCAGTCAGAGGCTGTGCTGCACATAAACACACACACACACACACACACACACACTCCTACAGACACACGGTCGGTGCGTCCTTTGCTAGCTAGTTTACAGCTAACATCAGTACAGATAGCACATTAGTTGTTTCGGACAAAAAACACTGTACAAACTGTCGAGCAGTCAAATTACGCTACCTACACTTCCCATAATGCAACTCTAGACCACCACGCCTGATCAATACCCATGGCCCTCAAGCTCCACACCTCACTTTATAACAGTTCCAATCCCAACATCTCTCAGACTCCTCCAGAGCCACAGAAGACATTATACAGCTGCTTTCACCAGCTGTGGCCCTTTAATGTGGTGGGGAATTTTTGCAGGAGTGGATCCACATTAAGGAAACTCTAAAAGAATCTATAAAACTAAAATAATCCATAAATGGCTGCCATTTATAGATTTGTCCTTATTTTGGGAATTTAATGTCCTGGACACTGTAATTCACTAGTTATTCTACGAGCTTCACTCTCTCTTGTTATTTTTCCCCCGATTGGTACAGTTTAGGTGCTCTCTGGGACTCGCACGCTGAAAATGCCAATGATGTGGAATGAATGAGTAACAGCAGACTGGCTGCCAGTAAACAGACGTAGTCATTAAAACTGGCTTCAGGCTGTGCTTTCGGAATGAAAAACAGAAGCTGCGTGCATTTCTTATACATTTATTTCAACAGTTCGCTGCCTCCACAGCAGGAACACCACCGCACAATATGTCTGTGTGGGTTGGTTTTGGCTGCGTTTATGGCAGAGCTTCCATAGTGATGTTTTTTTTTTCTGTATAGTAGGCTATTTAAGGATTACGGGAGCTAAATGTATTAATTGCTTAGATATTTTTTATGAGATTTCTCTCAATTTTCCAGACCACCACCTTGTTCAGTTTCTTAACAATCAGAGTTGACATAAACAGAATTTACTCAAAAGATGGCAAGATGGTCAGTATGACCTACAAAACCACAAATAACTTTAAGGGCCTTATTGCACCATTTGAGAGAGGAAATTTCACATGTTAAATCCTGTTCTTTCAAGTGTAGCGACTATAATTTGAATCAATTTTTGTACTTTCACGCCCCGTCAGAGCATGGGAACTCGTGTAAAGGCTCGCCCGGCTTGGGCTCACTCTAGTGTTCACACACATCCAATGCCTTCAGTCAGAGGGGTTGGGTGCTCCCCCATGGGACTGTGGGTGGGGGTTGGTGTGCCTGGTGTGATGCTTCTCCCTCTGCCCTCTTCCATATTCTATTGATGTCCTAAAGGGTCCAGGTTAGAGGTCAGCCCTTCAGAGGTGGTGGGGTCAAACTTCATCTCATGAATATGGAAGACCCGGGGGACCATCTGGTCTGCTCTATTGGAAGCGAAACAAATGAGCCTGCTGAGAGGGTGCCATATTAGTGTAATTGCTGTGGATTTCCCAGGCCTAAAAAACAGCGTCAGTACTTGCTGGGTCCCCCTTTGCACCCGGCATCTGCAGGTGGATTATTAGACTAAACTGAGACAGAGAGAAAAAATGTCCAAACTGTCATAATTTAAACATTCAGGGAATTCACTGCTAGTTTGTTATAAATTTATAACACAAACTCAAATTTTACTCATGCTTAGGCCCCTGCTGTGTTTGCTATTCCAATGAGATTCTGAGTTTTCTGAATGTTTTCTGAGCTTCATTCTTACTGGAAAAAATAGTCTATTTATGTATGTATGAGTTTTTTGTTGGTTTTGTTTGTTGTTGATGATTATGGTGCTAAGAAATTGTTTTAAGGCACTTCCCATGTGATCCCAACGGCCCTGGTTCGAGTCTGGTGGGGACCTTTGTTGCATGTCAGCTCCTGTCTCTCCACCCTTGTCTTTGTCACCTCTCTATGATTGGCTATTAAATTTTTTTTTTAAGAAATGTTTCAACCCACTGGATATTTATAACACTGAACGTAGTAAAGACATTACACACAAACGCACTGAAATTTGCATACTGTAAGGCAGCACATAAAATGTAGGCCAAAACAAGCCTTTAAGATGACGCTTATTTAAAGAGGGTGGATATAGATTATGATACAGTATAATTAGAGAGTAATAGTGTTCATAGAGTACTGTATATTTTCAAGTGACATCTTTTGTGCGAGATGACAGTTTTAGATGTAATTCTGATACAAAAAGAAATGACCTTTCTATGTACAATGAATGTTTAAGATATGGAACCAAGCCCATCTGTCTGGTGACCTTGATAAGAATCTCATCCTGTTTGTCACACTGTGAGTGGGTCTTTGTGAGGACTTTCACCGGAGGCGAATCACGGGTCAACCTCTTACTGTCATTCTGCTCTCCTTTCTTCCTCTTTCCATCATTTACACCTCCCAGGAGTGAAAAACCACAATGCACCTCTGTGTGTCAGTGGCTGTCTGCGTATACGTTTGTCTCAAGAGCATTTTTTCATGTTTGAGTGCAGTGAAGAATGCTCCTATTCTTTTGTATTGCTCACTGACACAGGTGACCTGGAGTCAATGAAAGCACCAGCCAGCAGATTTCAAAGGGCGATTGAGAGGGTTTGGATACCTTTCACATCTGACAGCACTGTCTGAAAGCTTGTTGATGGAGGAAATACAAACATAGGTCGATTAGAGCCATGGTGGCATCAGAGCAGGTGCAGTTATGTACATTTTTTAAAATCTTTTTGTTCTGGATTGAGTGTCCTAGGGGCTTGATCTTGTTAAGAATCAAACCCATATTATAAAAATCATATCTTAGGTGTGTTACATTTATGTACATTTAGTAACAAATTTTTACATTCCTGTAAATAATTTCATGTGTGACTATAGCACTTTCCCTTCTCTTTTTACTGAACAATAGTAACATGTGTTATAGTATATTATATTTGAGCTGCATTAACCATTATGTTCGATTTTCTTGATTAATCGATTAATCCTTTGGTCAATAAAATTAAGAAAACTGGTATAGAAAAATGGTGATGTCTTAAAATGCTTTTTTTGTCTGCCCAACAGTACAAAACCCAGAGGTATTTAATTTACTCACAGAAGACAAAGACAACCAGCAAATATTCCCATTTGGCATTTTAGCTTAAACAAAATGACTTCAACGGTTAATCAACTATCATAAATTGTTGCCTATTTATTTTCAGTCAATTGACTAATCAAATATCGACTAATCGTTTTACTTAAGTGTATATTATGTTTTACCTTAATATGAGTTTTGTGGCTCATTTTCCATAATTTGTGAGCAGAATAATTAAATTACTTTTGGAGAAACTTTAAATAAGCCTGACAGACAGTGGAATGGGTATACCATAACAGTTTCAGTTATTCTGTAATGTGGTATGTTTATTGACATGTAGCTGAAATTCTGCAACAACACTTAGAAATCATGTATGGTTGTACACACAGACAAACACATAAAAAAAAGAAAAATACCTTGAAACTTATTGTATATATATTTTACACAGAGGTGTATCGGGGTAGGGTGAAAGAAGGGAGAGTTTATGTTCAGAGGGGTTGAGCCTGGAGCTTGCCTGTCAGGCTGAGTGGCACTAAAGACTCAGAGCATGAATAAATCACTACAGTTTGACCCATTTAAATACCAAATGGAACCATACTCTCCACTGGGGAACAACAGGCATGCTTGAACACACTGCCTCATTTCCATGATGGAAGCAGGACGCCACTGGTAGACAGTGCGACTGTGGGAGTCGTAGTATTATGCAGCGGCCTTAAAAGTACTTCTGGCATGGCTGCATTGCCTTTGGCTCTGGGTCAAATGAACAGAGATGTTCCCGACTGTAGCCCGAGGTGGGTGATAGCACAGTAATCTAATAATACTGTAACCCTGATGTGAGCTCAACATTTCTCAGCTGCAGTGGCTGAGAAAAAATTGTCAGTCATGCCTTTCCTTTACTTTCAGCTTCTCTACGCCCCACAGCATCACCCTCCAGCCTCCGTCTCTAATTGGTCATGGGGTTGCTCAGCAGCAAAGTCATCATAAACTGGCTAGCTGGCTGGGGGTGACCTCTGTTTACTTAACTCCACGGTGCTTAAACAATTCCCTTACTTTAAGCCAACTAGAGCACTTTGAATTTGGATAAAACATTAATTTTTCAGTTAAACGTGTTGGCCTACATTTTTCCACACTGATTTCTACTCCCTCTGGAGGAACCACGATTTCCAACACCAACCTTTGGCCCTGATAGGCTTATTCATGCCATGTGACTCCAATCACACCACAGTGTAAATCTCTAATGAGATAACTATGACCATTGTAGGTGTACAGATGTACTTTCACTGAGCTGGATTCCACCTGCCACCACCACTACCAGCATCTGTGCGACAGTCCCAGAGCGTATGTCATTTCTTGTCTGAGGAGCTGGTTAATATTTAAATTTCATGTTTGTCTAGATGTGATGAGTGACAAGAACCACAGCACTGGAGGGGAGGGAGATGGGTAACAGGGCTGTGGCAGGAAGGGTTATGGGGATAAGTCAGAAGGTTGTCACCGATATTAACAGGGGACTATTTGATCTCACCATTTCTGCTGTATCTGTGGTTTCCTCTGTCTGAAGAAGGAAGCAGTGGGTCATCATAATGTCACACCTGATAAGTTACTTGTTTGACTGTTGGACATGCTCCTGAGAAAGAACAGTGACGCCTGGTGACACCTACAGTAGGTTGCCCATTATGTGTTGTATTTGTGGTAGTTTGCTGGTGCGAGACGATATCTGACAACAAATAAACTCCATGTGACAGCACTGACAGAGGGAACCAGTTTCATTAGAGCTGATGTGGGCTGTAGGATGCCACAAAACTTTCAGCAAGGAATACCCCTAGAATCTGCGCAATGATAGTCTAGTCAGTGATGGACAACATGGTTACAGAGCCAGGAACTGAAAGAAAACACACAGACTTAGAGGTTAGAATAGGGCACAAGCTACAGGTGTGTGTGTTGGTGGTTGGAAGAAAGCAACGTATACGTATGTATTGTATGACACCAAAGAGAGAAAAGGTGTCTGATGAAATGGAAATAGCAGCCTTACAATCAGTCAATCTGTTCAGCTGAATGATGCAAAGTGATGGCATGCAACCTCAAGTTTACAGAGAACACAGCACCCTGACTGAGGAGGTCAACACAAGCAGAGAGATATGGGCATAGAGATGTCAAAACTGAGCAAAGGTTGTTGGGCTCAGACCTCAGGTGAAGGGGTCAAACAGCAATACATTGGAACAACTACAATGGACAGCGGAGAGAAAGCTGGAGAATCTGGGGGATTACATCTACGCTTGCGAGGCAGAATCATTTGAGGGAAAACATATCTTTACAGCCACCCCTGGCCCCAGTGAATCAAACTACCAGGAGATGGAGCAGGAAGAGGGGAACAGCTTCAAATGTGCTAAGACCTTCAAGTTGAAATCTGTATATATTTTCCCCCGTTACAGGGAAAGATGGCAGAGTTGTTGTGGAAGGTTGAATCAACCATTGCAAAACCAAATGTCAAGGTCAGAGAGGCAGGGCCATGTTGTTTGTTTACTCAAAATATTTACTAATTATTCAGATGTAATGAGGCTTGGAAGAGTTGTAAAACTGCTTCTCTGTGTCCCTTCGAAGAGCAGTCTTTATTGATTTAACCTAATGAAGCTCTTTTTAAAAAAAATCCCAAATGCATTCCAATTACTGCACTGAATCCTGCTGCTGCAATTAGTCCCGAAGCTGATGGAGTGCTGTGGGGATCACCTGCAGAGGTGGATCTTTCTTTTTTTCCCCCTGAAAACTGTAAACAGTGATGTGGCATCTTTGTGTATATAACGTACAATGACAGCACCTAAGGGCAGCCTAATGTTGATCTAACAATTATTAGCTTGTCTCGTGTCTTAGGTGGTGTTTCCATAACAGACCACTCTGTCTGTGAGAAAGTTGGTCATTGTGTGGAGTTAAAAGACTCTTTCAGGTAGATCCTCGGGTGTATTCCTGCACTTGACACCCTCCACTCCCACCCACTACCTTCTCTCTACCTCCAGCTCTCTCTCTCTCTAGAATCTGTGTGATTTATAGAGGCTAACAGCCGCCCACTCTCTTCACGCTCTTTAGCTCTCCATCTATTGATATTAGCAAGCCAGGAAATGGAGCTAAATTATCCCATTCACCAGGTGACCTTAACAGTCCATAGGATTTACCCTCTAAGGGAGACTCCTGTACATTGCAACATTTGTGCACACACTGACAGATCTTTACCCACTAACAACTGCTTATGCACATAGCGATTTAATTATGCATGCATTATCATCATGTTATAGAAATGATTCATTATGATAAAGCTTTTTTTTTCTTCCTACACTATGGCGCAATGTAAATAACCAGCAATATAAACCAGCACAAAAAGGCTATCAGCGCTCTGAAGATAAGGTGAAAAATAGGGAAAAGGCAGACAAAGAAGTATTTCATGGAGAACAGACTAGTAAAGGAGGCCAACCAACCCCCTTCTCCCCCCTCGCCCAAATAATACCCTCAGAGAACAGACTGGTAAACCACTTCATCAGCCCCGAGCATATCAGTCAGTGCCATATATGGACAAAAGTGGGTGGGGCAGAAGGGATGGAAATTCCATCACTCTCCTCACTTCTCCTCCTAATGCAAATCCTCTTCCCCCCTAGTCCTAATCACTCCAACATGTTTTTATTCACCTTGCTGCTTCC
This sequence comes from Oplegnathus fasciatus, assembly GCA_003416845.1. Classification (NCBI taxonomy): domain Eukaryota; kingdom Metazoa; phylum Chordata; class Actinopteri; order Centrarchiformes; family Oplegnathidae; genus Oplegnathus; species Oplegnathus fasciatus. The sequence goes on along the minus strand of NTHP01000364.1, from coordinate 385,423 downwards.
CAAGTGGGACAACCCAGCCTGCCATTTAACCCAAAGCCTTGTGCTCACTGGGCTTTTTTTTTTTCTTGCAGAAAAGCACTGGCAGGCCGCAGAGATGAAGTGCTTTGGTGTGGCGGGGGGAAAAAAAGTGCTGTGTGTGGGTACTGTATCTTTGACAACATCTCATCTCCTGACAGGAAAAGTGCAGCGCTTCCTTTGAAAATCTGAGATATTTTCAAGTTGAAGCACCCAGAGCAGCAGAACAAAAAGGTGGAGTGTTTTGAACAAGAAAAGGTGCTGGGTAAAGCGCTTTTACAGAGACAGCTGCTTCAGCTCCTCACACACTCTCTCTCCATTGAAAATGTCTGAAAAAGGCGCTGATGCTCTAAACAGAAACCTAGTGGGCACAAGGCCTAACATTATCTTCAGGATTACCCCCCCCNACACACACACACACACACACACACACACACACATTAGCAGCAGTACCACTATCTCTGCCACCAGCATCAGTGAAAAGACACATTCTGACTCCAAGTCCCAGACAGAGCATGTAGCTAACAAAGAGCAGTTGTCTTTGTTCAGCTGGCGCAGGAGAGGGAGGGGTGAACAAGGAGGGATAAGGATGGAGGATGGGGAGAGACACCGACTTCTCTCTTTTCTGTTTGAGCACAAAAAAGAGCAGACAAGCAAAATTTCCCCCACTAATCATACGCATACACAATTCTACCTGTTCAGACCCAGAGTCCTGAGCCGCATGTTCTTAAACACTACTATGCTTACTCAGGTGGGTCTAACAGCTGTTAGATATATTCTAATACTGACAGTAAAGTACACAATATAATGCAATATACATAATATTGCTTTTGCAGTATGCATACTGTAAGCATGCAAATATCCTCACAATGACTATACTAACACGCTAATGTTAAGCAGGTGTAATTTTTACCATGTTCACTATTTTAGTTTTGTGTGTTACATGCTAATATTTGTTAATTAGCACTAACAGTAAACACAAAGTACAGTTTTAGTTTAGGCTGATGGGAATGTCATTAGTTTTGCAGGTAATTTGTCATAAACCAAAGTATTGGACACATTTAAATTTTGACCTGATGGTGACGCTGCATGAAAGGTCAGGGAATCACCTAAGTTAACACAGTGCACGCTGAGGGGGACATGAATGTGTGTATCAATCAATTTAATGACAATCCATTGAATACTTGTTGAGACATTTCCCTAAAAACTACAAATGTCAACCTCACAGTGGTACAAGGGAGAAGTCAGGGTTCACCAAAGTCATTAGGATACATTGTTTGGGAAACATGAGTGTCTGTGCAAAATCCCATGGCAATCCATCTAATAGTTGTTGCGATATTTCAGTCTGGACCAAAGTGTTGGACAAACTGACCGACAAACACATCAACATTACCATCCCTAGAGCCAGGCCATCAACATTATAAGTCTGAAAATGTCAGAGATCACTACATGTGCAGCTTCCCAGCATGAAGTACAGAGACATGCTATGTTGTGAGCTGCAGAAAACTCAAAAAGCAAAGTAAACTTGTTTCATTATTAACTCAGAACCTTTCTGTATTTCCCGGCTTCAGTCTCTGGAGACACAACACAGCCTGTATGGTTCCATGATCTCAGCATACTGTTGATAATTATTTAATGATGAGACACAGATGGTAAAGACATCTTTAACTCCGTGCTGTCTTACTTTGCAATGGATTGCATAGAAAAGAGTTTAATTAATTCAAGATTACTTTGACTTGATGGCATTATCCTCTCATGTCTTCCCAGCTGTGTCTGAAATGTGAAGTTTAAAAAAACAAAAAAAACCAAAATTAGTCGACTTGAGGCAGTCAGTGCAGTTCTCTTCTCCTCCTTTGCAAAACATTAGTGATGTAAAAGCTGCTGAAGTCACATGTCAATTAAATATTAATGGTCTGTTTTTTTTCCTTTTTTTGTTGAGATGAGCTGAAAGGAAGAAAAAAAACTTGTTTGCCTGAGAGAGAACATAAGAGGGATGGATAAATAAAATTGATTAACAAGAGGCTATTATTGTACTATTCTATTCTATCACTGGGCGGCACACTCAGGAACAATTACCTTTATTAATTTATTTTTGCAAAAGGCAAATGAGTACAAACCACTACCTCACAAAGTCATACACACACACCCACACAGATGCTTCAGAAACTATTTTAATTTTCGATTGGGCCAAAACAAATCAGGCAAGGCCTGTGTTTGACAAACCCAAATGAAAGTCAATCCCCAAGAGCCTCTGCTAAATTGCTTTGCTCAGGAGCAATTATAAAGGGATCTGTTGATTTTGTTGTTAAGTGGCTCTGATTGGTTGTGGAGTGGCAGGCTCTAATGTGGACACTAATACGAAGTGACATGTGTAACAGGAGTCAGGACCTCATCACCTCTGTGGCTATTAAGACCAATTCAGATGAGACATTGCACACTCACGCTCACCTTGAGCCTTGGCAGTACAACTGGACGTAAACAGTCAATGTCAACACCAGTGGAAGAGCACTGCCCTACATTTCTATACAGCACGGGTAATGATTGACACAGTTAACACATGCCATGGAAAAAACTTTACACACTATTTTAGAAAAGTCATCAGTCAAAATTCACATGTACAGAGGGCTCATACTGGTTCCAGACTTTCTCAAGTCATTTCCCTCTAAAGTTGGCTAAAACTGGCACATAGCCGACACTGTCACCGCCCTTGGGGTGAATTTGATTTGGTTGGGCCTCACCTGAGAGTAAACCTATTACTCTTCTGCAGCTGAATATAAATGTATTGTTCTCAATATGTCTGTTTAATCAGATGAATCCGAAGGCACATCTCCAGCACACCTTTTACCATGCAGAGGAGTTCACCAAGTCTTAATAGAGAGATGCATAAGAAAATACAGGGGGAAATGGCTAGCCTGGCTCACTCCAAAGGCAACAAAATCCATCTACCAGCACCTTCAAAACTCACTTATTAAACCCACCACATGGAGTTTTTAAGTGGCTATGAAACAGTCCCAATTTAATACTGATGCCTCTATATGAACTACATAAGCAAATGAGACCAACAGCGAGAAGATTGGCTATTTCTATATGCTGTATGTAATTATTCTTAATGCCTGCTACCGGGTCCGATTCCTCAAGAAATCAGACCAGAAGAGCCTATGTTTACATTTTCCCAGGCAAAGTTCAGCAGTGAGTAGTAAGTTAGAAGCAGGAGGAGATTTTTCTTTCGAGAATTTTATTTTTGAAGTTATATTTTGTGGTTATGGCTGATACTGGGGCAGGGTCAGCAAAGAGAAAAAGAAAAGAATTGACCGAAGAATAAAAACAAGCTAAAAGGGACAGTGATAGAGCACAGATGAAAACACGAGTCATTGGTCGGTCATTTAACAGATGGAGAGAATTGTGGGATTTGAAAGGATTCACAACCAGTAGTGAATTGGCCCTCTTCCTCCTAGACAGGTATGTAATATGTCTATTATTCTAATATGTCTTATTTATTAAATACATTGCGAGACGTGGTTTTACAGTCCACGGAGGTACAACGTTAGGTCACAGTGGACAAGCGGAGGGAACATGTAACCTAACGTTAGGTGTATGAATGGTAGTTTACTTTGTTTCCCCAACATCATATTACAGTTATTAATCTTAGATGGTGTAACGATGGTGGTGAAACACTACCGCTTTTGTCCACAGGGGCTGCCAAACTCAACACAATATGAGAGTTCCCTGTAGTTGCTTTAAGTTGTGATTTTTTCAGAGGGATATGTGCCAGACTATTTCTTGGTCTGGAATAGTTACTTCCTGGATACTCCTCTGGTTGCCTGGCAACCTTACACTGACTACAATTCCGGCACATAACCCACACAAAAACACAACTTGTTGTTAACAAATGCAATATAACATGTTAATTAGTGAGCTCTGGAGCTAGGTAGATTTTGTTACCTTTGCTACCTAGCCAGGCTAGCTATTTCCCCCTGTTTCCAGCCTTTTTGCTAAGCTAAGCTAATTGTCTCCTGGCTTTAGCTTGATGGGTAGTGTGCAGACATGAGGGTGATATCATCTCTCTGCAAGAACGCGAATAAGTGTATTTCCCAAAATGTCAAACTCTTCCTTTAAAGGTGTAAATTATTAGGATCTAATAATATAATATGGTATGAAATAGATCTACCACATAAAGCCAGGTGAAAGCTACATGGGAAACAATATAAGTACCACCTGTACACTCTGTTGCAATCCAATATAACAGCCCTGCAATAAATTCAGCCTCAGTGAGGCTCATAATGTTCAATTTGTGTTGAGACTGGAAGGTGCTGATTCAACTCAGAGGGGATTTTCTGAGGCAGTAGTTTGTGCTATTGTTGTAGTGGACTGCATTACATTGTAAGGTGTTTCTGTTTCTGTGTCCACCCACTATCAGATGCCTTACTTGTTTCACCTATCATCCTGCAGATTAAGGACGGGAGACACAGACAGAGATTTGGACCATGGCAAACATGGCATTACGTTGGGGAAAAGGAAATTGAAATAAAATTGGAATTGCCACTTTTGTCTGGAGAGTGACAGTGTTTGTCATGTATACGCAAGCATGTGTGTGTGTGTGAGTGAAGCAACATCTGCAGTTTGTCAGCAGTGTTTGCTCTAGCCTGGCAGACGCTGGTGATGGTTCCAGGAATGGTGTGATAATGTCACAACAAGGTAGCAAATGTGCTAAATGTTCAGAGGCAGACATCTGCTCCAGAACAGCATCAAGCTGTTCATATCAATGCCAATTAAGATCAGATTCATACAAGAAAATCAAATTTGAAAGTACTACATTTATCTTACTAATAAAACTGTTATGTTCTAATAGACATATATTCCAAATAAACTGTGGGTGAACTCTAACAGATGCTTCTGAAGTTATATGCGTCTCTGTGTGCCTTCTACTTCTGAACATCCACATTTATCTCATCACTCCTCAACACTTCGCACTTAATATTCTCCCCATCTAGGACTGAAAACAAGCACTGACAAGCAAAATGACAACTTGTCTTCCCTTCAGCAGAGTGTAATGCGGCAAAATGATGAGAAGACTCGCAAAAGGTAAAACGGGGGGCATACGTTTCTGTGTGACTGGTTTTCCCAGATGGCCATGTGGAGGGAGCTGTGTGATCAGAGATCTAATAAACCGGTGGATATGCTGCATCGCCTTTCCTGGGAGGGAGTTGTTGCCATAGCAACCACACCACAAGCCCCGCAGGTTAATGGTGAGAAATTATGATTTGCCGGCTGCAACTAACACACAGAGTGACTGCTGAATCAACTTTGAAGCTCTCTGTGGTGGCAGAACGATGCGAGCGGTTCCCACAGTGCCGTTTTTGGACATCACAAAGGCCTTTAAACAAGTTCCAGTTGGCTCCCAGCAAAATGGATTAAATTTCACATTTGTATTTACAAAGGTTTTACTCTGTATTTACATGCATTCAGTCTGCACTGAATCCTAAATCTAAAAGTAGTAAAACATTCAAAAACGCTTTTCAGATTGGGGTAAAAGGGCCAAAATAATCTGGTATCAAATCTTCTTAGTGGATCTAAGGATGACTAAAACTTTAGAAACTCTGTGTGCACTGTGTTATAAAAATGTTTCAAACCATAGTGTTCAGAAGGTTACAATAATAATAATGTAGTTTAATACTGTAGCATGAGTCATCATAGTGGCATGGATGACTTACTGATTGGCCCTACTAGGCAAAGGTTGAAGGTTTCCAAACCTGCCAGGCTAGCTGTTTCACCATGTTACCTGTCTTTGTGCTAAGTTAAGCTAACTGTCTCCCAACTCTGACCGTACAGACATGAAAGTGGGGATCAGTCTTTATCTAACTCTCATCTAACTCTCAGAAGAAGATATTATTTTATATGATAAAATGTTGATTAATAAATTTCTTGTTGCAGTAAAACGGCTCAATCATTGATGTCAATAACAGAGACACAAAAAGTCATTTGGAAAAACTAAAGGAAGTTAAAAGTTCACATTGTCTCACAGTCTGTCTATGCATAGTGCAGGTCCCCATAGACATAACACCAAGGTGATGTGATAAATATTGTATGTTTTTTTGTTTACATCATTTTTTTTTACATCAATCCATTTAAATGTGAGATCTATTTCAAAATATTACATTGTTGAACTTTAAATATAAAAATGTACAGTTTATAACCCATTTAAGATGTATAAACATGGCTCTATAAATATCAAGTGTGATGAGACAGAGACTCTGCCTGCTTATGGAGACAAGCTTGTTGGCTTTGCTATGTTATTAATTACACCTTTTAGGGAAATACTGCGTTAGAAAGCATTTGAATGCTTTGTTGTACATAATCAAGCAAGGGAAATCAATCAATTACTGTACTATAACCTCCATTACTCAAAGCTGAATCAGGTTAAATACCCTATTTTATGACTGCCCAAAATAATCAGGTCAGTTTTGCTGAACCTTTTCATGTTTGGCTGTTTATGTTCAGAAGTAAGCTTTAGGCTAAATGCATAAAGCTATGTTTACTCTTCATGCATTTTATTAATAAGGCGACTGCATAAATGTGTTAAAGCTTCTAACATGCTTTTCTGCCCAATAAACAAACAGAGGAGGACTAATTGTGGAACATCCAGGAAAGGTTCAATAATCTGCTCAAAAATGTTTCATACTACGTGTAGAGCTTATAAAAGAGGAAGAACACTGAAATGACAAAATTGTGTTGCACTCCTGTATGTGACTTTCTGCTTAATTCTGATATAAACAGCCCAAACCTGCAGATGACATCTGCCTGGCACACTCTCTTGTCTCCACAGAGATGATCACATTCCTTCTCTGTAGCTACAGTAAGTATGAAGAACCAGTCAGGCAGCTCCCAGAGCAACAGCTCAAACAGTAAGTGATGAAACGTTGTCATTTTCACTGCTCCCCTTAGAGAGGGAGGGGGGGAGGAAGAATCCAAAGAAGCGACAGGTCTGAGAGAAAAGACGCATCTCTCTTTCAACATAGACTCCCGTGAGCAAGTGTTTGTAGGTGTGTGTGTGTGTGTGTGTGTGTGTGTGTGTGTGTATGTGTCTGACTTATCCTACTTTCGGGGACACATTTCAGACTCAAGACCAATTAAGTCCCCAATTCTGAAAAGGCTGATTTTTGGGCCAGTGGTTAAGGTTAAGGTTAGACAAGTAGTGGTTATGGTTAGGGTTAGGGTAAGTCTCCAGGAAATTAATGTAAGTCTATGTAATTTCCCCAAAAGTGACTTAAGTAAACATTTGTGTGTGTGTGTGTGTGTGTGTGTCTCAGAGAGAGACAGAGAGGGAGGGAGAGAGAGACTCATAAGATCTACTTTAAAGTCCATTTCATGTAATAATTATCATGAATTATTAATTAGCAAGTCATTAAATTTATATAAACTCTGGGTCCATGGCACAATCTTTTGACATCCTCCTCTCAAACAAGCTTTCAAGCCTTTTCCTTACTGATGATGAATAAACTTCAGTCGTGTTGGAGTGACAATAGAAACTCATTTTAATCAACAACAATCAACAACAACAGAAACAATCAAACAATGAGATCTCAGCCGGATGCCATTGGTTCCTCCAGCGGCTCCATCACTTCCACCATAAAATATTCGCACCTCGCAGCTCGTGGCCGGCTGGGTGGGACTTTTGTTCCCATGGTGGCGATGACAGAGCAGATGGTGTGGTTGCCTGTTTGGGCACCACTGTCGGTGTCAGATCCGTTTCAGTCCAGCTGACCTGCGCCAGGCAGCTGCTCGTTACTGGAAGCTGTGCGCCGCAGCGTTTCCACTCCTGAAGTCGCTATCACCGCGTCTCCAGCACTGGAGATCGCAGCAGATATTACAACCGAGGGGGGTGTTTTCCACAGATAAGATTTATTCTCGTTAATAAGGCTGATTGTTTATATTCCACAGTCTGTACCCCACGCGCATCATTCTGGAGCTGCGGATGCTGCATGGGTCAGATACAGTAGCCTGCAGCAGCCTTGCGTACGGAGGATACAGCGCTTCATAGGTGAGAGCAATGTGTTTATTTTATGCATGTGCTGAAATCTTGACACATACAAAATATCTCAAATGATTTCCTTCATGCATTTCTCGGTAGAGATGGGCGAATTTCAGTCCGGTCTGGAGTGAAAAAATCGTAAAGATGAAGTCATCATTTTTATGTTTTAAGAAATGCACTGATCAACAAAGATGAAATGAAACAATAACGCGTTCTCTCTCCATGGCGTGGGTCCTCGTGCAGCGCGTGCTACCACCGCAAAGAGGACCGATAGTGTTTTTGTAGCTTCAGCAAACAAAGATTTATTTTTGACAGAGAAATAGATCCTAAAAGTTGTTTATTCATCGATGTCTCCTCAGCATTTATCTGCAACGTGTGCGCTGGGTCAGTCTTATCAATAAAATGCATTATAGCAGAATTAGATTTGCAAGGGCACTTTGCTCTGCGGTAAACCTACAAAGAGTATATCATTATTATGAACCTTTCTCAAGTCTAGACAATTGATGAACATGAACTGATCAGAGATCAGAGGGAGGGAAACAAAGAAAACATGAACCAAATACATTTGTGCTCTGCAAACCTTGTGTTAAGTTGCAATATTTAGTTTTATTCATGCTCTGTTTATACTATAGCCATAAAAAGCCAAGTATTAATGCGAACTGTGAGTCTCTAAAGAGCTCATTATTAATCCTGCAGCCTTGCCAGCAACCCTGACATTTCACTGCACTGTGACACCAGGTTCAACTAACAGCGTAGTGTAACATTTACACAAACTGCAGCATCACTCGGCAGTGCAGAGTGCAGCTGAAACAGCTGAGTAGCAGCTCTGGGCTCATGTGCTCCATCAAACCTATTTGCATGCGTGAGGGTCAGGGAATTGGCAGATGTCTGAAATGAAGAAACAGAGGAGAAAGAAAGACAATGTTTCTACAGAAGTTTAAGAAAGCAGGGGGAGTCTGTATTGTTAGGGTCACCTTTGTCAAGTGGGCTCTGTTGTTTCAGCTGCTGCATTACAGCAACACCTGTTACTGAGATCACCACAAAGAACTCACTAATATCATATTGTAGTTAGGTTTGATTTGGACAGGAGGAACATGTTTTGGTGTTGTTTTCTAGCAACCGCACAACTTTATGTAGTTTACTTTGTCTTGGAAGCAGAAAAGCAGACAATTGATACATATGTCACCCAATGAGCCAACGATATGAGGGTTTATGGAGGCTGTGACACCTTCCCCCAGTGTTCACAATGTGACGTATCTCCTCAGCTGGTAATGAGGAGTGTGAGAACCTGCCGAAACAAAGACACGTCTTGGTGTGTCTGTGCGTGTTTGGGTAGGAGCCATTGTGAGCCACAGGGCCTAACTCTGCAGCATGTGTTGGTGCTGGGGTTCCCACAGCAGTGGAGACAAGGGTGCAACAGCTTGACCTTCTCCCTTTGTGAGTGTGATCTGAAGGGGAACATGGAAACACGACAGGCCTTTGAAAAGTTTTGGCAAGATGTTATGACTGAGTCAGCCGTTTTGTCATCCTTTGTTTTTATCAGCGATAAGCGGAAAATGAATTTGCGTTATCAATTTGCACACCGCTTTTATTCTAGATGGAAAGGGTGCAAGAGGCTTTAATGCGTTTTGGATGTACCCATACATTTTAAGCTCTGAATAGTACTTAAAAAATGTTTTAAGTATTTTGGACTCATATCAATTTAAAACTAAATGCACAGTTAAAGTTGAACAAAAACAAGGGGGAAACTGTTTTAAAAAAACATGTAGAGGCAGAACTCCATTTTAAAGGTATTGTTATTGGTACGAGCTTTTTTTGATTTAAAGGTCAATTTTAACTGCAAAGTTAATCTTCCTTGACCTCTGCATTTTTTCAAATAGGGATTCCCCTGAGATTAGAGACTTTGGCTTTGTCAGAATGATTGATCGATGCTCCAATGACAACATATTGGCTTTTCACCAGCACTGCAACTGTAAGGAGCAATGAAGGGGG